>JAINUG010000065.1:2465806-2789318 GCA_029706075.1 Aldrovandia affinis
CTGGCTCCAGGTCAGCCCAGATCCAGGGCAACTATAAAGTCTGCCAGCATTGCACAGTTGTGTTTGGCCATTAATGATTGAATTGAATTAAGGTTTTTGCGCACATCAAACACGGTTTTTGAGTACAAACATCGTTGCTGAGCTATGATGGATGAAATGGAGGAGACTGAGGCTCTGATATTTCCTGTCTGTCCTTTCGTTATGACCCCATGGTTGCAAATTGTACAGAAATGTACAGAAATCTCCAGTCTCTATGCTCACACTGTAAGCCTGTGGCTTGGTTTAGCGAGTTAGCGTATTAATGTTGACCAGGGCAAAGGGACCCAGACTTCTAAGATGGCCTGGAAAATAATCCAGTCAAATTAACAGGGCCCTGCAGTGGTACAGCAAAGAGTTACTGCTAATACTATGACAAATTACAGTACTTTGGATAACTGCAGCATCTGATATTACATTATCTCCAAACTATTATATTCTGTTTAATGACAAGTTCAACAATATCCTGGGTTGTATTGGCACTGGCGCACACGCACACACGCACGCACGCACGCACACACACACACACACACACACACACACACGGGAAAAGTTTATTGGTAATTAACAACCAAAAAATATTTCAAGAGGATTTCAATGGACAGAGTGCGCTAACCTAATAGCTGCATTCCGTCTTTGACATTGCATCGTGCATCTGCAACCACTTTGTTAATTTAAGCCATCCCAACGCGACAACATTTTTAATGAGCTCTTTGGAAAAAATGCATTTAATCAATTTGCAACAGCTTCTCCAAAAAAACCCCAGAAGGACATGTGGATACACCCCATCCCATCCCTAAGTCTTTGCAAAGGTGCGAAAAAACAAACAAACAAAGACCCAGTCCATTAAAATGTTAAATTGGAGAAAGACACTCATTAACAAGTCCAAACATGACTATTCCAATTCATTAAAAATCGGGATTTGTGAAACGTGTACTGAGAACATGTCAGGCCGAGAGTGCTTTACTGGAAAAGGACTTTATAACGGCCTGCAGTCTCAAACTGTTCATAAAAAAGAGACAACAACTGAAGACAAAGGAAGAGGCAGGACCCAAGCCAAGCTCCTCGTTAGACAAACAAACTGCTGCCAGTTATATCAGAGGGGATCTGTGTACACAATGACATAAATGCACAACCTGCTTGGGAGGCACTCAATAAAGCCTTCAGAGTGCAGCTGACTGGAGCTTAGGGGGCTGATGCACCTCGCCTCCCAGAATCGATTCATTACGGATGTAAAGGCAAAGTGATTTGGGTTCACTGGGGTGTCACCACATTCAGACACCATCTCTCTGTCTGCTGTCTGTGAATTTCAGACCGCGCACTCCTGGAATAGTAATTCTCGCCAGGCCCAGCTGCAGTTTAAGGTTTGCCGGCTCCTTCATGCCAACACTGTCAATACTAGGTGTGGGAGCAAAGCAAACCGGAGAACAAAAGCAAAGTAGACAGCAGTTCATGGCACTCCACTTTGTACATCCCCGATCTACTCTTGTTGCTGTCTGATTAGGGCCAGAGGAAGCTGAGAAGGTGGCCAACTCAAACAGGGTAAGACTGTTTTAAAATATAATTTACTTAGCGGACATACACTCTGTGGCCACTTTATTAGGTACACCTTTCTAGTACTGGGCAGGACCCCCCTTTGCCCCCAGAACAACCTGAATTCTTTGTGGCATGGATTCAACAAGGTGCTGAAAACATTCCTCAGAGATTCTGGTTCATGTTGACATGATGGCATCACGCAGTTGCTGCAGATTTGTCAGCTGCACATTCATGTTGCAAATCCCAAAGGTGCTCTATTGGACTGAGATCTGGTGACTGTGGAGGCCATTGGAGTACACTGAACTCATTGTCATGTTCGTGGAACCAGCTTGATGACGTGTGCTTTGTGAAATGGTGCATTATCCTGCTGGAAGTAGCCATCAGAAGATGGGTAGACTGTGGCCATAAAGGGATGCACATGGTCAGCAACAAGACTCAGGTAGGCTGTGGCATTTAAACAATGCTCAATTGGTATTACGGGGTCTAATGTGTACAAATAAAACATTCTCCACACCATTACACCACCACCACCAGCATGAACCGTTGACACAAGGCAGGATGGATACATGGATTCATGTTATTTTCGCCAAATTCTGACCCTACCATCTGCATGTCACAGCAGAAATCGAGATTCGTCAGACCAGGCGATGTTCCTCAACTGTCCAGTTTTGATGAGCCTGTGCCCACTGTAGCCCCACTTTCCTGTTCTTAGCTGACAGGAGTGGAACCTGGTGTGCTGTAGCCCATCCACTTCAAAGTTTGACGTGTTATGCGTTCAGAGATGCTCTTCTGCATACCACTGTTGTAACGCATGTTTATTTGAGTTATTGTCACCTTCCTGTCAGCTTGAACCAGTTTGGCCATTATCCTCTGACCTTTCTCATTAACAAGGCGTTTTCACCCACAGAACTGCCGTTCACTGGATGTTTTTAGTTTTTTGCACCATTCTCTGTAAACTCTAGAGACTGATGTGCGTGAAAATCCCATGAGATCAGCAGTTTCTGAGATACTCACACCACTCCGTCTGGCACAAACAATCATTCCATGGTCAAAGTCACTTAGATCACATTTCTTCTCCATTCAGATTTTGTCTGAACAACAACTAAACCTCTTGACCATGTCTGCATGCTTTTATGCATTGAGTTGCTGCCACATGATTGGCTGATTAGATAATTGCATTAACAAGCAGGTGTACCTAATAAATTAGCCACTGAGTGTAAGTATCCAGCACGATTTAGGTGCCCGATCAACCAGAGGAGTCACTATTGAGCGATAAAGTGGGGGACACCCTGGGCAACGTTGTCGGCAACTGTATGTTGCCCCGGGGTTCTCCCATCCACCATCGGCGCTGGCACGTTCCAAATCTGATCCGTACCATTGGGCACATCACATACACTATACACAAGTGCCCTACAAGGGCTGTGCCACTTAGCCCCTCTATAGTCTGTGCTGGACCCCAGCGGTCTCCCTGCTGTTAAAAGGGAAGATCCGTTTGTGTTGGTGGTCAAGCAGCTTTCAACATTGCATTATGTGCAAACCGTGATGCCAAAAGAACCTGGGCACAGACACTCCACAAGGTAACCCTGAACAGGAAGAGCCGCATTCCAATGGTGTCCAGTTTCCTTGCCAGCTAAGGGAAAGTCTAATAAAAGGTGATGTATGGCATTGGGCAAAAGGCAGCTGTAGGCCTCACTTTCACACGATTACCGTTATTGGCTGAGAGAAAACTACTGTGGAAGGCAACCATTAAGTATAGCGATTTTAACTCCATTCTATCGTGGATTTATGCTTCCACAAACAGTGGACTTTTTGCACCAAAGAACGATCTTCACCTCACACTCTAGCAATACATTTAATGTTCAGCCTAAAACGTTTAGCACTGGGGTGCATCGCCGCTTATAAAAGCAAGTAATGTTAGTACTGTCGCCAATATTTTTCCTATAAATAGGTTTTTCATTTTTCATAGGGCATGTTTTAGTTTGAGTCTCCAGGTCTGAACCCCCGGGGCAATCTGCACAAAGGAAGGCTTTTATTCAGGAGAGATTACATGGCGGTGGAATTAAATGTTGCTAGTCGCCCAACGTACATTATTAATTGCTGCTTTTTAATCAGGTTAAATACAAGCTGGCTGCAGGAGGCGGACGTGACAGCCGCACAGTACAGACAACTCCAGGAGAAAGAACAGTGACTTTGCATTCATCACGCTTCAGTGGAATAGAAGAGAATAAAACATTCGCCCTTGATGGGACTTTGTCTCATTCACCCGGAGTCATTGGAACACAAGCGACTGCTCTGACAACTAATTCATTTTACACACCGGTATAAGGACTTACTGCACTCTTTTTTAACACAGGAATAACTTAAAATAACATAGGGGTCGTGTTATTAACACAATAACTCGGTCTGTAAAGGTACTCAGCACCAGTGCAGGCTGGGCCCTGTAGTCACAGGTTCGAGCCTCGGTTATGTTACTGGTCGACTATGACTGGGAGCCCACAGCGTCGGGAGACATCTCTAACAATCCCATCCTGTCAGCGGTCCTCCGGTCAGCGCTAGCTCTGCTCTATGGCTGTGTGGTCAGTGTAGGGTGTGAAGTAGCCACTGCATCACAGGGGAGCGCATCAGAGGAGGGCGTTCACCAGTGCTCCCTGCACAGGGGCAGGTGGACCGACAGTGACTCGAGGCGATTCCCGAATTTGGGAGAAAAAAAAAGAAAAAAAAGATGTGAAGAAATTTCTGTTTAAAATTTGTGTAAAACATTTTTTTACTAAAAAAAACTTTAGGCGACTACATATGAAAATGACAAGTTCTCCAGCAGAAAATAATCATCTCTTCAGAGCACCGGTGGATTCGCAGGCTCGGTGGGCGACCTCCTGATAGGACACAAAGTGAGTGCTAATGAACAAAATCAAATCAAGTTAGGCCTCCGAACATCACTGACTTCTGAGCTCAGATGTGGTCCAGGTGGGCTCCTTTTAAAACTCAAATCAGATACAACTTTACTGACCCCAGTATATGAAAAAAAGGCTTTTGTGAAGCTTGAGATTTTGTATCATGCATGCATGCATTTGGTCGTATAGTTGAACAGACTTTCATCAAATTAAATGTGTTCTTAGCTGAACGCGGGCACAGATGGCCACGGCAGTAGAGAACCCAGTGCATAGGGGCAGGAGATCTCAGCGCGGTTTCTGTATTTCTTTGGCACAAATGATTTCATTTCAACTTCCATTACGATGGGTAAAGAGGAACATAAATAATACACAGCAGTAACTTGTTATTTTGTCAAAGGATTAAAACAGTGGGCATATGCGCTGTTGCTCTGAGGTTTCCTTCTATCAGATGTCCTCCTTGTCCTTAGTCGTTCGGTGTCTTTAGCTCTGCATGAGTGAGTCACTGCAGTTAATTAGCTAGTTTATTATCTCAGGAGAAATGCTTCCTCTTATCTCTGAGAAATGGGAATGCTGAGGCGAACCACTGAAGTCAATTACAGAGATGGAAAACCCTGGTTGGAGGGAGGAATGAAAAAATGCTGGCTACTGGGCAGGGACAGAAAAATTGAGGCCAAAAAATGACTGACTACTGGAGGCAGGCCGTGACACCTGGGTGACCCACAGGATTAAACCTCAACTTTAACGTGCAGTTTAGAGGTCCCTGAGCCTACAGCTGGGTCCTCTTAGGGATCCACGAACAGAATATTCACTTTAAGCATATTCACAGACACAGGGTTTCATAGCATTTGGTTGTCGCTTGCTTTGCGTGTGGGTATATGTAGTTACTCCTGCACTGGCACGCAAACAGTGGCAACCTTGGCATGCTGAACCACGGGAGAAAGGAAAGCGGCTCAGCTCCCAGTCGGGTCTCTCCGGTTGACAAAAATCCACAGCTGGTGGAGGAGGAGGAGTGGGGAAGAGCCCTTTGAGAGTGTCCCGAGCTTCATTACATTTTTATCTTCAAACCAACGTAAGGCGGAGAGATGGCGGTGGAGAACACTCCGAGGCCAGAGTTACGGCAGGCGAGTGGGGGTGAGAGGGGAAATGAACCGGATAGACGGGGCGAGGCCTTTCGGCCCTGTGCAGACGTGAGGCATTTGTCTTGCTTTAGCAACGGTAATAAATGACAGGGTGGCTGTGTCATCCACCAGCTGCATGGCAGAGAGCTGTCTCACGGAAAATATCTCTGTAAAATGCGCGTGGTGCAGGGACAGTGAAGCTTCCAGGAGACGGGGTAATCATTTCTCATATCCCTGCCTACGGGCTGAGATAGGCGGGACAGCGGCTATCGTGATGGGGGAAAGATATGCAGCGAACAAAGCCAACACACACAGGCGTAATGCAGTGAGTCACGCTTGGGCAACAACGCTGATGCGCTGCTCAAGTTTCCAAAAATACTCCTCTTTCATCGCGCCTTTCCATACTTGGCCGTTGTCATTACGATCAATACTGCACTTTTCTTCATCAATGCTGCAGCTTAAAAGATCACCAACGTTTTTTCTTTTTCTTAAAAAAAATAAATAAAAATGCTTAATGCAGAATGCTCATATATAATTGCAGCTTGAAATTAATTTGCGTATTTTAAAATGTACACGGGAAAGTGTGTTCAGCTGGACACAACAAGCACCAATCAAGTAAAATGACACTGATTTATAAGCGTTCGGTACTTCCAGTCCAACACATTCCCTGGAGTTTATGTACTCATTGAACAACCCTTGGGGCCTTTTAATCAAGTGGCTCATTATGTACGCACACTATCAGTTATAAATCAAACGCTGAGCATCATTCCAGCACGGCCAGGACATCATTTATTGAGATGGCAATCAGCTGCAGACCTGAGCGGGATAAAAAGCCTCACGCTCATGAACATGGCTTCCATAAACTGTATCGGCGCAAAAGGAACATAGCGCCGGTTCCGTGTAATTAGCCGCTACGTAAGCCTGTGAACTGCGGGACCTCTATGCCTGTGAAAGCCAGCCGCATTGTGGCAATAGAGGCAGTCCAAGGTCGTGACCCTGAGGAGCGATTGTGTGATAGAAATCCTTTGGTCTTCGGTGTTCAGCATAGTGCATCACTGGATGTTTTCTCCCTGATTTAGGCTTTGACAAACAAAGCTTTCTCATTAGAGGAGAATCACAATCACCAATCCTGCTGTTTACCACCCCTTAAATGTCAGATTTCACAAATGATTTCAGTTTAAATAAGCTCTGGGAATATTTCCTCAGGATGGGCTGATTAGAACCTGCAGGCTTATGGTCTCTCACAGAAGGACATTTCAATGATAGGCCAGGCTTTGATTAGGCCCAGACTAATCAACATAAACGAAATGCAACGAAAGAGCCAAAATGACATTTTGTTCCAGCAAAGCACCCTCAAGGAACTTGAAGGAAATTATTTTAACTTAACCGGACAAACCATTGCCTTTGAAAACCTGGCTGCCAATATTTACGTGGGAATTAATGCAGTGAATTAAAAAATGACTTTAATTGCAATTTGACACACCTAACTTATCATACTTACTTTCCCCTGGCAAATCAGATTTTGTTGGTGTGAGATGTGGAGAAGTCGAGGAATGACAAAGTGGCTAGCTAGCTAGCTAGCTCCGAGAAGAAGATCAAATGCTGCCTGAAGATAAAATATCAAGTTGCCAGTGGTCCCAAAGCTAGCATCCCAAACAGAATCAGTCAGTTCCCTCACAGAGCTATTTTAGAATGCCAGAGGGAAAAAATAGAATGTCAGAATCTCTGCATGCCAATTAATCAAACAATGAACAAGTATGGGTATTGCAAAGTGGGCATCTTACCAGACACAAACCATTAAACATTGTGCAAAATACAGGTAGTGCTATTATGATTTATCGTATTTATTTCAGGAGTAATGCATGAAGCTTACCATATTCTATTAGTATGGAGATTTTCTCAGGGAACATTGAATGAACAAATCACTATTTGTAGAGATTAGCTGAAAGCTTGTGAAATATGACAGCTGAACCAAACTTTCTTGTTTCAACTACACTTTTTTTTTTTGGCAGAGTGCTTAATTTTTATTAAAGAATTCTCAGTAGTTTATATCATCTCCAATCAAAAGTTTGCTGATTAAAGGTTGAGATTACACTGAATAAAAGTAAGTCTAGGAAAATCACTTACAATTTGGTGTGACACTTTGCCTTCTGTGTCAGAATTGAAACACTTAGCTTGATGTGAAAAGAATTCCAATCCAGCTAGATAGACGTATCAACATACAGAAACTGATCTTAAATAACACATTTTTTTTCTTTAGTCACGACAGATTTATTGAATTTCGTTGTTTATCAACCAAAATCATCAATTATATGGCTATTCTAGCATGATTTTAAAAAGTGGCTAAAATGTTCTAAAGTATGTTCTTAATCCTTAGACAGCTTAAAACTTTATGTGCAACTCAGAAGCTTAACATTGCCATTACAGGCAGGATCGTTAATGCTGGAAGTGTTAATGAAGAAGCACATCAGCAGCCAGCGGCTCAGCTCTGTGAGGGTGACACTGACACGCCGTAAATGTCCCAGCATGCCTCTGGCACGAGAGCCACTGCCGGTGGTCCCCCTGACTCCGTATATTTGGAGATGAATGTCGAAGACAGTTTTTGCTTCCTTCCCGTCGACAGGGAACTTAGCTGCTTTGATGTTATTTATCGCTGGGGCTGAACTGAGGGAGATGGCTGCCATCATATTTATGCGGTACCATCTTTATTGTCCGAGTGCATCATTATCAAACGTGGATCGCTCGGTGAATGGAAAATAGGGTTGTGTCTGTGGAACCTTGGCCCGTTGCAGTCGGCGGTGTGTGGGTGTGTGTGTGTGTGTGTGTGTGTGTGTGTAACCAACAATGCACCATGGGACAGGGAGTGTCCTTGCTCCTCCAATACTGCATAGGTCATTCATAAGTACACCACAGCCTCTTAATCGCTTGGTTATACACAATTTACCACAAAGTAGTACTTTGTACTGTTGATTAACATGTACAAAAATGAGCTTTCAAAGGCACCTTAGTCTGTTCCTCCAGGGAAATCCAGGGAGTGTGGATTTAATGCTTTAGATTTAATGCTGAATGATGCAAGTAAAACTAAGAACCGCAAACTCTGAACAGATTAATAAGCCTGTGAAATAAAATAAAGCAAATAAAGTGTAGAATAAAATCCACCATTTCAAAAGTTTATGTTCAGTAGTAACACCCCCCCCTGTGGGTATTCCAAGTAACCCATTGGGTACTGGAATGCTAATTTGTAAAAGAAAAAATGTATCCTCCTCTGTCCATGCTATTGAGCATTAGGCGCAGGGGTTTCTGTTCATTTGGCCTGGTGCTGGAGAGATGAAAGAAGACAGTGCCACGACACAGATACCCACATGGATGCTAAACCAGTTCCCATCACCCACCCCACACAGTGCTCACTCCTCCTGCAGCCCCAATGCGCTGACACAGCAGGGCATGAGAGCCCATTCAAAAAGACCAAAGGGCAGTCCTATGCAAACATAAATCACACTGTTGGCTGAACAGAGAATTTATTAACCTTTGCCATGGTCTGAGCGTGTCCCTCAGGTTAAAATCCGTATCGACCCCAGATGTGCTTTCATTCACTTCAAGCTCCAATTAGACATGCTGATGCTTCAGCTATATCTAATGCACATGTGTAATCCATTCAAAAATATATATAAAAAAGTGCTTTTTTCCCCCTTCTACTTTCAGATTTTGGTGGCCAATTGTACCCTTGTCTATGCCAACTATCCCTTTCTCTCGTACTACAAGTTCGCTGACCGCAGTTAAAAAGACAAACTGAACCGCCTCCCGCGAGCTGCCGACTGCTACTCCGACACACACAGAGCCGCTTACACGTGGTGAACTCATGACTCTTCAGTTCCCACATTCCCCTCCCCCTGGGGCAGACAGCCAATAGCTGTCCCTCATTGGGACTCCTGGTCAGAGCCGGGATGGCGCAGCCTGAGCTCCAACCCAGGCTGCAGTAGGTAACCCGCACTTTGAACAAGTGCCTTTACTGGTTGCGTCACACAGGGGCCCCCCTTAAGTGTTTTTTTGAGTCAGCTCCAGAATGAAAGGAATTCATGAAACATAAGTATGCCATGTTCATGTTATATATTCTAATAGGATGTTTTAAGATTGTAGTTATGGCCATAGCTGTGCAAGAAGGAAAAGAGCAGCAGTCAGGTGAGAGCAGGGACATTAAAAGACATGGTGGAGTGGGGGGTGGGCAGTAAAAAAAAAAAAAAAGATGTAGATAAATAAGCAGCCGCAAACAGGCGGCCTGCTGCTGGTGCCCTCTCGTAAAGCACAGGCAGGAGGCGGCCGGCTGTAGATCTGTGTGGAAACTGGGTGCTGCTGTTGGGATTTATGGGATTCAGCCTATCCCACATGCAGCATGTGTAGTCATGCAGTGAGCACTGGGGACAGGGCGATAAATCAGAGCCACTGCTCGACCAAGGAGGAGCACAAGAGCACAATCACCTTCTCTGCTCTGGTCTACAGGAGAGACTCGCGAGAGAGGGGGTAAGATAAGCAAAGGGGAAGAGATGGAGAAAGGGAGAGGGGGAAGAGAGTAAGGAGGGAGAGATAGGGGAAGAGAGGAAGAGGGGGAGAGGGGGAAAGTGAAGAAGAGGGAAAGAGGGAGGGAGAGGGAGAGATGAAGGGGGAGAGGGGAAAAGTGAGGAAGAGGGAAAGAGGGAGGGAGAGGGAGAGATGAAGGGGGAGAGGGGAAAAGGGAGGAAGAGGGAAAGAGGGAAAGAGGGAGGAGAGGGATAGATGAAGGGGGAAAGGGAGGGAGAGATGAAGAGGGAGAGGATGAAGGAGGGACGGCGGGGGAGTGGGGAGTGAGGAAGAAGAGAGAGAGGGAGAGAAAAGGAGTGTGGGGAGAGAGAGGAAGAGAATGTGAAGAGAAAAAGACAAGAGGAGAAAGAATAAAGAGGACAAAGAGAGAGAGAGAGCGAGAAGTTGGTAGGGAGCAAGGAAAGAAAAAAAATGGAGGCACACAAGTGGGAGAGGAATATGATTGAGAGAGGAGAGAGAGGGAGAGGAGGAAGAGGAGAGAAATGAAGAAGGGCCAGGGAGAGAGAGAAAAAACCCCAGCTACTTCAATATAAACTGCCATTAAATCCTTGCATACCGCACACCCTGTGAGGGCACATTACCACTCAGCTTCTAATGCCACTTTAAATCTCAGACAGTAATTACACATTTTATGGACTATCTGCTGCGGGCCCACTGATCAATGTTTTACATTAGGGAGGTATAAAGGAACACTTTTTCATTCAGGGTAATAATTCCTCTCAACAAGTAATGCAGAGATTTTCAATAATAACAGGTACTGGACAAGTGATATAGCAAAGCACGGCTAACAAAACCTTTATAAAAACAAACGCCCACTTGTACAGAAAGCAGACCGTGCAGGTATACTGAAACTGAAATGTTACATAAAAACGTCCTTAGGCGCATTCACACTTGCTAAGCGACTGTTCACACATGCATATTCTAAAGTGCGCTAGCGTCAACTTTAGCTTTAGGCTAGCTGGCCCTGCTCAGAAGCTGGGTTAGCACCGACCTTTCGGAGTTAGTCCAAGAAATTGCCGAAAACACTGTGCAGAATTAGCCAGTGTAAAACGGTGTCAGGGCCAACACGTACAATTTTCACTGGCCAATTACAGTTCAGCCAAATGCTTGCGCGGTTTCTCATCACCTCAAAGCTGATTCATGCTAGTAATGGACTACGTGGGCAGGCAGTGTGTGTGTTTGCATGCCGTCTCCGCAAACGTTAATGCTTCACGGTTCTTCAGGTCAACGTGGCTAGCGTTGATGGAAGGTGTCGCACACACTCCGACACAACAGTTGGTGGTAAAGGGCAAAGTATGTATCAATAGTACCAAAAGATAATACAGAAAGGTTTTGGGCTTCTTTTTTTAGTTCTCGAAATTATCGCAACAAATGAAATGCCTTTACAAATTTCTCTACAAGTCTCTGAGGTTTTTCCTTTTTTGCAAACTGCAGGAGTTTTAAGGATCTCTCTGATCTCTTTCCAGGAAATTGCAGCCATGAGAATATCTTTGTATTCGTGGCATAAGCATGGCACATAAATGTGGATATTTGCGCACCTGCTCGGCTAAACTGTCTTTGAAAAACTCCATGCTGTTTTTTCCTGAAAGCTGTTGTGTATTTCCCATTCTTTCCTTTGTGACAGCAGCCACATTGTTTCAAAACAAGGAGCATGACTACGTGCTCAGACCCAGGGCAAACCCTTCGCGCACAGTCGCGGGACACCGCAATTATGCAACATCACCATCAACGCCGACTGGGCCACGTAGTCCGTTTCTAGTACAAATCAGGCTTCAGTCAGTCATCGGTAGCTAGCAAACACTCAAACGCCAAGTAAACATCACCCCTAAGTGTCACCGATTGCTCCTCTGCTATCTGCCAAGCAAGACGTGTAAAAGTCAGAGTAGCTTGACTGGTGTGTGTGTGTGTGTATGTGTGAGGGTTAAACTGATATCTAGGTATTGATATTTCAAATTGGATTGCATATCTAATGCAGGCTATGCCTTAATAAGATGTATGAATGAAATAAGCCCGTTCTTCATTGTCTTGTCATTGTGGCTAGCGTCCTGACCAAGTAGCCAAATCCGGCTCTCTCACCAACTCTGAAACTCCTCAAACACTTCGCATATCCTCCGCCTCATTTGTACTCTCCACTGTCACCATTTTATTTTCGGTCGATTGCATTTTAATAGCATATGCAAAGCTAGTGCCGGTAGAGGGACATGACTCTAGCTGATGTTAGCCAACTCATTCACAACGTATACATTACTCACAAGATGTAGAACGTAGAATGTTGCGTTTGTGCAGCGGACGTACACAAGTGTGAATTCTAAAGCTTAGCCCAAGGATAACAAATGCTTGTGTGAACACAGGGTAAGCTAGCCCTGGGCTACGTATAGTACAGTGTGAAAGGGCCTATTACAGACAATATAATTATGTTATGGCATTCACAACGCTTAGCTTTCCCTGATTAACATAACTTATATAATGAGATGCTGGGGAAATGCTACCACTTGTCTGTCATGATAGCGTGCTGTGTTCTCATCCTACCTTACAGGGTATACGGTCATAACCCTGTCAAAACAGGAGAAAACAGGACTGTTTTAATCTGTTGCTTGGACCGATCAAGGGAAAGGAGTCCACCCAAGACACACAATTGGAATGCTTTAGGTGTGGAATGCACTGGCGTTTCAATAAGGCAAGTGTCAGCACATCACTATGAAATTTCTAGTGCCACAACTCTCAATGTTGGCAAAACAGTACGCGAACATATATCTCACAACAGTGACAACAAATGTATTTTTGGCACATAATAACAGAGGAGAAGTAGATATTTGTTCCAGACACCTTCAGGTTGCAAAGGCAGGTGGGTGATTAAGCCTTCAGGATAAAGATTGAATATGTACCTGTCCTTTAATGACGCTTACTTGGCTTCAGAGTTAAGTCAGGGAAAGAGAGGGGCATAAAAAGAGAGAGTGTGAGACAGCATGCAGGGAGTCTGTCGAGAGGAATCTCCCAGGATATGCCATATCCTCCTGTGGCTCATCTGAACTAAATACAGTAGAGACAAGGCTCTACAGTTAAACATTTCTTGCAGGTTACTCTGCAACAAATTAGAAAATGTTCTCAATGTGCACGTAGCTACAAATATAAGCTTGAAATTCTCTTTCAGATTTTTAGCAAAGCTTTTTTTGTGATTAACCTCGTGTGGTTGCAATCGTTCAAAGATCGTTTAAAGTTTCCTTTTCCACTGGCAATGCTTATAAATAAAAAAACAAATAAGATATTGACACCACGAAGCTCATCTTTTCTGAGAAATTAATACATATAAAGAAAACATGAACCTTGAACAAGATTTCTCTCTGTCCCTTTACGCTGCTCTGTATAGAACGAGGAAGGAAGTAATTCAACCTACGACTCCACTTTGTACCCAGAGCAACTGCATGACGAATGTAACGAAGCCCAGAGACGGACAGACTGCGGGAGAACCCTGGGGCCTTGAAGGCCACGGCTGCCCATATCAATTACTGCTAAAGACGCATTTCACAGCCCTTTAGCGCTAAACGTTGAGATTTTACAGCCAGCTCATCTGGAGGAGTCCAGCTTTCGGAGAATCAGACGCAGAAGGAAAGCGAACCTCCCACAGATTACTCAAACTATTCTCCCTCCGAATAGTTCACCTCGTTTCACCTCTTGCTGGTTTGAGCACAAAAGCGGGGCTTGTGTTAAGGAACCAACACTGATGGCCAAGATTAATCACAATTCACAATGCAGAAAACACCTCACTGGGGAAGCTGTATGTCTTTATGGGACAATATAACCCTGTGAGCTGATATACTGTCCTGCAGAGCCTCCAAGTCTGCATACATCGTACCTTGCAAATATATAGCACCTGACAGACTGACAGGAAGGAGTAACTCCTGAGTGGAAGTACTCCGAGCAGCCTGTGAAAATTCAATTACACTATTTTGTGAGCGAAGCGCACACAATAACCCAACGCATCGATATTTTCAGTGAAATATATGTAATGGAACGAATGGCGTTCCTGCAGACAGACTCCATACTCACCATTGTTACTTACAGTATAATATTACTGTGCATCTGATATGGTCTCCCACTGGATTTGTAATGGGTTTCTATAAATATAAGTGCTTGTTGAAAGTTCTCTGCATCTTTGATGGAATTAACCCTTCGGATGGAGTGTTGGTCTCACCTGTTCTGGTCTTCCGCCTCGGAGTCCACTTTCTTGTCTGGGTCAGGCAGGGTGCTGGGGTCGAACTCATCCTCGTCGTCACTGTGGTCCAGATAAGCCACCACCTCCTCTTCCTCCTCACTATCGGGACTCTCTCTTTTGCTCCTGAAAGAGACCAATGAGTGGATCTGTTACAATGCAGGCAGGGCAAACAGTGTTTTAGATGAAGCTTCTGCAACAGCTTCTCTAGGGAAAGAAACACCTAATCGGGTAGCAACAAGAAGCAGTGATGGGCTGGTTTAAGGGCCAGTCCCACCAGAACAGATAACTATAACTATAAAGGTAAAAATATGACTTTCTATTTCTTCTGGATGGCAGTGTTTACACCCCAATGACAACTATAAAATTGAGCTGGACCAAAAACAACAATAAAATGAGTTGTTTGTGGAACCACACCCTCCTTCTGCTGTCTCACCTGTGGACCAGGTAGAGGAGTAACAAGTGTTCGGCATTCATACTTTCCTTTTTGTTTTTCCTCAATCGAGTGACAACAGTTAATAATGCAGTCCTTGTCAAATATCAATCGCAAGGACGCACAAATGTCTATTGTTGATCAATGTGTGTCCATTAATGGTAAAAACGCTCTTGGTGTTAATGCAAAACAACAATCTATAGTTGCGATTATAGTTTTTGGTCATCTGTGCTGATGGGAATGGCCCATTGCAATGCAATCAGGGGTTTACAAGGGAAGCATGATGGGGTTTTGCATCTGCAGCTGGAGGGTTGGGGATCTAGGCCTAGCATGCACACAGGAGGCCCCAAAGGCCCCTGCAGATAGCAGCTCTGTTCCACCCTTGCCATTTTAAGGGCAAATTTAATGACGCGAAAGAGGGAAATCTCTTATGGCTGAGAGCGGGGGAAGGACATGAATCCACAGTGAAATGGTTGCTACATGTGCGTCGTGCAGCTCGTCTGACTGCTCTCCTGCACTTTAGGGCTTATTGACTTTGGCAAGGAGGAGCGGAGGGGTTTACTGCAGCACAAAACACCAGCACTGCAGGTGAATAGTGCTCACTGGGTGCTGCGATTTGACGTAAAGACGGACACCTCTTGAGCTCTCAGTCCTCCATAGCAGAGCAACGAGGAAAACAAACTTTTTTTTTTGTTTCTGATTTTATCCCATTTTGTCCCAATTTAGTAGCCAATTAGACCCGCTATTTTATGTCAATCCCCCCTAGTAATGGGAGTTCGCTGCCGTAGTCCTGCGACCGGTAGTGACGAAGGTGAAGTAACGTCTCCTCCGAGACGGCACTCACCAGGCCATCGACCATAACCCGGTACTACAGGGCCACGCTTATGCGCAGCGAACATCCTCTCGGCTTCCCTCCCCCCTCCCTGGGGCGGACAGCCAATCGCGCCCCCTAGTGGCACTCCCGGCCAGAGCCAGACTCTGGCGGGACGGGGAATCAAACCCCGGTCTCCGTGGCCAGTGTCGAACGTTGTAAGGAAAACAAACTTTTGAAGAAATCTAGCTGTACATCTACTCCAAGACTAAGATTACACTGTGGGATAGCCAATCCTTTTTGCTTGGAAGTATCTGGGAAATTATTGTTTTTTGATTGCAAAATTAATCCTGGGTAACACTTTACAAGATGCAAGCTGAGTGTGACCGACACTGAAAGAACAGGTGCCAGAATCTATTCTGGGACAAAAATGTCAGCATACCTTCAGGGCTGTTAAATGGCCTAATTCACAATAAAGGAGGAGTCTGAAGACTTGGAAGTCATACCGATACTATCAGTAGTATGTTGTAGAACTTCTGGTCACACTTTAAGGGCCTATTTATACTCTAGAAAACCTTTTAACTATAGCATGTTTTAACAGTAGTTATCACACAGGAAAAAATAAGTACATAACAGGTAATGAACAGCCAATTTAAAAGCATGAATTTATTTTGAATTCATTATTTTGAAAAGGTACTGTAATTCTGGTATGTTTCATATTGGCAGTTGCTGAATTAATGTCAGGTTTTAACACAGATTTGAAACAAAATATTTGTATTTGTATTTTATATTTATTTATATTCTTAATTGTATTTGCGCTCCTCCGTTAATTCAGGCGAGCACAGACACACACACATGTGCTCTCCTCCGAAACGTGATGTCAGCCACTGCTTCTTTGCACTCCACACTCCACCAGTTAAGCTCGCACAGACATTGAGTGGGAGGAGGACACTTCATGTTCAGCTTGTGCAGGCAGACTGTGGCCTCCTGATTGACCAGAAGGGGTCGCTAGTGCACGATGAGACACAGAAGTTTCACCAACTAAAATCCCTGCCTCCCTTGGTTACGCTACAGCTAATTATCCACCACCCTGTGGGACTGCTGGCCACAGTCAGTACTGGCATGGTCCGGATTTGAAACCAGACCATGGGGCCCAATCACACGCTAGAACAGTGCCTTACAAGGATGAGTCACACAGCAGCCCCCAAAAACACTTTCTGCAAGTCACATTCTTTAAACTGCTCGACACTGATGCCACACAATGGACTGCAAACATGGGTATGTCACATGTGCATATGGTGCTGACAAAGGTATTTCAGTGTCTGGTGCCACTGAAATGATCTTAAGAGTAAGACCTGGGTAAATGGAATGAACATTTTGTTAGTGCTATCCCCTTCCCTCCATTGCTGAACTGCCAAGTGAATTGTCACTAACAACTCTTTGGGGGCTTCTCCAGTAAATCCGATGTGAATCACCACTGAGCCACAGACAGCATTACAGACATGCAGAAGCAATAAATTCCTTTTTTATTTTTTATTTTTATTTTTTTTTCTGATTTTTCCCCGTTTTTCTCCCAATAGTGAATCACCACTGAGCCACAGACAGCAATACAGACATGCACAAGCTGATAATACACCATTCCTTAGGTGCAAAATGAACAGAGAATGAAAGGAAAAGACAAAGGCGGTCTTATACAACACATCCAGTGCGCAAAAAAAATAACACAAGAGCAAGGGCATGCCATGGATCATATCTCCTCCTAACAAAACAAAGTTTGGGCAACTAAACAAAGGTAATTTTACCTAAATCAAAACACTATTCAATAATTGAAAAGCGGTGGAACAAAGCCCTGCATCTAAAGGGAAAATAATTAATCACTAATTAATAGCCTCCTCCCAACAAGCAAGAAACCATATACTGTAAATAAACAGACAACATATTTACCAGGATATTTGGATTTATGATTTTATGATTTTCAATGCATTACACATGGCATTTAAAGCTGCAATCTAAAACTTGCTGGAGGCACAAATGAGAATAAAGTTAAAGTTTGAAATACGACATAGAAATCACACAACATTTTAGAAATATGCATATCTGATTGGGTCACTGTGCTCCCACTGGTCCCGCCTCAAACTTTACCTAGTCACCTCATTGGACGAGAATTCAACCTCTCCCCGCTGCTCTTCATTATTGTTTCCATAGTCTAGAAAATGTGTGTGATGCTCGATTGTCAGATCCTCAAGGTTTGGAAACTTCTGGACCTCAAAACTGCTAATTTCATGGTGCTATGAGGTAATACCTTTATTGCTATGATATTATAAATGTCTACAATCCCCAAATTTTGTATCCGAAGCGAAATCGTTACATAAGCAATATATAGCCAATGCTGCAGACTTTAACACCTGGGAAGGCCCTTAATCCCTGACTACGAGTGACAGAATCAGAGTGTTCCAGGAGCTCCACTTCTTCCAGCCCACCTGTCAGCTCTGATCCGCTGGCAGCTCGCTCACCAAAGACTCCCAAACTAAAGGTCTAGTGGTCTTGTGTTTTCTGGAGCTCAACTACACGACTTTAGGTAAATAGCCCCGTAGACACAACTATGAGAGCACACTGTGTGAGAAACCATTTCAATGTGTGATAAAAAATAAGTACCAAAAGAAAATGCAGTCTTGATTTCAATCATCAATCCGTGTACTTGTATGTCGGAAACTTTATTTTCAACTGGAGTGACATGCTTTCACTGGAAATGTCTGGCTTGTCAGAGATGATACCAACAGGTGGCACAAGGCTTTAATAAAAAGTGACAGGGTTAAGAGACTATTTCTCACATAGAATACCAGCGGTGCCCCCAAAGACATTACATTTTCTGCAGAATTTTCCACAATAGCCCCAGATAATTTCCCTTCTGACTTTGCCAGCTAGAATAAATCACAGGCACCTAAAGAGCCAAAAATCTGATATATTTTTTTCCCTTAGTATTTTGAAAAGGGTTGAAATTATGTCTAGAAACCAAAAGGAAAGTGCAGTGTCAGGCCCCTTACAGCACCCTGTTCAAACACCTAATCTTGACCGTTTCTGGCCTCTTCGCTCGTCTCCACTTTTCAAGGGCCAGCTCAAAGTCACGAGTGGCAAGATGTGAGGGCTACAGGTGTTCCATCAGCTCAAGTCTGCAGAGCTGAAATAACCAATTATTTGTTTGACAGGAAGAATTCCACCACAGCAAAAGGGTGCGAGATGAACAGGTTAACTCATCTGGGGGGGGGAGGGGTGTGTTCACCTTTGAAAGTGTGCTACATTCCCTGATCTTTGCACAGGGTGTATGAAACTCTCCAGAGACCACAGGATTGGGCCCAAACCCCTTCCCTTGCTTCACGCACAGCAGTGGTAGTGCAATTACTTCACAAACAGCAGCAGCTCCTGGACCCGCCAGTAATTATATTTTATGCTGAGGGCTGTGATAGCCATTAGTTGTGGGTATCTGCATAATTAAAATCAGATGTGGGCATAAATGCAACCAGCAGGTTGATTTACAAGTTAAAATACAAAAATGAGGTGCAGATTTAAAAATCTTGATTAAAATTAGATGAAAAAAAAATCAGCAGGATTTGCTTTGACCACATTTAGCTGGAGATTAATATGCATCAGCTACAGTATGAGTGGCTACCCATAACACCCCCCAGTTATGCTCTTAAGTTTGCAGAGCAAAGAGTGATGGAGACATTTTCAGCAAACAATTAATCTGTCATCAGATCAAAAGTGTGTGTGCTCCAGTGGGGATTCCCCTGGCCTTTCTGCTCTCCAAGGCAGCAAACAAGCTTCCCTATATCCCCTGCCTTTTCAGCTTTGGCGCATGACAAATGCTCTTTGGTGCACAGCGACCTGCTTTTGTGCGTATCGCGTCTTGCGCCTCGTGATTGGGAGCATTTGGCCTCTGAAAATCTTGGGAAAAACAAATTTGTGGATTTAATGGTTTAGCCAGGATAATCCACACCCACATACATGGCAAAACTGTGAGGCGCCAGACTGGACATATGCTACAACACAGATATGAAGGAGGATTTTTTTCTTCTTCTACAAAATCTCCCAATAGTGTCCCATGGAAAAAACATCAAAGAGATTGGAGTGCTTTCAAGTGGAGATCTGGCTCATCATTAGTTGTGAATATCCATGTAAGCAGATGCAAAAAGCCCTCCAACAATGTGGTTGGAAAGGACCCTTGAATTTCTGACACAACAAAGGCCCAGCACTTCACAGCGTCCATGACTGTAGACATGCATTAAAGTCAACATACCTGTGTGTGGTCAAGGGCACAATAAATGTCTAACTTGTTAAAAAAAAGATCATTTTTCAAAATAGCTTTTTAAGACTCACTATTTGATGGTGACAATTACCAGCAGGTCTGTGCAGCACACAGGTGAACTATCGATAAAATACTGAAAAAGGTCCACACAGCAAGCCCACTCGGGTCACATGGGTTTTCCAATTTCCCTGGCCCTTGATCTACACAGAGAAGCTTATTGATTGGCTTGAAAAAAAAAAAAAAAAAAAAAAAACTGTATAGTACAAACTCATAAAGGATGTGTCTGGGCCATAATTCTTACTGAATCAACTTCATGGGTTTTGACAGAGGGAAAAAAAGAGAAGAAAAACCTAGAATAAAGATGGAAATACAAATCAATGGACTGACACTGAAAGGCAACAAAGAAAGAATCAAATTCCTACACCATTCCTTACTGCTGGGAGTGAATTTACAGTGAAAGGAGGCAAAGTGGGAGAGGATGTTAAACAAACAACTCCGTAATGTTTCCCCCCATTTGTTGCAGAGAGGGCTCGACACAATGCTCTAAGGACCGTCTTAAATACAGGTCCATGGCTCACCTACAAGTCATCAATTTTAAAATGAACCTCTTTCTAAATCAATCATTTGCCATATAGCACATTACAGATAATGAAAGCCACAGTTGATCTGACTGATTTAAAGTCCTGGGATGTGAATATGGGACATTTATTATTTATAATATGCATAGATATTTCTGACATAATGTGACTGTAAGAGGGTAAATCATCAATCATTCAATAAACATTAAAAGCGTCTAATCAAGAACAATTAACAGCTTGTTACAATTCACGGGTTGCTACAGGTTGGAACAAAAACCAGCATACCATCGGTTCCCGAGGACTGAGTTTGTGAGCCCCTGCTGATGACAAAGCTCTCAGGACCGTCTTAAATAGAGTTCCATGTTTCCTGCTCAGCACATCTGAATCCATGTCAACAGTAATTCCCATTCACAGAGGAATTGCCCTCTCCATATTCCATATGTCTATATTAAGCTCATCCTGTCCACAGAGAAGAAGCCTACAAGCGGGAAGAAATCGTGTTACCATTTGAGAATTCAGTTCTCAAACATGTAGGCAAAACTATTTTCTCTCTGGTGGGGTATTTATTTACAGAGGAACAAGGCAAGAAACGAATGTGGAAGAAACATTGGCTGGCTTCTTTCACAGTATGAACACCTCAGTCCCGCTACTCTAAATATGCAATGCCTGCAATTACTTGACACTGTTTTTAACACAATGACAAAAACAAGGATTTTGAAAACTGAGCTTGTTTGAAGGGGTGATGGCGAGATAGCGCTTAATAGTAATAGCATAATATTAAACGCAGCTAACACCTTTCCCTCTAGGTTCTTTAAAACGAAGAAACCATCCACTACCAAAAATAACAATTGCCAATGAGAAAGAGAAACGTGATGATGTAATGAAAAGTGTTCTGTCTTTAACGGATTCTGTCTTTTCTGGATTCAGGAGTCACAATTAGACAATACTGCCTGAAGGACCCACGTCAGTTGTAAAGTTACCCTGTCCTGCCTACAGGCAAGACTTGTACAGCTATGTAGTTAACATCAAAGAATGTTTAAGTGAACAGTGTCCATCATTGTGGCATTAACAGTGTACCCAGTATATAATTTCTGATGGCTTTGTGGACTGGCCCTTGTAGTCACATATGGCGCTTTTCCACCCCACAGTACGGCACGGCACAGTAACAAATCCATGCTCCCACGTTTTGTCACCTTTTCCACCGCCAAGTGAACCGCACCAAACCTAAGTACCTGTGCTGAATTTAGCTACTGCTCTGTTTAGGTAATACTGAGCCGAACAGGGACCTAAGGGTGGAGCTAGCAATACTGCAGACCATTGATTGGTCAAGCGCAATCGTCACAGAATCGTCTCGCTAAATCTCAGACAGGCTCAGACACAACCGCCATGTTTTCTTTCCAGCTTCACTTCAATTATTGGGAGCTATTATTCAAAGAGTATTACATACAATCTGGCATTATTGTCAGGTTTGCGTGATTCTACGAGTTAGGTTTGTTACGAAAACTGAAATAAACACATTCTCTTTGAAAGGACAAAGTATAATATTGTCATTTTCATTTTCATTAACGCAATTAGAATGTACATTTTCATAGTACAACATTTTAATTCATCACATAAAAACATTTTTAGAAAGATATTCAACCTTAAGATTTCTTAAGTGGTGACTGAAAATAAATATGACAAATGAAAATATTCAATCTTTGTTTTCGCCCATGTGATCTCCGGGGGAAAAGGACATTTGCAAGCAGCAGCTTCTTAACTCAAAGTCCTTATTAATAAAGTGCACCATTAAACTTATAGATGGCTCAGTTGCCTGACCACAGGTCTGTTGTGGTTGCTCTGTTTGTTTCGCTTGTCAAGCCTGTGGATACATTTCTGGAAAATCTCTTTGCTTACAGTTTATATTAGCATCATGTCTTTTGCGAGGTGGAAGGTGATAGCCTCTGTAATTTTGTTGTGCCTTCGAGAGATTTTCTCGTAAGGCGTAGCATTTTCAAACGGATCCGAGATTGATGCTTGCTTGGACTGGGACTGAGTCTGGGATATAATTTTGGTAAATGAGTTCTGGGGAGAAAAGCTAGTCTGCGAGTATGTGTGGGAAGAAAATATAAGACAAAACATGCCCAGCGTCGAGCATTGCTATAGACTTATATCGCAAACTTTGGCGGTATGATATTGCACATGCTCATATCGTAATAATAATCGGAGCAGGATATATCGTTCACTACTACTCCTAGCTCGTGCTGAACATATTTTTGCAGCGACAAGCTACATAAAAGCACAGATGTAAAACCAAAGACAAATATAGCTAATGTTTTCATTTTTATACGATTGAAAAAAATGTAGGCTACAGACGTAAGAAATATGAGGTATTAAATGTGATCTTGGTAAATTGCAATTCATTGGAGGACCAACACCGAATAATAAATATAGCCAAATATGAAAGATTATATAGCCTAGTGTGAAGTCACTGTATAGAACCTCATGCAGTCGCTGCCCCTGACATGTCTCCCAAACGCCTGGGTAGAGGTAAGATAATTGAAACTAATGTTACGGGGAAAGCAGTGTTCTGCTTTTGTGAATTTGAGTTGGAAAGTTTACAATGTTACTAATGTCACCACAGCAGTCGCCTTCTTTTTTGTCACTTCAGATAACTCCTCCTATCTTCACGGTTCTGTTGTGCGATGGAAAAATGACACAGGGATTTGACCCGTGAAGAGGACAGTTACGGGCACAGATGGTTACCGTGCCGTGCCATACCGTACTGTGCGGTGGAAAAACGCCAATAATAGTCTCACTGTTTGGGCTTATACGGAGGAGTGATGGATTTGATAGGTGTGCAGATTCTATAGACCCACCAGATACTCAACTCTGCATTCTTAATGTTCTTGCAATGTCCTGTCTCCTTTCCACTTAAGCCAAAACATTTCAAGTGGTACGTATTATGACTAATCAAGGTGTGCGACCAAGTGCAACACTGTGGCAGTGCAGATATTCTGCACTGTAATAAACCACACTGGAGACTCCAATTACCAAGCGGAAATTCCTGTGATAAGTGCGACCGCTGACACTCCCCTTGACTGGAGAGGACGACAGCTTTATTGGATCATGGTCCCATTTGTGCTTTGCCCACTCATGGTATTTATGCCTGCCCCCTGCATGATCTTTAATTTGCAGTGCCTTTATGACTTATCCAAGCGTCACCTTCTTGAGAGAGGAGGTCTCTGCTGGCTGTAAAAGTCACCTCAGGAGGCTTCATTTTAAATATGTGAGAAATGCTAGTTTGTGTTCCAGCCAAATAACTACTCAGGCCACATTTGGGCCACAGGGTGTTAATTGAATAGCCTTGCCCTACAGCCATACTGCAATAAAAACAGTAAAAGTTATAATATTCATAGTGCGGTTTCTATATACACATGGTTACAAATTGGTATTTATATTACCAATGTATTTCAAAAAATATGGTCAATATAAATGCATCTCTATATTTGGTACAAGATATTAGTAGAATTCAAAATAGAGAGGATTTAAAATGGATATATTAGGAGATGGGTTCCAGCCGATGGTCAATATTTCATTAAAATAGTGACATATTACATACAGATCATGGTGACAGTACACAAGAGCTGTAAAATCAACTATATTTTTTCCATGGTCTCCTCTTGATTAAAAATGTATTTGCATACACCAAAAAAATGTTGTTTGTTTGTTTTTACCTGAAAATAATTTGCATCTCTTCGCGGTTCTAAAATAGCGGTTCTGGCATGTGCAAATGATGGCTTTCACAGAATAATAATGACTGTCTGCACAGACCAAAGTTTCCAAGCTGAAAGGCTGAACTAATCTTTACTTAAAAGACAAAATCCTCCAGTTGTTTATTGCCAATATTTCAGAATACAAGGAAGGGGGGAATGAAATTGCTATATGGGATCTAAATGATTAGATACTCTCTTGTGATTCAGTGGTACTAAATCCTGGCTTTTCCCCTTTAAATGGACAGAACAAAAAGCAACACAGTATTGTCTTCAATTTCTCCAGCCAATCTCACAAAGGAGTGAAGGGGATTGTGCCCGTTCGCTGTAATCGAACCCTGTCGAGAGACCTGGCCTTGTGAGGCCTGCTTAAAATTCTGCTGTCAGACTCTCACAGGCAGAACATTCGCATCCACGTGAACTGAATGAAAATATGACTTTTTCTCTGGACAAAAGCACCGCCGTGTGTAGTGCGGGTAGTACAAATTAAAGCCAATTTATAGAGTTACTGTTAATGAAAGCCAGGCTCCATGCAGTGTGCCTCTGTGCTGATAAGACCCCGATGACTGAGGGGCAGAACATCTCAACGTCGCCGCATCCATCTGACAGTGCAACATTTCTCCCCCGCCTCTCGACTGACCTGGCTTCCAAGACTCTCTCACATGCTCCAGCATTCCTACAGGCCTCCTTCACATCTAAACCCAGGCTACGCTGGAATGATGTCAAAGTGCTCCTGTTGCTTCTCCTTGACTTGACTTATGTTCACACTGACTATCCCTCCCCCAAGAGACCTGACCTGCAAATATATTCCTCCTATATAGTCCTAATATAATCCTTGATTATAATATATTAGTTACTGTATATTACTGTGATGTGCTCACCTCTTTTGGATGCTCTGTGCATAAATATTGTGGGAGTTAAGAACAGGTAACTGCAAAGCAAAAATAAATAAAAAAAATAATGAATGAGTGAATGAAGGGTTCTGACAGCTCTGTTACAGTGTGGGGTGCATTTTCCTGGCATGCTTTAGGTCCAGTCAACCCCTTATAGAGCAAAGTAAATGTCAATAAATACAAAGCCATTCTGATTGATCCCCTTCATCCTATGGTGAAGCACTTTTATCCGGATGGGAGTGGACAATGCCCCATCCACAGGGCATGAGTGGTCACTGAATAGTTTTATGTGCATGAAAATGATGCAAACCATATGCCATGGCCGTCTCGGTCACCAATCTCAACCCAAATGAATACTTAAGGGAGATTCTGGAGCTGTGCCTGAGACAGCGTTTTCCGTCACCATCAACAAAACACCAAATGATGGAATTTCTCATGGAAGAAATGGTTTCATTGTCTCATTGTATATACAATATAGAAACACCAGTAATGTGTATAAAGTGTTACCAGAAACTTCAAGATAAGCTGAACTCAACAGTATAGCCAAGCCATCACCGTATACTCCTATAGCAAGCTTGTATCGGCTTCCATTCCCCTACCCTGGGGGACAGCCAATTGCCACCGCCTAGTGGCCCTCCCGGCCAGAGCCGAAACTGGCGCGACCTGGCGGACTCGAACCCCAGTCGCAGTGGGCAGCGTCAGACGCTACACCACCCGGGAGGCCTTTTGTTATCATTTTAATTCACAAAATGTGATAACGCGCCATCTTTAGACCTCTCACATGCCAAAATCGCCTCCTTCATTATTAATAACTAGCAATTAATCACACTTCTTTTCACACTCATAATCCTCCTCTGACATGCTAACACTGCTTATTATCTCATTCACTTACACGCTGACACCTCCTTACTCACTCACTTCCACTTAAAAGTTACCAACACGTCAGTTCACACAATGAGTCCTGTCAAAAGATTGTTCATATAATTCCCCAAAACCTCAAGAAATAATTCCCAAAACTGCAATATGCTTTAAAAGGTTCTCAAAAAATCTAACACAAAGATTGGGGGGTTCTGTTGGGAAAGAAAATTGCAAAGTGGGGGCTCATCCTCCATTTTCAGCATACTGACAACATAACATAAGAAGTATAACTTATTACTCTTGGTATCTACCACCAGTTTCAATAACGGCCTGGGGTGTAGTTTCTGCAGTTCAAAGTTAATTTGCATCACACTGATTGTAAAGCTCTGTTTTAGGTCTTGCATATGATCCTGTAATTTGACAGCCAGAATTCCTAGCTGTGTTGGTCACGTAAAGAACAGTACCGATAAAATGGTGATACTCAGATTTCTACACTTGCTCATATTACCCTGGCCTGGCTTTGCTCCTTCAGGATACACATTTGTAATGACGCCAGCCTTGAGTCGCTTTAGATGGCCCTGATCGCATACTTTAGGCGCGGCTGGGACTGTTCAAAGGGGAGGAAGTGGCCCGTACACCCAGGGACAAGCAGTGCCGTAGCAAGCACAATCAGACATTCTCCACGGGGAGCCAGAAAAGGCAGTCACTACTGCAGCTGCAAAGCAGCTTTCAGCTGAGTAAGACATTGAGTACCATGTGCATGGCCACTGGCAAGAATGCTCAACAAACAGTCTTACATGCTCCATCGCATTTTGATCTCTCTCTCACGCACGCACACAGTTTTTCACACCTAACTTCTTCAGAGATGTGTCTGACAATGACGATTACAGGACTCTAGTACACTGGTTGTCTCTGATCCTCTGCAGAGAAAATACACCTTTGCTTTATTTGAACCGGGATGTCAGTGTGAGCCCCAGCTGTGACGGGTAACAAACGGGTTTGGCTCACTATGCTCCTGGTACACGTGCGCAGGAGCCAGGGGAAATACTTCATAGGCCTGCCTGCTCGTCACAATACAGTGGTTTATGCGTAATGCTGCACACGTTGACTCCTCCTACAGAATAACAATGTGACATTCCATCCCTTTGGGGGATTATATGTGTTAAAAAAAGAAAAAACTAAAGACAAGAATAGCATACGCACATACGAGAAGGAATTGTTTTTTCCACTGGGAATTAGCACTGCATATGTTGTGTTCATTTACTTCAATGCTTATATATATGTTCTTGAAATAGATTTTCTTTCACAATTTCACAACCCAATTTTCCAACCCCCAGTTTTGACTTTATGGATGGAGGTTATACAGATGTATAAATATGTAATTAATTCCCATTTGCCTAGGCTTTTTATCAAAATAGCTTGAGCAGACTTTTTTTTCCTTCTGCTACCAAAGATCTATTCATAACTGCTAACCACAGATTTATGGGTAGGCTGGATATAAGAGGCATTCAGTGATATCCTTTTCTATATTTTGCACAAGTCATAATGCAGTGGTCAGCCACAAACCTGGATTTAGCACACATCTGTTATTTTAAGTCTTTCAGATAAATATAATTAATTATATTAATTGAACAGCATTAATTAGCTGATGTTGCACAAAACACTTACCATTAGTGTTGGACAATAATTGTGAAAAGGTGTCAATCTAAACAGGGCCAGCTAAAACCACTGAACGTTCCACAGAAAAGTACCACATGTGAGCTTAAGGATGGTGCGAGGAAAACTGAAATGTTTTGTTATTACTGTTCTTTTAAGAACACCAGCAATCAGATGCGAATTTGAATCTAAGTATAGTTCTGGTGCACCAAAAGCTTGAGAACACAACATTTTTGCCACCAACAGAAAATGATGATGTCAACTGGTTCAGTCAGGGACTCTCAAGGCCAGATTTACTCACTCATTTACTCACTACCGATTTCATTGGTTGAGACAGTGTTCTTTTTGAGCCTCCCCAGCCTCAAAGAAAAAAAAAAGCCCTCAGCTCCCTAAACTCAGAGGGTTATAAGGAATTTAGCAGTAACTCTGGGTAACCTAAGATACTTGGAGGACGTGCTTTGAGTCCAAAAGTACTTGGTTATATATGAGACACAAAAGAGCAAACTCAATACGTTTCAGACATCAAGAAAGGACACATAAAATTATTATTCTTCTGTGGAGTTCCCCATTAACTCCCAACAGCATGGGAGTGTTAATGGAGAGTTGGTACTGATCCATATTCATCATTTCGGCTCATACTGGGGAACAGAATCAGGATGATTTAGAGTGTCGGCATCCTTGGTCGCATCCTGCCATCCTCGGCGGATTATAAAGAGGGTCATCGTTCACCGACAACTTGGACCGTTTCTTGGATGTCGTCTCATCTGCATCACTGCACTCATGCTGCCCTTACAAGGTGCTGGGACTCGCAATGCTATGATGAGATGAATATTTAATTCACTGAAATAGTCCTTCACTTGGGGGTGGGGGTGGACGTGGACACATGCTACTTTAAAACGTTGGGTTGTTATGCAGAAATTATTCAAGAGGTCTATATCTACAGCGAGTGGACAAGGAGCCCATTTTATTCAATGCATCTATTATTATTATCTATAGCGTCTATAACGATGAGAGACAGCCACAGTGCGTGTTCATAGAATTATGAAATAAAACTGGGGTTACTTCAGTGAAGCTCAAGCTCTTGTTGGAGGAAGGGTTTAACTTAAGCAATTCAGGTTAAGTACCTTGCTCAGGGTACAATGGTAGTGCCCCACCTGGGAATCGAACCTACAACCTTCTTGTTACAAGCACAGTTCCCTAACCATTATACTACACTTCTGAAATCTGAATCACTATGGGCTGCACTAAGGAGCCCTGTGTTACTGTTTACTGGGACTATGCCTGGTAAGCACATCAAAGTAGCATAGTCTATTCAGTGTTCATAGATGTGGGAAACCCTGAAAACTGCCATACTGTCAGTGCTGGATAACATGCTAACCCATAACGTGGCAGGTATAGAAGTAACCAAAATTGGACAATTAGATCAGTCACCTTAAAAAAAGCAAGGTGTTTAACTGAGGGATTTTGAGGGTGAGCCGTGTAGACCACCAATGCTACAGGGGCCCAGATTAGCAGTCGTCCTATCGTCTCAGACGACTAAAAATTAAGACAATTTTCGATTTCCAAGATTTTCGATTTCCAAGTGGTCGTCCTGCTGACGACTGTGAATTTAGGATTTTATCATTTTTAAAATTAGCTAACTGGAACTATTTGTTTTACACTCACGTCGTAACAAACACGTCATGCACGGATATTAAAAACGGATATTTTACTAACAGTAAAAATGAGACGAAGATCCTGAGCCTATAGAATTTCACTAAGCTACAGCAGTGTATTTTCACAAGTCCTTGAAGGACAGATCAGTTACCCTGAAGAGAGGCATGTATCAGTTGTTCATTTCTATTACACTCATATGAATTCATTTATTTTGTGAATCCAATTTTTCCTAGTTGATTGACACACACTTCATTCCACATTTACAGTAATGCCCCAGGAAAAGTCACAAAAGCAAACATAAAACTTAACTGCACAGAGAAGACACAGCCCGTGTGTGTCATTTTACAGCACAGAGTGAAAATGGAATCAATATTTCATAAAATATCCTGCTGGAAGACGCTTTTCTTTATGCATTGAGGAGAGTTCCTGAATCAATAGGGTAAAGCTTTACAGAGGCAATCATAAAAAAATCTATCGATAATCAATCAATACATGAAAACTGCATGTACATTCAGTGCTCCATGAGTGGGACCTGCCAAGCTGACAGTTGTGCTAGTGCTGACCCTGGAAGAGTGGTAAGTGAGCAGGAATTCAGACAAGCCACCACACAGCCTAAATTCACAATGTACCTTTTTCTTCAGTTCTTCAGGCGCTAGAAGATGATTAGCTATTTTAAGCCTCGCCGCACAGGAGTTTAAAAGGTGCACCTCATGAAAAGAGATAGTGAAAAGAATTTGCTGGTAGCACTGCACGGGCAAGATACAGCCAGTAATTACCCATAATGCACTCAACCTATCCGCACATGCAGAATCTTGACGTGATTCCTTCTCTGAATTGCATTGGAAGTGGAAGGCTCCTGACGTGCCAATTCGGTCGGGGTGCTTGCCACGAGCGCAGGCTGAGCCTTACAGCGTTGACAGCACAGACTCGAGCCTGGGCTATGTCATGAGCCAACGATGACTGGGAGTACCGTGTGGCCTACTCTTGACTCCAGACTCTGATAGAGTGTCTGGGTAACTTTATTCATGTTTCTGGCCGAGGCATCCTGCAATCTAGTGCCATCAGATTTGCGAGGGTGGATTTTGTTGGGCGTAGGCGGTTTATCATTTCACGCTCCCACCCATGAGACTTGTGATTCGCCAGAAGAAGCAACTGATTTATTAGCGAAGCACGACCCCGGATGCTGGGCATAGTTATACTACATTGGAGTGAGAAACTAGTCAGGCTCATAGTGTAGTTATGGGACTGACAAGTGAGGGCTGTAGTGTGGAGGCCCACTGACACTGGCTTGTGGGCGAGTGCATCAGAGGAGTGCACGTGCATCAGAGGAGTGCACGTGCATCAGAGGAGTGCACGTGCATCAGAGGAGTGCACGTGCATCAGAGGAGTGCACGTGCATCAGAGGAGTGCACGTGCATCAGAGGAGTGCACGTGCATCAGAGGAGTGCACGTGCATCAGAGGAGTGCACGTGCATCAGCTGCAGTGCTCAACTGGACATTCCAAATTGAAAGCGGTTAAAAGAAACGAACAAATAACAAACCAACAAATACATACTCAGTGGTGACCTAATAAAAAATTATTCAGAAAAGAAACCGATTGCAACAATTCAGTTCAAATGTTTTTATAATAAACCCTCTCGCTGACTAGCCTTAGAGTAGGATGTTGTGGGATACATTATTCTTTTGCTGATGATTTAGATAAAAGTGCACATTAGTAAACTGCACTGAAGAGTAACTTCCCTGATCTCATATGCTACTTTTACAGATGATGTTGCACACAGCGAAGTCTGATTAAAATTAATTAGAGTATCAGTCAAAGTCTGGTATTTGGGGGAAGACACGTGGTAAATCTTGATCTTGTTTTTCCCCGCTGGTGTGAGACTATTAATGATCTCTGAATTTCTCGGGGAGCTTGAAAGGGCAAAGCGGCTGAGATTCAGATGACAGGTCTGCTCTGATCGGTCTGGTAGATGGTAATCTGTCTTTATTACCGCTGTGATAAAGGCTTGAAGGCTGGACACGCAACATGCTTTCTAGACAGGGAGCAGAGCAGTATTGATTGGTAACAGCAACATAATGCGAACTTCAAAGGTGATTCAGCCACAGGCCTACTATACACACAACACTTTCATCACTACCAGAGCACAAAACAACTTCAAAAAAACAACCGAAACAAAAAAAACGAAACAAAACCCCAAACATTCTCATGACAGAAGAACAGAAGAAAGACGCTGGCAGAGAACACTTCAATTAGAGGTCCAATTTTCCGCTATGATTTCATTTATAGTCTTCAATTAAGAATTAATGACTTTGCATTCTCTGAAATGCACACAATTAAAATACATTTAACAGAATTAACAAGGGCAGATAAAATAATGATGGGGGTGGGGGGGGAATCATAACACGACAGGAACAGAGGGAGAGCAGAGGAAAATAATCATCTCAACAGCTGAAGTGCATTTGCAGATGCCATGTGCTGTTCGCAACATATGGTGGCTGCCACACATTCGAGACACAGGAGACCGTGGACTGGGTTGTGAAGTACTGCAGTGTCGGATTGGGACTTTTGTAAAGTTCAATAAAAAAAACAAAGGATGGAGAGGTTGGGGGATGGGGGATGGTGGATTGAAGTCTTCAAACAAGGGCCGAATGTGGAGGGGGGACAGGAGGTGGACAGTGAACTGGTGTGTCGTCCATGGGGGAGGAACCATTTATCGACCGCCGTTATCTCCACCCACAAACCACATCATAGACTCATAAAAATAGTTTAGCAGTGAATATTGGACGGCAATGATGAGAACGGCAATAGCTGGTTAAAAAAAAGGCATTGGAAAACCAGAGCAAGTATACAAAAGTTACAAGTATACAAAATGCTAGCAAATAAACAGATTGCTGTATGCAAGCTAAGTCCGGTTAAATCATATTCACAGCAAATTCCTGTTGATCCGTGATTATTCAGATCTGAGCGCACAGGAAAATGCCCGCTCAGGTACATGGCGGGGAACTCATCTGATTATTCAGCTGCGAACGTGGGCATGATGAGGACGGGAGGGGCCTGGTGAGCTGGTGAGCTATGTCCTCAGACACCCGCTGCCATTGATCAGGTGACTAATTGTCAGCTTCAGACAGCCGCATTTGCATATGTGTGCGATTGGGAGGCCACTCCCATGCAAAGGAAAAAGCGGGAACATGACAACCGTCATCAGCAGGGCAGTATCCAAGAGTCCAGAATGACCAAGGTCAAGAAAATGCACACTAAAATGTAGCTAGCTTTGTGCCTATCACCACTGTCAATGCATGCTTCGTTAGCTAACATTAGCCTAAATGATCCTATCACCACGGTAAAGTCTGACTAAAAAGTGGTTTGTGCAACAGTCAGCTAGACATAGTCAGCTACGTTTGGCTAGATGATCTCTGTAGATTAATAGCATTAATTTGGTTATAATACATGCAGTCAACTCATGCTTCGCTTGGTTTCAGATCCCGTTGTTACAAGTCACGCTGTGCAGCAAAGTCGTCCCAAGCGTCACTGCGTCATCTTTGCTGAGCAAAGATTTTGTAGTAATGACGAGATCCGCCTGCTCGTGATGGGTCCACTTCACCACCACACGCACACACCGACAATGATGGTGATCAGGCAGATTTTATGTACAGTAGTTCACCACTTTTATTCAGCATTACACTGAATCAGTCTGTTAAAAGAAATACAACTCAGAACAAATAACGAGGTCATGACCTCGGTGTCCTCAATGGTAGATACAGCCATGGCCATCAGGGTAAAAAAAACAAAAAACAAATTAAGGACAACACCTCCCTCCACTCCCCCAGGAACACAAGAGAGCAAGGGCAGCTTTCCACAAGTGTATCAGACTCAGTCAGCAGTATGGGTGTGACCGGGGAACAGAAGTGTGGCATTGCAGCTTATGCAAACAATCAAAAAAATATATAAATAAAACATATAATGCTGCCAATGCCAAACCGATACGGATTACATTAAGGCCTGTGTCCACAGAGCTGATGTTTCAACAGAAATGAAACGGCTGCCATTTTCAACACTATCGTTTCACGCTGTAAACGGGCGCATTGTGATTTTTTTTGCCAATATTGTAAGCCTTCAAGGGCTGAACAGAGTAAAGTCAGGGGGCACCTGTGCTGATAATGGGTTTGTGTTTGTTCTCCATTCTTGCGCACTCCTCCTAGAATGCGTGTCCAAATGGATGGTGACCGAGTCAATCTGCAGCCAGTGGGGCTTAATTATCTTTCTGCAAAGCCCTGGTAAAAATGCCATCAGGAGGGAGCATGTTAATAGGCTTGAAGTTGGCTGATAGTAAAATAAAAATGATTATTCATCTGTCTGCAAGAAAAAGATAAGAAGCAATCATCCCTCATTGCAATATTTGATTCATATTACAATGAGGGTGAAATTATTGCGCGCGCACACACACACACAGCATAAAAAGTATTCACCCCTTCTGCATTTTTTTTTACACTATGTAATCACAATGGATTTAATTGGGTTCTCTTTCCACTGATCAACACAAACTACTTTATGTCATAAATAATGAAAAACTCAGAGTAGTAAGAAAGAAAATAAAATGTGAAAAATGCCAAAGTGGGTGAATGCTTTTTATACTCTTTGTATATATAGTGGCTTCGGAGTATTCAGACTTCTTCATTTTTTTGTTTCTTTGTGTTATAGACTTAATTTTGATTAAATAGATTTTTTTTGCCATCAATCTACACACAATACCCCATAATGACAAAGCGAAAAAACATTTTTAGAAATTGTTGCACATTTATATAAAAAAAAAAAAAACTGAAATATTGAATTTACATAAGTATTCGGACCCTTTATTCAGTACTTTGTAGAAGCGCCTTTGGCAGCGATTACAGCTTAGAATCTTCTTGGGTATTCCTCTGCCAGCTTTGCACACCTGGATTTGGGCAGTTTCTCCCATTCTTCAGATTGGATGGGGAGAACTGCGTCGGTGAACTGCAATCTTCAGGTCTCTCCACAGATTTTCAATGGGGTTGAAGTCCGGGCCTTGGCTGGGCCACTCAAGGACACTCAGAGACTTGTCCTGAAGCCACTCCAGCGTTGTCTTGGCTGTGTGCTTCGGGTCGTTGTCGTGCTGAAAGGTGAATCTTCACCCCAGTCTGAGGTTGGGTGCGCAGGTTTTCTTCAAGGACCTCTCTGTGTTTGGCTCCGTTCATCGTTCCCTCAATCCTGACCAGTCTCCCAATCCCTGTCACTGAGAAGCATCGCCATAACATGATGCTGCCACAACCATGCTTCACTGTAGGGATGGTATTAGCCAGGTGATGAGTGATACCTGGTTTTCGCAAGATGTATCACTTGGAATTCAGGCCAAAGATTTCAATTCTCATCAGACCAGATCATCTTTTTCCTCATGCTCTGAGTCCTTTATTTGGCGTTTGGCAAACTCCAGGCGGGCTGTCATATGCCTTTTACTCAGGAGTGGCTTCCATCTAGCCACTCTACCATAAAGGCCTGATTGATGGAGTGCTGCAGAGATGGCTGTCCTTCTGGCAGGTTCTCCCATCTCTGCAAAGGAACTCTGAAGCTCTGTTAAGAGTGGCCATTGGGTTGTTGGTCATCTCCCTGACCAAGGCCCTTCTTGCTCGGTTACTGAGTTTGGCCAGAAGGCCAGCTGTAGGAGTCTTGGTGGTTCCAAACTTCTTCCATTTCACAATGATGGAGCCTACTCTGTGCTCCTCAGAACTTTCAATACTTTAGCAATGTTTTTATACTCTTCCCAAGATCTATGCCTCAACACAATTCTATCTCGGAGGTCTACGGAGAGTTTCTTGGACTTCTTGGCTCGGTTTTTGCTCTCACATGCATTGTGTGCATCCATTTTAAATTAAGTCACAACAAAGTGTGGAAAAAGGGGTCTGATTACTTTACGAAGCCACTGTACATATACACACGCCTACTAGAGCCTGCAGTACATATACATATAAGACTACTGTTTAAAAAAGATTTAATGGCTCTGAAAGTTTGCTTTTAAATTTTATTTTAACATTGACTGTTTTTTCCTCCCCGGTCATGTTCCTTTCACTTCCCCGGCTGGCAAAGCCCGTTAACGAAGATTTGCAAAGATCCGGAAATTGAGTTATTATGAAGCTTCTCAATTGAAGACTGAGCAATAGGGATCAGACCGGCAGCTCCATAAATCTGTTTATGTTCTCAACCCAGAAATAATTCAAACGGCCTGTCATACCTTTGCTTGAGTTCTTTATCACACTTCAAGAAACTGCACACATCGAGGCTTCAATAATTGCCGGCTGTCTGTGTAAAATTATCAGCGGCAAACCAAAAAGGGCACACAGGTTACTACTTTTTTGTGTGTTTTCTGCAGGAATAATGAAGCAGAGACGGGGTGCCTGTCTAATGCTACAGTTTTATGTGTTTGTTCACTGCAAAAACCTGACTTCCACGTTGCCGTGGAAACTGATGAACATTCTCGAAAAAACTTGACAATTCTGGAGACTCCACCGGGTTCATTAAACACCAAATCCTGGGCCGTGCTTGCTCTTCTCTTCTCAAGGGCCAGGGCCCAGTGGACGAGCGCCGGGCAGACACACGCTGAGCTGAGTGACGTGACCGCTGTTCCAGCCCTCTGAAGCACAATTGTGCTTAATTCAATCTCATGTCACGACTTGTCCACCCAGAAGACTACACGGCTGACTTGAGAAAACCTTGCTTTTCCTAAGTAAATCAGGCGATGGAGATACCGTTCTTAAAATCAATCAAACAAATTAGCATTTATATTGGGGATGGTTCTAAAATTCACACAGGACTTTTTCAGTCGTGACAAAAATTCGATCAGCAGCGGCCTTCCTCTGTCCCGATACTGCAGAAGTAAATAACATGCTTCCATCCGTTTCTGAGGAGAGGCGATTACTCTCCGTTAATACGCATTCCCGTTGTTTTATGATATTAAGTTAATGACAGCCTCAGTGGTCTGTGCCTAGTGCAATGTGCAGCAGCGCATTTGAATGATCGTGCAGATGCCTCGGTGACAGACCGAGGAGACCACAAAACGGCTGCAGGTGGACGACACAGGGATATGATTAATGACGCATCAGCCTTTAAAGGAAAATGTGCCTGCGGTGCAGAACAAACGTTTGCACTACCCGGGTCACTTGTTATGTAATAAAAGTAGAGTCTTAATCTCTGTTATTTGCCTTGCCTAATGCACTGGGTTCCACCCGGGGGAGAAAAGTGAACAGCAGTGAACACTTAATTTACAAACCCTTGTGGAGACCAAGATGAGCCTTGCTCACAAAACAAATCACATATAGGCAAAATGATAAGCACTTGACCAATCTATCGAAAGTGGGTATAAAATATATTCATCCCCTTTGGAATGATATTTTCTTACTTCATGGAATCAAAATGGATTTAACTGGGATTTCTTACTACTGATCAACACAAAATACTCATAAAAAATATTCACCCCCTTTTCTAAGACTCACCTAAATAAACTCTGGTATTCAGAGGTCACATAATTATTTGATTGGATTTCACCTGTGTACAATGAAGGTGTTAGTATTATGAAACTACTTCAAATTAAATACACCTGTCTGTGAGAAGTACCACAGTTGGTTAGTGGATTTCCAGACAAGAGCTTCATCATGCAAACCAAAGAACATTCAAAGCAAATCTGACAAAAGGTTTTCTAAAGCAACAATCAGGGGAAAGACAGAAGATTTCAAAGACTTTGAATGTCCCCCGCAGCACCGTTAATTCCATCATAAAGAAATTGAGAGAATACGGCACAACTGTGAATTTGCCTAGAACAGCCTGTGGAGGGCGTCGGTCTCGGCCACGTGGGAGTGGCATGGTTGCCTGTGTCTTTACATGTTGTGGAGGCCTTTGGAGCAGGTAAGACTTTCCGGGGGCAGGTTTGGCACTCTCACAGGGTGTGAGAGTAAACTGTCGCCCGGAAGGTTGCTCCAAAGGCCATAATTGGTTTAATTATTATTTAATTGGTGTCAATCAGTCAATTGATATGGAAGTCAATTGGCTGATTGAGTGTCTGTGTGAATGTGAGTGAGTGATTGATGGATGATTGCCTCACAAGTCCCACCTGAGCCAGGCAGAAAGTGAGCCTATTTAAGAGCAGGTGGGGCGAGTGGGGAATCAGTTAGTCTTTTGTCTTTGTCATTCATGTATGTATGCGTATTGAGTTGGTGATTGTCTTGTCATTGTTCTGAGTGTGCGCGTGCACGCGTATGGTATTGTATTGTATTGTGAATTATTGTGTGATGTGTGATGGGACTCTGTCGGGCATGGTGGCGCGTGTCTGTAATCCAAGCTTCTGGGAGGGATGTTTGTGGAGTTTTGTGTGCGTTTGTCGAAAGTGACTGAGTACAGTGCTTCCTGTGTGTGTGGGAAAGAGGGAGCGGGGGTGCACTAAGAGTGTCCGCCTCTCTCCCTCAGTGTGAACGTGATGGAGAGCGAGAGGGTGCCCTGAAAGAGGCCTCTCGCCCTCGGTTTTATTTGTGTGATTGAAAGAGAACTCGCACTCAGGCAGTGGAGAGTGTTTCTGGGCAACAGCCCGAGAACTCTCACTGGAAGAGTGGAGAGAGTCTCGGGGCTGGTTGCCAGAAAACTCTCACTGTGGGGAGTGGCGAGTGTCTCTGTATGAATGGGTTGAAAAGAGAACTCGAACTGCAAAGTTTGAGTGTCTCAGTATGCATGGGTGGGAAGCACCTGAAAGGTCACTGGATATGTGTGTGCCTGGGGAGGTTCCAGGGGAACTCCGGAAGAAGAGGCGCGGTGTCCTGTAAGTTATGATTATTTTAGTTTGTTATTTTAGTTCGTTGTTTTTACCCGAAGGCTTCGCGGCGAGTAGGGTGAAGATTTTGTGTTTGTGTTTGTTATATGTTAACCTGCTACTCCCTCTGTCTCTTCCCCATGTCTGGGGGGAGAGACAGGAAAAAATAAATAAAAATCTGGTCCGTAGACTGACAGACTCCACTCTGTCTCCTGGCTGCTCTGTTCCCATCCAGGGATTGTCACGTGGCGTGTGACACAGCCTATCCTACAAAACTGAGCATCCTGCAAGAAGGGCATTTGTTAGGGAGACCACCAAGAGGCCGATGGCAATTCTGACAGAGTTAGTCTACCATGGCAGAGATGGGAGAAACTGTGCATAGGACAACAATAGCCCAGGCACTTCACAAATGTGCGCTTTATGGGAGGGTGGCTAAAGGAAAGCCATTGTTGAAGAAAACTTACATGAAACTCACTTGCCTAGAGTTTACCAGAAACTGTTTGGCATCATGTTAGGTGCTATGTTTGGGGCAAGCCTAACACTGTGCATCATTGAAAGAACACTATCCCAACCGTAAAACATGGTGGTGGGAGCCTAATGCTATGGGGATGATTCTCTGCTTCAGGGACTAGAAAACAGAAAAGCAGGACAATGACCGAACCATACAGCAAAAGCCACATTGGAGTGTTTTAAAAACAAAAAGAACACCAATCAAAGCCCAGAACTCAATACCATTGAGAATCTATGTCCCCATCCAACCTAATGGCGCTCAATGGGCAAAAACGATGGCAACGGGCAAAAACGATGTCCAGATGTGCAAAGCTGGTAGACTTACTAAAATAGATTCATAGCTGTAATTTCAGCAAAAGGTGCTTCTACCAAGTATTAAGTCAAGGGGGGGTGAGTACTTCAATAAATTATAACAGTAATCAATTATTGCCTGTTTTTATTTGTAATTAATTAAGAAAAAGCTTTGGCTATTTTTTAATTTCACATTATACATTATTTTGTGTTTATCTCTGTATTATGAATTTAGGCAAGTATGAGATGGTATTATGAAAGGAATCTCTCTGAGGGAATAAAATAATATTTCATACACAGCTTTGTTGACATCAAATCATTTTTTGATGGCAACGCCCAATGTCAATGCAGTAGTCTAAAATGAATGTGATGTTGCCAGGAGACATCAAAAAAATTCAACTACAAAAAACAGTTTTCCAGCAAGCATTTAGTCGATAAGGAGTATTCCATCAAATTCTCATTTTTTGGCAGAGTTCCCCTTTAAATATCACCAGAACTAGGATTGAGATCCCCAGTCTTAAAAGCATTAAAGTAAAATAATTAATAATTAATAATAAAATAATTAAGAATTAAACGTTTGCTGGCACACACAGATGCAGGTAACAGATGCCATTACTGGTGAGGGAACCTCCGAAGAGATCAAACATAATTGTCTTGCGAGTTATATTCATCAGATTTTTTACATGCCACTAAACAGCAACCATTCTTATGGACAAATACGTTACAGGAATTCAATTCATTATTAAGCATTTGAGAAAACTGGCTGCAGACATAAATATATAAATACGGCTTTCATGGATTAACCTCTGCTAACAGGTTATGCTTTCTGCTAGTCCAACAGTCTTCAAGGCAAATATGACTAAAAGCAATACAAAAAATAAAAAATAAAACTAACAAACTACAAAACAAAAAACTAAATCATATACAGTGCCCCTTTATATAATCAGAAATGTCAGTTTTTGTTGCCTTACAGCCTGAAATGAAAGCATATTAAATCACTTTAATGGACTTTTCCCAACTTTATTTACATATTTTACCCTACAAAAATTCTCAAACTTTCTGAGCATTAATAAAAATAAAAAATAAAAAACTGAATAAGTTGGATTGATACGTCTACACCCTGCTGAGTTAGTACTTGATAGAAGCACCCTTTGCTTTTAATTCAAGGGGTGCTTCTACCAAGTACTAACTCGGTGGGGTGTAGACCTATTAAAAAACACGTGCACACACACACGCACGCACGACAAAGGGTGCAACTTACAGTTCTGCTAATAACAAACACAAAGTTGCTTGCTGTCTGATTAATTTTATGGGCTGCGTTAACCTCTGCACAGAACTCGAGCATTAGACATGCTTCATGGCGTTTCCCTCTTAATTGAAACAAACTGCAGTTCACACAAGGGGAGAACAAAACCTTTGCATAAGAATACTAGAGCGAACAGCACATTTGGAGGCCTACTTCTACAATGTCACTCAAAAAGCTGGGGCTCTTCTCTGCAAAGAATAGTTTACAATTGTCATTCAATGTGTGTATATACATTTTATAGTCATTAATCGTTTGAAAAGGTAAGGAAAGGAAACTGTCTGATTGGATGTACCAAAAACAAATGAAAGGTAATTAATCTATGAAAGAAATACGTGCTGTTCATCACGAATGAAGCATATGTAATGTATCCTCTATGTATCCTCTCTACCCTTGTATCCTACCCTTGTCTCCTTCTAAAGTTTTATGAAATTGATGAGGAGGAGACAAGGGTAGGAAAAAGGAAATGAGGAAAGACTATTGGGACACAGCCCTAATCCAGTCACCACCTGGCACCGTGCCATAGGAAGTGTGCGCTTTGGAACATGGCCCCTGTCATGGTAAGTTCTATTCCACTAATTCCTGAGATCTTCATCCTTTTCTTTACAGTGGACACTGCTTTCTGAACATTCATCTGTGATTCTCTACTGATGGGAACAGCATTTTTTTAAATGTTATCCCATTTTCTCCCAATTTGGTAACCAATTAGACCCGCTATTTTTTTAAATGTAAATCCCCCCCTAGTAATGTGATTTCGCTGCCATAGTCCTGCAACCGGTAGTGACGAAGGCGAAGTTACGCCTCTTCCGAGACAGCACTCGCCAAGCCGTTGACCGTAACCCTGCCACTCTTATGCGCAGCAAACGTCATGTCGGCTTCCCTCCCCCCTCCCTGGGGCGGACAGCCAATCGCCACCCCTGGTGGCACTCCCGGCCAGAGCCGACTCTGGCAAGACAGGGAATTGAACCCCGGTCTCCGTGGCCAGCGTCGGACATTGTAACCACTGGACCACGCGGGAGGCCCCTGTCTCTCCATTTTATAATGGTTCCTGACCGGGAATGCAATAATGGTCGCAAGAGATTTCATATCTGCAAGAGCAAGTACCAGAGCAGTACAAGAATGAGAACATTCTTTTCTGTTGTCATGTTAAGTGACTTGGTATTGAAGCTTTTTAAGAAAAGGAAAGCCTTTTTTAAGGTTTAATATCTAATTGGATCTTTATTACAGTTGGAACACAAGAGTTGCTAGAGACAGACATGGACACTTTGGTTCACAGGAAAAATGGAGCCAAAATGTGCACGTTACACAAATCCCTGCAGAAGTTTAATGAAGCTTGAACCAATTAGTCCTTATGTTCCTGGCCCTCTATCTCCAACTCCAGCTAATTAATACCAGTCTGAGAGTGCACTGTTTTTTAAAGTCAACTCCAGATCTATGCTTGGCACTTGGCTACATCAGCTATGTGTATGTCATTTGAAGCCAAGTTACGGCTTGAGAAACAATACTTGCTTTATGATTTATTCAATAATATATATATATACATACATCCATCACCAAATTTATATTGCCCATGCCTTTTCCAGTGTAAATACTTGGTGTGTGTGTATATATATATATTCAAGTTAGCTGGTTATTTTTAATAATATTTTTATTATTACAATTTTATTCAAAAATAAAAAGAATTATTCAATAAGAAGCAATCACCCCTCATTGCAATATTTGGTTCATATTGCATTGAGGGCAAAATTATTATTACACAGACACACACAGACACACACACACCAAGTATGTACACTGGGAAAGGTATTGACAATATAATTTTGGTGGTTAATATGATTTTTCTCTCTAGAAGACAGGTATGCACATTAAATGGTAATGATGACTCGCTTGTGCAAGGGGATGTCATCTTAAGCAAACTTTGTTGAATGGTTAACTTTTGACACTTTTTCCCCCCACATTGTCTGTATTCAAATGATCATAGGGGGTGAGAGCTTTGAAATAAACCAGATCTTGTCACTTCCCATTTTGACTGTCTTTTACATTAAGCCTGTCAGGTGTGTGTGATGTGAGTGACCAGCACTATAAAAATCTACTACACGTTAAGAAATGTTTCCATTGCTACGTTCCTATATGCTGTTGCACACAAAGCAGGCACCAGTGATTCTGTGGAGTGTAATTACTCTTCACTCAAGATTTTTTAAATTCTAATTAGTCTCCGTAACTAGTGCTGAGGGGCAGAAGAAATTCTCCTGTTGCTGTGGTCACGGCACATTCAAAGATCTTCAACACAACACTATAGCCATGGCTTGACATTAGTAACAAATCAGATCTGATTCAAATACATATTCAAAATACCTGAACCATTTAGATGCTGGCAGAATCTGAAAATGTCCCTGCAGATCCCTGAGAATTTCCAACGAAACATGCTACTAACCAAAACGTACAATCATAAGAAGAACTTTGTTCTGAAATAGGAAATCGTTTTTTTTTTGTCAGGAATCCGCAGGAATTTAAGCGGTGAAAGTATTTCAAATAATTATAATGTGTATACATCCCAGGATGGCGCCTCTTCAACCACATGGGGCACCGTGGGAGCTCTGGAACAGGGCTGACCTGCTCGCACAAGTACCTCTCGCACGAGTACCTCTCGCACTAGGAAATTTATGGCAGCTGGAACTAAAGGTGTCAGGACGAAAAAGTGTACTGAGCACGTTGCCCCAGGTGTAAAAGCAGCAGTAATCTGGCCGGGAGCCGAGGCACCTGCGATGGTGGCCCGTGGTGTCAGAAAAGGCAGCCTGGCCTGGCGAGAGGCACGATCACACGTTTACACGCCATGGCTTTTTATCACCGTGTCTTTCACCTCTGCTGGAGAACGCACCTCCACTGGGAGATACCAGCGTGACAGCAAAAATAATCTATACTTAATGAGCCCTGGTCTCAACCGGAATACAACTACGGCAGCTGGTTTGAGTGAGAAAGCACCTGTCTTGTCCAAGGAATACAAAGCCTCCCCGTGAGAATGGAAGCTAATAACAGCACAAAACGCATCTTTACACCGTCGCTCCTTGCGTGAACGGGTTAAAGAAAGAAAAAAAAAAACTGAGCGGGAGGGATGAGGTACAGAATGTCCGAGGACAGCGGCAGACAGCCGGTGATTTGCGGTTGAGCGATGCGCAGCGCGGATTGCGGAGAGCGGAATTACGAAAAATGCACTGCGAGCGGGGCTCTGAAGCACTTAGCGCGTCGAGCGGGAATCAAAGCGCCAGTGCGTTGGGATCACGGTGTTTAAGGTTGACACGCGGCGAGACAGCTGGCACGATAATGGCGCCGAGCCGAATCTGCGCGCGGGGAGGGAGGGGGGTACCACCTTATGCAGTCACTTAATGAGAGGAAGGAGGCAGGCAGCGTCCGGGCCATTTTATATATGAGAGAGGGATTTAAAACAGTCGTATAAATAAGAGCTGCTGAAGGAATCTGACCTCTCCTTTGACAGGGGAGACTTACATTCGCATTGCGTAATACACAATACACTCTCTTTACTTTCTGCTTAGGCTGGGACTTCCCGTGAACTGTATCTATGGAGCACAATCTCTTCCGGCGATATGAAACGGGGTGGTGGCCCGTGGCCGCATTCATCCGGAGAAGGTTAGGGCGCTCCTGAGAAGGTTCCAGAACCGCGGCTTTCGGCAGGCTTCCAGGAAGTTAAGGGACAGCGTGCGAAATGAGACCCCGTCCAAGAAGAAAAATAAATATGCACGCCGTGGAAAATGTCTCTCCTCCTGCTCGGGAGTTAAGACGGGCGATATTAATGGCCCTGCCACTTACAATGCGGCCTGGCATAATTTCATTATCCATTTTTTATTTTTCGTTGACACCTCCAATTTAGCACGGCATATACCAGAAATGTTATGAGGGGGGGTGGGTGGGTTGTTCAGGGCCAGCCTTTTTCTCTTTTTTTGTAAGCCATGCCTAAAATTCCAGTGGCAAAAAATAAATAAATAGCACCATCAATATTCCCCAGAGAATGATATATATTTACCAGGCCAATATAACCAGGCCTTTTATATGATTAAAAGAGAAGGAAAGACTGAAAGAAAGTTTGCAGTTACAGGTAACTGCCAAAATAAAGGAAACACTCAAGTAAATGCAGGGTTCTGGTGGCTCTTATGGTGTGGGGGACATTTTCCTGGCATGATTTAAGTTAACTCAACCCCTTAGAGGGCAGAGTAAACGCTAATTAACACAAAGCCATTCTGAGTTGTCACCTTCATCCTATGGCAAAGCATTTCTATCCTGATGGGACTGGTCTCTTTCAGGATGACATTGCCTCCACCCACAGAGCACGAGTGGTTACTGACTGGTTTGATCGTGGAAGCAATGTAAACCATATGCCATGGTCGTCTCAGTCACCAGATCTCAACCCAATTGAACACTTATGGGAGATTCTGGAGCGGCCCCTGAGACAGCATTTTCCACCACCATCAAAAAAACACTGAATGATAGCATTTCTTGTGGAACAATGGTGTTGCATCCCTCAAATTGAGTCCCAGACACCAGAATCTATGCCAAGGTGCATTGACGCTGTTCTGGCGGCTTGTGGTGGCCCAATGCCCTATTAACACTTTATGTTGGCGTTTCCTTTATTTTGGCAGTTAACTGTATATCTGAGATGTTGTGCTTGGTACAGGATATGTTTATGCAGTTTATGTCATGTTTGTAGCAGGTACATCACCACCCAGTGAAGCTGTGCATTGGCTGAGATCAGGACCGGTCATAGCACACTTTGTTATGTCATACTCAATGTGGCAAAAACAGGCTGCACAGGAGCAGACTGGTTTACCGTGACATTGTGTGATGGTAGCCTGACTCTTAGTCATACTGCTAGTGAGCTAGCAATCACTAAATTGTCTGGAAATGGTCCCTTGAACTTGACAGCTGGTAGCGTCAACACGCTTTTCGTATTGAACAAATCACAACGGCCCACATGTGTGTGAGACGTCCAGCACAGCACAGACACGATCACTCACCTCTTTCTGTCGTTTACTGGCCTCTCGCCTGGCCGCTTTCTCTTTCAGCCTCTTCTCCTGTTAAAAGAGAAAAAGCATTCTAATTAGGGCTTCCCATCACAATACTTCCATATGCCTTTTGTGTGACTTCAGGCTTGGCACAGCACAACAAATGTAGATGTTTTTCAAAAAATATATACAGTTTTATATGAAGTTGCTCCGTTTTTGTCCAAAACGCTTAAGTTCATGCTGGAGTGAATCATCCCGGGGGCCAAAAGGCGAGGTCTTCTTTAATTATCGCCACAGCTGTGGAAATGGTGGCAGCGATTCGAGGAGAAAGGGACATGCAGGACACATGGTGCCTAACGCAAAGTGAGCATGACTTGGACGGGAGAAAATGAAGAACAAACAAATCGTACATTTCTCAAGAATGTCTAAATCAGACTTGACTCTGTAACCCAAGGAACTGAATTTGACAAACGGGCCAATTATGCAAATTTATAACAAAATGACTCACAAACACAAATAAGAAATTGACTGAAAGTATTGGTTGAGCAAAAAAAAAGTAATAACAACAATAATAATGAAAAAAGGGACAAATCTGGGGCGGTGAGGGATTTCCAGAATTTTAGAAATGTCAGCATACTCTTGCATGCCGCTAATTCCTTTCCAAATGTCAGACCATCCCAATCCTGTTTTGCATGAAAATGTGGAGTACTACCCGCACATCCTTCTCCGCCCCCCCGTTTCTCCTGCCTGTCGTCTTGCCGGCATGGGGAAGCAAAGTGGCAGGCGACCGCCTGTCATTGGCTGTCAAACTGGGCAGTGCCAGGGAGCTGCAAGGAGGGGGTAGGGGGTGCAGGGAGAGTCTTCATTTTACGATGTTTGCAAATGGCAACTGGCCATGACACAATCAAAATATGCTAATCCTTAAAGCGCCCGCAGAGGAGTAAGGGAACTTGGAATCTATCGTCCCGACTAGCCTTCTAGATTTTAGGGCTCATCCTGTGCTGGTATAATAATCCTCCCTAGACATCTGGCCAGGGGACACTGGCTACACTGGAGACATTGACGGGGGAGGCGGGGGGGTGCACCTTTAAAAACACGTCCTGTAATACAAGAGATGTAAACAATAATCCCAATCCATAACAGTGTGAGCGATTCCAGGTTTTACAAGAACCTGCTTCCGGGTGGCTTCCAATCAGTACAATCAGCCTGTTTCTAATAAGACCCGGAATGGCTCACACTGTTCTGGATTTATTTAACGTACGTGGACGTGCTGAAGACAGATGCGGGAGCTGAAAGCTCTTCGGGGCTGGCCGGGTGTATGGAGAACCGAGAAGATTGGAGACTCCGATTGAAGCTCGTCTGAGGACGACCTATTTATAATGCTGTATATATCCTTGAATATATTAAGCCGTATCATTTACTCAATGCCGTTTACGTGAAAAACTATTCGCACATGGACAGTGACACTGTGGGACCATGTGAGATTTGAGATATCAGAGAAGCTTAGAGAGGATGTTATTACTGAGCGGCTTGTCTCACATGGCTGCCATTCTTGTGCGTGACGGCAAACTGAATGTGGGTGTGGCTGTCAGTGCATGGCTGCAGTAGCGTGTCTTTGATAAACTTTGTAATATCTGTTGGCACACATCTTTTGCCAAATGGTACAGTGCAATATACAGAATTTTAAGATCATCTCATCCCAAGAACACTCGTTTTGAAAAATTTGTTCAACAAAATGTATGATTTTGTTCAAAACTGCAGCATTAAAACAGACAACATTCACAGCCATTTTGTTCTCTAAACTAATGCAAGAGCAATGATGCAACGTGCTATCACCCTCGTCCTGAGGGCAAAGGCTTGGGCTCACTAAATCTGTATGTCCACCTATCTGTGCGTCTCTATCTGTCTGCAAGTAAATACAGGAAACAACCGGTTCGTTCCATTTCATATTTTCACACAAAGAGTGTGTCCTTGGCTCAGTAACTATTGACCCTGATCTACTGTATCAAAACCGATATTAATGTTGAACAATAGCATATGCGAGACGTGGAATCTTTGTTCGCACCAGAAACTGACAAATAATGAAAGCCTGCACAGACATCAGTTGGGCAAGGGCCTACAATCTATTATTGCCCTTGTTTTGCCATTGATTACTTCAAATGCCAACCTTTCCTTAAAAAACTGCCTGAGGTGTAACTAACATCTTGTGAAAATCAACTCTCCGAATCACACCTCTAGGAATTCAAAAAGGATTTAAAACAGCTGTGCCTATAAATGGGCTACACGATCAAGTGAATTGGAAAATAAATATTTCAGATATGCACATGCAGAGAAACAAGCTGATTACTTGTATTCATATAAAGAATATAAAGATTATAGTGACCTACTTTCTTTTTTCTTTTTTTTAAGCTAGCTATTTTTTTATTCCAGGTTTTTCCCCAATTTGGAATGGCCAATTGCAAATGGAAGCCCCATTGCTCCAACTTCAATTCAGTAGAATGCAGACTATCACATGGGTCTTGTGATATTTTTTTATTTTTTTTTAAACATAATCATTACTATGATTATGATTATTGAAGCCATTAAGCACAAACGACTTTCAACTGTTGTGTGATGCCACTAGCAGTTACCTTGTAGTTATCCTATTTGTACTTTTTGTGTTTTGGACAAAAAATGTAAATAAATAAATGTAAAAAATAAATAAACTATACATTCATTTAAAGGGGATATGGAAAGCCTAATTGGCCACTGGTTTATGGTGTAGTGGTGTTGATGTGCGTATGGGGGTACTGGTGCGCTTATGGAGGTAGGGATGGGTATATGGGGGGCGATGGTGGTCAATGGCAAACTTGCTCTACCAGCCCATTTTAATGACTGCAAGACAATACATTTACAAATATGAGAAAAACACAGTGCAAATGCTCAACAGGCTTTGCAGCCAATTAAAACTGCCATTTGTTGGTTGGTCAATTTACAAGCCACACAAGAAAGGGGAGAATGCAATTAACAACTACAAGTGAAATGTTGTCATCAATTATGCCTCCCTTTGCCATTAGCCTTTACACTGTGCGTGAATATCAATATCGGAGGAAATAAATCAGAGCGGTTAAGACGGTGTTCTATTAATTAAACCTCTAGCACGCTTCCACGCAATTCATTTCTGCACGCTGCTGCTATGCCAATGAGCAGCTCATGAATGCAACCGTGAAGGGGGCCTTTGGTTTTGGCATTTTTCATGATTCATAAGTACAGCCCCCTTTGGCCATGGTAAGCACAGCACCCACTTTGGACCCAATATATATTGCGGCCCCATCTCACCCGCCACTCCAGGGGGCTCTGTATACTTTCTACCCTTCATGAACAGATCCAGGATCAGCTGATCCTACACTAATTCTAACATCAATCATTATATGGATACGGCTCAACCTGATCCAGGGTCAGCGCTCCACACAGGGGATGATGTAATCTCTCAGGGACCGCAGGATGAACGTGTGGGTGTGATATGTAGTGGTCAAGCGGGAATGATTCATGTGTGAAAGCACACTGCTGAGTGATTTATGGGGGCGCACCGCAGAGTGTCAGCAGCGGCATACGTTGCAAATGAAAAAAGATTCTAAAAGTAGTTGTTTTTCCCTTTATTCACACGTCACCCACAATTGCGGAGGCGTGTGGCCTCTAAATGCATTCAACGGACGGGCCAAATGCGTAAGCCTAAATAGTCCGGCTTAGCCGAATTACAGGGGAGTCAGAGGAACAACAATATCATTTGCAAGTTGTTGTTTTTTTGCTTTGCATAATAAGTGGGAACAAAAACAAACAAGACGGCTTGAAAAACATCTTCCTCACCAATACATCTACCATGACAATACAGTATCCAATCAAAAAAATCATCCATTATGCAAAAGTCATCCATTATGTAATACAAGCTGGGGGAAAAAATCACCGGTCTCTCGAAAGGTCCTCAACAATCTATAGATCACGTTTCTTAAAACACTCGCTCTTGAATATGAATATGTAATAACTTGGTGTTTATGATATTCTCAGCAGAGCCTAACCTGTTATAAAGGAACGGAGGGGCGAACTGGCTGATGCTACATTTTCTTCAACGCATATCAACCCTTACGTTACCCTGATTCGTAAGTGAACACCAAGGAAATTGTACCAAAGGACCTTGTTACAAATGTGCATTTACCCAGGCCTATTCTGCAGCGACTGTGGGTAACTGAAGCCCCTGTGCAGAAAGCACTCGTGCACAGAATGTTCCACTGAGAAAAGCAGTGAGGCAGCGCATGGAAATTATGTATAAAATGCCAGCAAATGAACAGCAGCAAGGAGGGTCGCCGTAGTGTCTGCAAAGCATGCGAGATGAAATCATGGCCGAGGTCGGACGGACCAGCTTCTTAAAATTCTGAACGCGCAGCTGAGAGTGCACCGGAGTCTGCCACCTGCATCCGCACAACTTTGCATTTGATTTACGCCACTGTCTCCTCTCCCAGCAGGGGTGGGTTGTCAGAGCCATGTCTATCCGTGCAGTATGCTCCTGTGTTTTGTGTCACGTGATATGCGTTGGTATTTGGAGCCATAGGTTTCACATTTTGGATGGAGGCTGAAAAGGGAAAATAGCCCTGGGCTGCTGAAGACCTATCAATCAGTCAATCAATCAAACTTGATTTGTACAGCATATAAAAAAAAAAAACTACTGTCACAATACGCTTTACAGCAAACCCCGGCCTGAACCCCCACAAAGGCAAGCCTAAGGCAACAGTAGCAAAGAAAAACTCCCTGGGTGAAACAAATAGGAAGAAACCTTAGGGGGAACCAGACCCAAGAAGGGCTCCCTCCTCTGGCCGGTCCAGGGTCTGAGCTTGTAAATGGGGCCAATTTAGAGAGCGCAAATAGCAGCATTATCACCGTTGCATATGTCCTCCATCAACGCAGAGAGGAGAGAGAGATGGAAATCGAGTGTGACTCCGACGATCGCATCACTGGGGCTCATAGACATAACATCAGTCTTCTCTGCATATGGAAAATCCCAGAAAAATAATTAAGCACACAGCGAGAGAGGGGCCATTGCAGAGAGGAGGACGACGGCAAAGGAGATTAACGACACCGGCTCCCAGTGCACTCGATACAAATGTATCCCATCGAGAGACTTCGCCAGATGAAACCCGCCAAATTAAAATCTGTGGATGACCCTAAAACCCCCCACCGCCACGCTTTCCGCCCATCCCCATGGGTAGTCTCCGGCTCCCTCTCACTTCACTGTGTTGGGTCAGATGAGGGCTCCGACCCTTGCATCTTGGGAGTCACTTCTACAATTCATCAGTCTCCTGCCACTCCTAAATCATTCCTTGGTATTGACCTTAGCCGGAGTGATGACTGGAGGCAATCAGAGGCACGGGGTCCTCCAGTGGCAGCCGCACAACGTCCTAATGATCTGTGGCGCGTGTTTGTCTTATTTTCCTCGTAGCTTTCAGGGCCGCCAAGATTAAAATGGAGCTTGAGCTTTCAGACAAGGTCATGTGACACTGAAGTTGGCATCTTTCATGGATCACAGAGTATACTTGTGTAAGAGACGCGTGAGGAATTTGGAGAAGACATGGGGAAAGTAATTCAATTCCTGCGGTACTCAACAAAAAAAAAATTGCTTTACTCAGACCCCCCGGGCAAGCAGTTCGCTTGGGCTTGCTTGGTCAGCAGGTACGCGACGCAACCTGACTTCAAACAAGGAAATGTGCCTGAAAGGTGGCTCTCTGGCATACCATTGTACATCGCTTCCTAACAAATTGCACAACACCTCCTGGAGAGATCGCCACAATTAAAAGACAACCAAAATAAGCTACCGACAGTGATGTCTTGAGTGTGGCGGTAAACAAAAATAAAACCCTAGACGACCTTTGCACAAGCCACCCGGCTTTGCATTATGAAATTATACATGCAGTGCATGCCCTGGTGTTGGAGCTGAGTGGAGCCGGGAATATGAAATATGAGCATCTCTTCCTGGAAGAGACAGGCCCCTGGAGGGCAGGGTTGGCAGGGGCATAGGCGCAGGTTTTCTTGAGAGAGCTTTAAATAGTCCCTTTCAATATCTGTGTGCGTTGCTAAAAAGTTGTGCACTTTTGTTTGCATCATAAAGGGTTAATATCAAGCAGTTGAAAAAAAAAAAAAAAAAAAGAAAATTGGGATGCTGGGATATGTAGCAAAAAGAATACGTCTTTGGATGGATAGCCAGCAAGCGCGAGCTTCCAAACTAACTGGCTAGCTGGATGGAAACTGTTGTATCCATGCAAGATAACTTAGCATTGAACATTGGGGGCAGCAACAGTGTCAACCCCCCCCTCCCTCCCCAAATGTTCAAATGAAACCTAGAGGCGGGGGCCGGTGAGGAGTCTTACCCTGTGCTTCTCCTTCACTTTGCGGCTGTACTCGTGCTTGTCAAACTCCTGGTCCTCCCTGCGCAGCCTCTCGCGCGCCTCCTCCACATTGATGCCGGACGTGCCCTCGTCCTCCTGCCCAGCTGGCGCTGCCGTCGCCGTCCTCTGGAGCGGGGGCCACTGCTGCACCATCTGGAGGGGTGACAAACGCGCAGTGATGTCATCGCTGCTGCCATCACAGCCCCCCCAGGTTGTGGGCCGGGCGCAACTAGATCCTGCAATGCCATCATCAACTCTGTGAGCTCTGGATTAGAGGTTTCTGGGAAGGATGGGTTGACACTGATGCAGAGGTGAGGCGGGGAAATGGTTAAGGCGGGCCTGCCCAGCACATGCCTCTGCCTCTATGGTAACTGACGCTATCCCTCGATGGAACCAGCACCACATGACAGACCACCTCTGACGAGGACTAACGTTCAGGAAATTTGACAGCAGTGGGTTCTAAATTACATTTGGTGATCATGAAACCTGATGTGTCTATGTTTCAGAGTGAATATGCAAGACTTAATTTTGGGTAGAACTTGATCAAAAACCCCAAACACTTAGACATGAGCCTAGATGGGCCGAACGGCCTTTTCTCATCATTTTGTATTCTTATGTTCTATACTTTTTATGTACATAAACTGTGACACCACCTAAACTTACATTTTATCCTTACATACCAATAGGTACAGATTCTGAAAGGACACCTATAACATCATTCACAGATCTTGTTGGAGCTTCAAAGTAGTTTGAAGACTTCTCAAAATAATGCAGCAAGAATTTGAAAATGAACCCCAGTGAGATTTTAAGTTGGACATACAAAACTCACAGTATATAGTATATAGCCCTTTGAAAAGAAGATTTACAAAATGATGTGCAAGCCAACACTTTTCTCTTTCCTTGGATTCTGGGATTGATTCTTAGATTGATTGGTTTTCTCACAGAACAACCATTTGCTTAAAGCAGTTGCTTAAAATTCAAGGCGCTGTGAATTATGTTTGAGCTTTTTAACAAAAAGTTACAAAAATAATAAACTTGGAGGGGTGAAAGGCTCTTTGTGTATGAAACGGATGGTGCTCCTGAGCCTGACTGAATTTCCTACTGCTTTCAAACAAAACAGACAGACAGGGATAGCACTACGCTGTTAGGTCACATGTCAGTCTATAACAGTGCACGTTTAAAACATTAAAGAGCAAGAATAGGCCATTAATGTGAAAAAGCATTGGAACATGTACGCCTATCAGAGCCAGACTCCAAACCATTCAGGGTTTCAAACAATTATTTGGCAGACTTGTACCGGTCAAAGAATTTCAGAGGGCAAAGTCATGAAGTTTTGACATCATATTGTATCTGGCAAGGTTCCCCAACTGAACTTACTATAGAATCACATTTTCCACAAGGTTAGACATAAAAATGCTAATTCCAACCTCTCCATCTTCAGTAAAGGTCATCTTGGTGTTGACTTTGAAGTTTCTCTTCAGGGCTTTCTTGGCTTCTTTGAACTTGGACTCTTTTTCTGGCTTTTTCTTGACTTTATCGCTTTCGAGATCGCCTTCCTAAAAACAGAGAAATAAGTAACAGTAACCATCTTTACACAGAACTTATAATATATACAGAATTCAATACAGAATATAATAAAACACTTTCAAAATCGACTAAAAGTGCAAACCTTTGTCACAAGCGCTGTCTAATGATGAACTAGTAAAAAGATTTATCAAATACAGTACTAAACATCATATTAAACTGCAACATAAGAATCAGATTTAACATAAGAATTATTTATTGCACTACAAAATACTATTTCAAACCCTTAGCATTGGAATAACTTCAACAAAACACAATCAAAGAATGGCTGTGTGCTTCCTTTTTTTTGATGCAGAGCTTAACTGGATTTATTTAATGGGAAACAGTAGTTAAAATGTAAATGTATTTTTGAAGCAGGTCACTTGAAAGACAATTGCTGGCCTGCAGCATAGGCGGGAAAATGAATGAAAGTGGAACATACCAATATATAAATGAAAGTAATAAAACAAAGTGATTGTTTCAGGGCAATCCAGCTGTGAAATGGCCCACTGCATAATTTCTACATCTCTGTGGAATGTTGATGGACGTCACGGTTCACAACACAACACACACACACACACACACACACACACACACACACACAAATACATGTGGTCTCATTAAAAACTCAAAACCCACCTCTTCAGACTCCACTACCACTGACTCTATACATCTGATTAAATGTCATCACCACTGCTTACATGTTTAAATACTGCATTTTGTAGTAAGACTGTCGAAAAAATTAATTTAAAAAATCTACTAACTTTTCTTTCCCAGTGTTACAGGTATGGTATGCGGCTGCCAACATTTATGTCTATTACTGTATCACTACATTGATCTCTTGTGCAAACAATGATTGATCTTACCATGTATTAATGTACATCTTGTAAGTCGCTCTAGATAAGAGCGTCTGCTAAATACCTAAAATGTAAAGGTACATGTAAATGTCAGCTGTCATTCATGAGCTTAACAAGAAGAAATGTCGCTAAAATGTCTGATCATTGTAAATGATGGGGCTAATTTAATCTTTTAAGAGCAGAGGAAGAAACAGATGACGTCCCTCCTTTCCCACCCCTGCTCTATGCAGTCATGTGTCTCGCGGTCGGGAATTGAATCTTGACCGTGCCAGTGAAGAGCCCCATAGGTTGATGCACTGATGAGGAAGAAGGTGATGGTCCTGAAAACGGTTTGCTTTGAGCCCTTGTTTTGCACGTTGCATTTTATGTCTCAATAAATGTTTGCTTAGATCGCCCCTCCATTTGGTGTTACAAACTGGGTTAAAACAAACGTTACAGCAATTTCTTAGTTATGCTTATGCTATGTATTCTTGTTACGCTTTGTGAGCACAGCAGTAATGGCAGAAATTGCATCTACAAATTCATACAACAATAGCCCAACAGGCTGCTGTGATTTCGGTAGAGCAAAGTGTACTTTCTGATAACAAGACATTCGTTTGAAACGGTGAGTCGGTACATAATTTTGTCTTGGAAGGGAATAAAATGTGTTCCAGTTTTCTTTCAAACGCTCTCGCTTCAGGAATATTCAATTTTATGATATTAAATTAATGTGGACGGTAAATCATAGCAAGCCCATTAGCTTGGAAGGTGTCTTGATTTAAAATGTTAGAAAACAGCAATTTACATCGAGGGGAAACGGCACAAGTGGTGACTAATGATATAGCGAGCGTTACATCAAGTACGCACACCTGTTTGTATTATTTCTACCGCGTAGAATAAAGCAATGATTCTAAAATTCAGCCAGTATAAACTTCCTACTTCTTCAACACCAACCCCTGCTTACTCCATTTAATAAAATATATATATATTTTTTTTAATGTTACTAACCTTTTCTTTCCCAATGTTACAGGTATGGTATGCAGCTGCCTGCAATGATGTCTATCCCTGTATTACTGCACTGATCTCTGAACTATGATTGTTCCAACCATGTATTTATGCACATCTTGTAAGTCGCTCTGAATCTCTGCTAAATGCTTAAAATGTCAAATTTATTAAGAGCGCCAACATGTCGTCTGCTGCCTAATTGTTTCTCATTATTATTATTATTATTAGTAGTAGTAGTAGTAAAACAGTTGTATTACCAGGTTGAACACATTCTTAGGCTATAACAATGTTATTAATAAATTAAAACAACAATAATGGAAAACAAAACAAAAACACACATTGGTTTTCCAAAACTACCCATATTAGCATAATTGATGTGGCAATTGAAGGAATGGCTTGAAGGAAATTTATTTAATATACATATTATGGACGTGTAAAACATTTTGGTCAATCTATAGGCTATAACATGTCCAATAATGCAGTGGTTTGCAAAGGAAGAATGGCAGTATTGTCACTTCGAAGATTTTGACCAATCAGTTATTAAATTTTGACCTCAGTTTTAAATCAGACCACTTTTTCTTTACGTCTTTCAGGGACCTTTACTGCCCCCCACATTTTGTGTGCTTGAGTCCTTTTGTTGCCCATTAGATATAGTGTTGACGCATCTTTGTGCAAATCACATTCAGCCGGGGCGCTGTTCCTCTACCTACATAATTTATTCATGTGATGTAGTTAGCCATAGAGACCCCAGGGAGGGAGGGCTTTGGTTGGTTGGGTTTCCACCCGGCCTAATTACAAAATAGCGACACCTGTGGGTGATCAGGAGCTTTAGATCTGTATGCGCCAGCTGCACAAGATACATGCAGTCCTCCAGCAGGATGACATATTTGTGCATATTTATTATTGCTTTTGCACATTTTTAGACTACTTACCTGCTGCAATGATAAACAAATTATCATCAAAAAAGCCAAATAATAATGTTGACAATGTCTACTACATGGACATAAAAGGTTGCCCACTGACAGCACGTAGTGGACCAATATACATGGCAAAGGCGAGGAGAGGACAGGGGGGAGGGGAGAGGAGAGGAAAGAGGACAGGAGAGGAGAGAAGAGAGGAAAGAGGACAGAGAGGAGAGAAGAGTGTATAGCAGAGGAGGAGAGAAGAGAGGACAGGAGAGGAGAGAACCAATGAAACAGTCCATGCTCTACTGAGTGGTCACTGACATGGAAGAAGGGCAGTGGAAGATGTCTTGGGTGGTATGAGACTATCATGTAAGAGGGCTTTATAAACAGCTCGAGTTTGCAAACAGACAATTAATGGCAGCAATTATCCAAGCAAACAGTTTATATTCGTTTCCAAACATTGCTTTCTCAGGGAGCAAATGAGAAGCCTCCCTGTGCATACCGTCATTTATCAGTTCAAAGCTGGAGCTTGGTTTCACGGAGCCCCAGCCTTCAGTTCAACTTTTTTTCCATGTGCGAGCCTCAAAGTCACTTTCCCCTGCAAGTTGGAGCAGAAGTTGTTTCATCTTCTACGCGACAGATAAAAGTGCCCCCTCCCCCCCTTCCCCCCTGGCTGTTAATAAAACAAGACCTTGAAATATTACATTAGTTGAAGCAGCAGGGCCTGCTTACTCAGCACTGCGTTTAACTCATAAATGCTGCATGCCAGGTTATTGTGACACTGTTTTTGATACGGTCTGGAATGGCCGAGGGCTGCTCAACAAGGCATTACCCTCATGGAGGATGAAGAAGCCGCATGAAGTAGGATGAATTTACTGCCGTGAAGCCCTTTAATCCTCTCGTAGGATTGACGAAACAAGGACCGATCGGTCAATGCGGTTTTTATTTCTTCTTTGGTTCCGATTATACATTCATCTCCATCTCTCCTTCATTACAACTTTGAAGTCAGAAAACTGAAACACAGGGGTGAAACTTGGGTGCTGAAGCGGATTTGAAAATAAGCAATAAATGTGACGAGAGCGGACTGAAACGACAAATAAAAATGCAATATTCTAGACGCACCGCGCCGCTCATTCATAACACCTGACGTTCCATTATTCTGTCTCTGACTGAAGAAATAAAACCATTTTTTTGTCATTTCTTATCAACACCCCCGCCTCACAATCAATTCAGGAACTGAAGCCTTTTCAGATTTTTTAAATCGTGTAATTTAACCCCTTGACTCGGAGAGCATCCTTCCTCTTTCAGTATGTCGTCCCCTCCCCCCTGTTCGCCTGTTCAGAGCGACTCTTAACCCCTTCACAGGGCCCCCTGGTAGTGAAAGGTGTTACATGCAACCGGCGGAACAGCAGAATCAATTTCCACCTTCCAACGTGACTGAAGACATGCCTATTCAGACCTATTCACGCCTAATTAGCTAAGTTCCCACACCTTGGATATATTGTGTGGGTGGGTTGTGGCAGGCAACAGTGTTCAAATGAAACCTACACCTTTCATTTGACACCATGTGAACATTCACATTTACAGAATTTAGCAGATGCTCTTATCCAGAGCGACTTACAAAAAGTGCTTTTAAACATGGCGAGATTAATAATGGTTAGTGCAAGAGATCAATGTAGTAACACTGCGATAGACATCATTGTTGGCAGCTGCGGTGCTGGATGAAGATCATTCCGGGGGGTCAGGACAGAGAAGAGGCGAGATCGCGAGGGACGGAACAGACAGTTTGCCAGAAGAGGCAGAGCAGAGGGGTCTAGCTGGGGTGTAGGGTGTGATGAGTGTCTGGAGGTAGGAGGGAGCGGTTCCCCTAGCGGCCTGATATGCCAGCACCAGTGATTTAAATGTGATATGTGGAGCTTTAGGCAGCCAGTGCAGTGTGGGGAGTAGTGGAGTGACATGCGTGATCTTGAGTTGGTTGAAAACTAGGCGTGCGGCAGCATTCTGCACTAGTTGCAGTGGCTTGAATGCTATAAGGTAATCATTATTAGGTTCTACACAAACATTTGCAGGATATTGGCTTGCTGTCCTTAAGTGTATTTACTGGGCATATGCCAATACATATTTAACTGATTCTTCAGCTTGGTGCTCACTTACTATGTCACAAGCTACTGCGCTTATATTCTTGTTGCTCCTGTGATTATAATGCATCTTGCCATGATGACCTTGTACGTCCTTCTAGATAAAATCATCAATCTAAATTAAAAAAATACATAAACACTACTGTAAAATTCAGTATTAGTCATCCAATGTACACCATTTTATCATTTCACTTTACAGATCGCAGGACCAGTGCATTTACTGTATCAAATGCAGTCTATTATATGCACAGAGAGCAGAGAGAGCCTGCCTGCCTATGCATTTCTCTTGATATTGTCTATTCATGAATAAACTCAGGAATAATTGCAAAATCGCATGTTGTGTACCACAATGCACAGCTATAATAATGGTGACACTGGCAAACAGACTGCAGTGTACAATAGCATTTTTCTTTTCTTTTTTTATATACGGCATCAGACAAAGGCATCAAAAGGGGTGGTGCCATCACAGCTGAGACGAAAATGCCTCCATTGTTTAAGTGAGGAACCGCAAACTAGCAAGTCAGGCTTATATACCCAAGTCAATTTGCCCACCTCTACATTAATATACACAAGAAACAGGCTGCTGTACTGTGTATGCACTCCCTCTCTGTCTAAATTCAATTCAGAGGTAGAGGAACCACATTGCCCTGATGAATTCAGTCTCGGTTTAATGAATACATTATGCAAAAGGAAAAAGCGACGTCTGGCAGGGATTTGAAAAGACTGGAAATGATCTCCTCGGAAGTTATTGCTTTGCATTTTTAATCTGGAATTAAGGGCCGTCTTCACCCTGGGTTCTCCTTTGAGAACCGGCGCATCAAAAATCTGCCGATTTGTCACACCACCTCGTTAAGATGACATGGGAAATGTCCAAAGCTAAACCTCAGAAATCGGCTTTAGCAGCACACAACTAGTGTGACCTTTACAAGAAGCAAACACAGAACATTTTCTCCAGAACTGATGTTCATTAAAACAGTGCAACTGCCTTTTGATGGTGTAGGAAACTACTCACTGCCAAAACATTTACATTATTTTTCAGTTTTTGGTAACCTAAACTTTTTTGTTTTAACCTCTGGCAGTTTACTGCTTACCTTTGTACCATTTCAGGTTATTCACTGGACTTGAACTCCTTAAATTTCAGTAAAAACTGGAAAATGGGGGTGTTCTAAAACTTTTGACCGGTAGTGTATGTAAATGTGATATTTCAGTTTTACAGGTAAATCTCAGCTGGACTCCTGCACAAGACAAGAGCTATTCTACTTCACTTGTTCCATGCAATGCAACTCCTAGCGGTTCCCCTTCATTTGGTTTGCAGTCTTGTCAATACCACAGAAGGCGAAAAATAAAAAGAAATCCTATCGTTCTGAAAGCAGTGAATTTAAATTCTGTGCTGCCAGTGCTCAGCTCATGCAGACACCTCAATTGCAGAACCTTCAGCGCTCCTGAAGAGGACAAGTATATTCTCATTTGCTGAATAATTTAAAAGCCATTGGCAGCAGTGTGGAGTGATGGCAAGGAGACTGGACTTTTAGCCAGAACGTTGTGGGTTCAAATCACACATGGGGGGCCCTACTTAGTGCCTTACCTGAATTTATCCATCAAACAATCAGGGTGACAATGGGAGAAATGTACACCACCCTGGACAAAGGCATTGGCTGAGCATGCAAGTATACAAAAGCTACTGTGGTTTTATAAAACGATATCCAAGAGCAGGGCCACAGATTATGTTTATATTAAATTTTGAAAAGAGGTCCAGTGATGAATCAATTAAATATGGAACATTAATCAACTAATGGGTTCATTGCTTTATTAATTAACCAATCTTTGTTAGGATATCATTAGCTGAGGCACACCATATGACAAGACAACCTGTAAACTTATATCCAACAGCAGACAAGTACATAAATCCAAGTTGGGACTCAGGCTCTATGATGGACTTATAATCTTCCAATGAAGTTCAACTGCATGTGATGTCAAGTTGTAAAATGTCACACGTTCATCTGTTTGATTTACAACAGCACACGTTCAAACAATAATAATACAAATAAAAATACATATTTTTTGGCTTCAAAATTGAAAAGTGCCCATGACACAATTATTGGCACTCTTTAGAACAATTTAAATCAATTTGACTGGAGGAAATAGATTCTCGTTTGCAGTGTAATTCAACTCACCTGTGAACAGATTGCAGGTGCCCACATGGTATAAACGAACCAATTATACATTTTAAAGTAACAAAACAGCCCATCTGGTACCCTGTTCCTCTGTGACAATGGTGAAGAGAAAAGAGCTGTCTGATGTCAGAAAAACTATTATCATTAGCGGTGTAACGGTACACAAAAATCACGGTTCGGTACGTACCTCAGTTTTTAAGTCACAGTTCGGTACGTTTTTGGTACAACGGGGAAAAAAAAAAAAGAAATGCAAAACATAATATTGTTTTTCATTTATTATAAACTTTGTAAACAGTGGCTAATTGGCCATAATTTACTGAACAAAGTACAGAAATGCGGACGAGAGGGAACTTCGTAGCGGGGCTCAATCACTTTCAACATATGTTTAAAACATTTGTTCTCGACAACGGAGTATGGTCGCAGTTTGTTATTGCTTTGCTCATTTGCATTCGTCATACTGACTACGAAGCGGGGCTGGGCGAAGTTAAACTCTCTGGTTCGGTGGTGTGCCATAGACCATAGATATAAAAAATGTTTTATACCTATGCCACAGATGTACGTGGGCTGAACGAACAACATCCAGCCCTTTGCACAAGTTATCTTCGGGGGAGGACCGATGAAACCAAATTAGAGTTATTTGGCAATGCAGATCAGTTTACATACTTTGTTTACATACAATGCTTTTAAAGAAAAGAATGCCCTACCTACAGTAAAATATGGTGGAGGTAATGCACCATAATGCTGTGGTGCAACCTCTGGTACTGGGTGCCTTGAAAGTATTAAGGGCATTACGAAATCAGAGGATTACCAAGGCATTTTGGAGCAAAATGTGCTACCCGGTGTCAGAACACTTGGTGTACAGTCAAAGGCCATGGGTCCTCCAGCACGACAATGACCCAAAACAGGCGTCCAAAAGCACCCAGGAATGGTTCAAGAGAATTGGACTGTTCTGGAGTGGCCAGTGATGGATCCTGATCTCAATCCCATTGAGAACCTATGGTGAGACCTGAAATCTGCAGTTGCTCAAAGGAATCCTTCAAACATTGAATAACTTGAGCAAGTTGCAATTGAAGAATGGGAGAAACTGCCAGCAGAAAGGTACAGGAAGCTCTCTAATGGTTACCAGAAACGTTTGGAAGCCATTCTTTCATTTTTTTCAATTTAAAAAAATCTACATTTAATTTAGTTTGGTTCTATAATCGTGAAAATCAAATAAAAATGTTGTGATGGCCAAAAGTTGATTGAATTTCCAATTATTTCAAAAGATATTGTACATTATCTACATAAAATGCAAGGGTGCCAATAACGTTGGCCAGATATACATGTATATTCATGTAGACACACTAACATGGGGCGTTAATGACTTTGGTAATGATGGTTACCAAACCCCCCTAAATGCTCCAGAGAGGTCATTACACAAAGGAGACACGAAGACGACTTTGTTAATGATTATGACCTTAAAATAAACGCCACACAACGCTCCGGAAAGGTCATTACACAATGCGTTCTTGTTGTTTAGGGCGTTGCATTTCAATTTCGTTTCTGATTTTACCTCATCAACCTGTTCAATTCCTCACGCGTGACTTCGACCTGAGCCATGCTTAAGGTCAGGGTTACTTTGTTCCTGCTCTGCGCATCTTGACGGTTTCCACGGTTCCCTTTCAGAGATTCTAGACAGGATAATTACATCCACCTGACGAATACGGGAGGGTAGCGTCGCAGGAGGGACTCTGTAAAGGGCTTTGTTTGGTAGTGTCAGAGAGATGCCTCCCGCATTACCCCCTCATACACCTGCACTCGAAGCACATACAATTACACTCGAAGCAGAAGGCAGAGAATAGAGATGGAATCCTAGTGAGGTGATTGGTCTCACACGGTGAATCAAAGACATGGCTGTCACTCTTTAAATATGCTACTGTACATTACATTGCACTACATTCACTTAGCAGACACACTCTTACCCAGAGCGATCTACAATGTGAGAGAACATAAGTGCATCCATAGGAGTTATTTGTATGGACCCGGCTAACAGCACTCTCAGACCAGAGGCGGTGTACCTGCAACATGTACCTGAAGCACTAACAACGCCGTGCTTTGGCAGGCAGAGTGACACCTGTATGGAACGCAGAGGTTCCACGAAGGTCGTTTTTCTGACCTTTCAATGGCACCTTCAGCCACAGGAACCAATCAGTCAATCTTTCTTTTTGTGTAGCACCCTTCACACAATGCTTCACAATGGACACTTTTCAGAGGAAAACACAAAAACTTGCCTATTTGGGGAAAAACTGGAAAATTATTCGCTGACCCTGTAAAAGGTGATCAAGCTGAACGAGAGAAAATAGACCAGCACTCTCAACAGCGACAGGGTGTCTCACGTTCTGTGACGGCCAGCTCTACACCATTTCCAAGAATGGTGCTTATGGAGGGTCAGAATAAACAGCCTGTTCAAGTATCTGATGGGATTCCTGAAGACAGTACAGTCCTCTGTTACAGAAGCTTAAGAAACATAATTAACCAATGAACACATATGCATGTACACACAGTTGTACAGCAACACACACACAAAGAGTTTGCTGTAATGTATTAGTCTAAGTAACCCCATCTCTAACCCTTCCCATAATCATGACACAACCCCCTACACTAAACCCAAACTACACTGCAGGTACTGCACTTCTGTACATCTACAGGCCATGCACATTCAGTTACAACCACTCACTTACCGCAAAATGTAAAAAAATATTAATATCACAATTATGTTTTTATACAAAGATTAGTTATTCTATGGCTCCACTGCAGTTTCCAATGCTTAGATTATCATCATTGAAAACCATAAGGGTTCACACAGGCTCTGACTTACAGGCAATTTTACTGACATGGCAAATTGTCAAGGAGGCAGAGAGCAAATCAAAAGTAAACCTTACATACATTTGGACAAGATTGATTTTAATTGTCATAAAATGTATTCAAATTAGCCTACATTTTATGCCTAGGAGCCCTATGCTAGGTTTTAGGAATAAAATATCCGAGGCATCACTAGCTTTGAAAATAAATCCTCCCTCGATAAACAAAATTAAATTGAAATCAACAACAAGTGCACTTCCCATATGCACTGTCGAAAAGTACATCTGTTCTCGTGAATAGCAAAAGAACAGAACAGCTAAAAAATAATGAGGAATGAGTCAGCAGAAACTATGGAGTTTTCTTTACCAATTTGAAAAGCAGAGGACACTAGGTAATTTAATCCCATCGAAATAGCTCTTCCTAGCCTCATGACTGATGTAAATCCATCCTTTGACTGAGCATGACGTCCAGGGAATAAGTAACGGACGATGATCAATACCTGCATGCCTGCTGTTAATGGAGAAGCCAGTGGAGCATCAGTGCCAGGCTTACAGTACGCCCTTCTCTCATCAACACTCCTGTTCGGTGTTCAACTGCTCCCGCTACACTATTTCATCATCACACGCTGAACCCCATTACTCATATTAGTATCCCAGCGAGATTGATTGGGACAGGGACAAAAACTGAACGTGTGGACACAGAAAAACAAATGAAAAACGCACCCCCCCTGAAATGCATCACCGGTGAAGAGGAAACTCTGCAAACTGAAATGCAGTGTAATTTGCACTTTGTAACTTTCCATTTGACAGTTTTTCAACAGAATGTTGTTTGTCTGCTTGGCTTTTTTTCGCACGCATGCAGGCGGACGCACACACACACACACACAGACAGACAGGTGTATTTGAATGAATTCAAATGAGTGTTTAGGTTTACTTGTGGAACAGCTGAGTGCTGCAGGGCAACCAATGTAAATTAGCACCAGTTACAAATTCTATAGTACAATGCATCGGATTATGGTTTTAACAATGCATCTATGCCAATATGTATCATACATCCTTATTATATAAACGCTACTTAAGTAAATAAAAGTCCGATATGGTACCCACCCCTGATTTATGACTCCACCCTGCAAGCTCTCACTCGCACAGCTAGGAGAAAAGCATTGCTTGTCCCACTGAAAGCCTTCGAGGAAAGATGTTACATAACTGAACATTCCACCATGTTATACCTCACACAGCATATGCCCACCTGTGAATTTCATCTCATTTATGCAAGTCTTGAATCGCAAGGCAAAATGCATATCAGGACCATGCCATTTGCGTGTGAAACGGGAAAAAGTAATGGGGTCATACCAAAGTCATTCCGCAAATTGCTTCGGTATCATAATATCATATTATGTACACCAACAAATATGCTCATCCCATTAATGAGCATGTTTGTTGGTGTACATGCAGGCAATCCAATTACGCTCACTCAGACATGAATATGAAAGTGAGCTCTAGTGTATGAAAATGTGTTAGTCTAAATCCCAAATGAACAACAAACACAAATGCGCATGTAATTAGTATCCAAGCAATGTGCAACAAACTGAACTTGTTAAATGTCAGGTATTTCAGTTCTGAATTTCTGCCAGCAACAACAAGGGCAGGACAATCTGCAGGGTGATGGCTTGGCCAAGAAGCCTTTGAAACACTGTTTTTTTCCCAATACAGTGTACACTCCCTGTATTTCACTGCCCAGACCGAACGCTCTGCACTAGTTCCAGTTGGCTTTTAATAGGACGGCAAGTGTCTCAACAGTACATTCATCATCGAAACTGTGCACATCCTAAAAGGCTGGCCCAGAATACCTTCTGCCGGTCTCCCTCTTATTAATAAAGTCCAGCAAAGGCCGGAGATGAACAATGACATCTTAAAGCAAAGATAGATGTAGGCAACATCTCTGAGACTGAAAGAAAGAAATAAAGAAAGAGAGAGGGAGGGAAGAAAAGGTGAATGTGAAAGTGAAAAGTAAATGTTTACTCTCTTTGGAACAGGGAAACAACTTCCTCAGTGCGATTAAAAAAAAAGATATTAGAGGGGCGGACACGATTCAAAAGTCGAAGGAGGAAATCGTTCCCGATACCGGTGAATCCAGCCGCGGCTCGCGCGGTCTACACAGCTCAGCCAATTGGAGACACTCTTCAGCTGTGTGCACGGGGCGGGGCAGGAGTGCACGTGACCAGTCATGTAAATGATGCAGAGCTGCATCTAAACAATCATTAGGGGACAGCTAAACACAGCAGAGGCACAGAATGCACAATGATCACTCGCAGCGAGGGGTGGGCATTACGGATGCCAAACGCCACTACAAAGACAAAGAGAGGGGAAAGAGACATGGAGGGAGGGGAGAAATCAATGAACCTCATCTTGCATCTGTAATGATGTTGCAATTTGGCCGTGATTTATATTCCAAGCTAATGCTCCATCAAAAAAGACAGTAAATAGCCGTTTTAATTGCTGAGCAGCTCGGAAGAGCCAGTCAAATGGAGTACAGGTCGCCTACTATGTTTTCCAGTTTGTTCTCAAAGCTGGGGTGAAACACTTGTTTAATATGCGCGGGGGAACAAGAGCCTTTGTTGACTTTGAAAGTGCGAGAAATGCCCCTGAAAATGAATGGAAGTAGAACATGTTTCCGGGGCAACCTTGCAGATGCTCTTGCCTCTGGTTAAGGAATCATAAAGACAAAATGGTTAAAAAACTCAGACGGCACACTACCTACACAGACTTAATGTGCCATCTCCATAATAACCTGTTATCTGTACACCGTATGGTCTGGAATTATTAATCTCACCGAAGGCAGTCTAAAAAGCAATTACCCCTTAATACGTTTAATTTCTCATTTATTTCGTATTATTAAATTACTCTTTGAAAACAGAAATGCGCAATCCTGAAAGCATTAAGCCATCTTGCAACTGACACGTTAATAAAATAATGACATGTTAAAATAAATTCTGTGCGCAGCAGACACAGCCAATGAAACATGTACATTTAAAACATCAGAAAAATGGAATCATATTTCACAGATATAATCATTAACAGTGTATACATACATATTCCACATAAAATTAGCAGTTTGTCCAAATTCAAGTGAACTTCAAGTGAAGTGGCTAAGTCAGACAGGCTGTTCTGAGGCCAAGTTCAGCCGATGCAAATGATTTTACAAACCAACAACATCAAAAGAATTAGTCCTACACAGTGGTAAATATAAACACATTAATGCTACCTTCGAAGACAAAACACTACTCTGTGTTGGCCAACAAGCCCCGAATAAAGCTTGGCAGTACCTTTTATGTCATAAAATTAGGGTTTGCACTGTAACAATTGGTTGTTTCAAATGTTGAAACTTATTTGTGTGGACTAAATATTAGCTTCATGTTATTAGTTCACATGGTAAATTGTAATTTACATTTAAATTATATTTGGTACTTTAAATGTCGTACTTTAAATCGTGATGTAAATAACTATAAGAAACATATTGGGTTAGCCTATCAAATGTTGGGTATCTGACTTACCCATCTCACTTGTCAGGCTCGTAACCTTACACTGCTATGAGCCTGACATTTTAGAATGTACTTTTAAAAAAACGAAGATTTAGCTATGACATTTACACATGCACACACATGCCCACACACACTCACGCGTACCCACACACACATACACATACACATGCAGAGACCGGTTCAGTACTGCAGGACTCAATTCAGTTCAGATTGTGAGGCAAGTCTGCCCTTTTGTGCTTTACTAATAGACCAATGGTCAGTTCCTTCTCCTCGCGAATCATGATCTCGTATAGTTAGGGCACCAATTGGAGGTGGCAATTTAGCCAGCTCAACCACTGATCTATAACTTGCAGGAAACTGCAGGCACTGGGGAGTTGAGACTAAGGATTATCCATCTAATATCTTTAACAGGCACTTCAAAACACAATTCACAGAACCTTTTCTTTCTAAATACTGTAATAATTAACTATTCCCCCAGCAGGATAGTGAAAATATGCGGTGATGCAGATTCACCAAGAGAATGGAATGAAGGGAAAAATCGTGAAATGAACGTCCCTACCTATTTAATTCCTTCTCTTGACAGTCTAAAGCCCTGAACAGCCTGAACCACACAATGACTCATTACAAGATTAATAAAAAAATTAATTAAAATTTGATTTCTCCGTCTATCAAGTGGTGTATCTCAGTCTCACAGAACATACCAGAGCAGCTTATTTAATGGAATCCAAACATAAGCCAATTTAAATAGAACCCAGATTTTACCCATGAATTGAATCATTGGTTTTGTCCACTTCTGGCCCATTTATACAAGACTGTGAAGCCAGATATTTCCTGGGTTCCCCCCGTTTACACAAGACCACCCCGATCCTGAGTTTGCAAGTCACGTGTCATGTGTCTGCAGACTTCTTCCTCGGCACAAACGTGAAGCTTTTTGAAGATTTTTCTGCCAACGATAATCTTGTCACTTTTATTGTGTTGTTTTACGAGACATAATAGCAGACAAATGTCTAAAAGACCGGTAAATGAATAAAAAATCCTAAAAGTGAACATGGGTCTAACTCTTAGTTGGCAGACCTGGGAATCCTAAAATGGATCTTCGCGCTTACAAATAAGGAAAAGCATCTAAATTTCTGCATCAAGAGTAAATTAGTCTGACAAATAGATTTCTTATAATTCAACAACATTCATGTCACAGATGCGGCAAACAGAATGAGTGCCTGAGCTATAGCAAGCCTCAAAAACATGATCTATTCAACTCACTCGCAATGAGGCTCATTGACATTCCTATAGCTCTTACTGTAAGTCAACAGGAGAGGGAGGAAGAGAGAGAGAGAGAGAGAGAGAGAGAGAGAGAGAGAGAGTCAACAGGAGAGGGAGGAAGAGAGAGAGAGAGAGAGAGAGAGAGAGGGGGAGAGAGGGGGAGAGGAAAAGGGAGAAGGAGAGAGAGAGAGAAAGGGAAGGAGAGAAAGACTGATGGTGAAAGAGAGTGAGAGAGAAAGAGACAGAATGAGTGAGTGAGCAAAAAATACAAAGAGAAAGAGAGAGGGAGAGATAGTCTTAAAACCTTTAAAAAATTATAATAAAAAATCTAAATTAGATTTAGAAAGGTAAGTGCACAATTTAGAACACAAAATTAAAAGAATATCTTCCAAACAGCTTTTTAAAGATTTACAAGCGACAAGATCAGCCTTAGACTAACTACTTACTGAGAATGCAAAAACATCCATTTCCTATGCAAAACATAGGCTGCACAAATGGGGAAGCACACCTGACTGACCTCCTAGTGAGACTGGCCATGATGGATGGATTTAGCTTACCTTGGCTTAGAAGGGTCAATTTAATCAAAATTAACATGGCTACAGATCGCTATACTCTCTACAAATGAAAGAGAACACTCTCTCTCCACTCATACACCTCTTCTTAACAACAAAGTATGTCCCTCCTGAACTTGAAAATAGCATTTTTTAGTTTGAACATAAAAAAAGGTATCAGATGTGTTGCAGACCGATTTCAGATACTTTACTGTCATTTGAACAAAATCAAACTTAAATTCAGCATTCCACATCATTGTTTTGCTTGCTTGCAAGCTGGACATATCATCAAAATGATACTCCCTCCTGAGGCACCTATGTCTCCAGTCGATATGTTTTTACTTCAACTGAATCGTCCACAACACTTTATTTCTTCTTTATTCTACGGTCTAATTTATTCTGTCAAAAATAGCTTCACAGCATTTTTCAAACTGTAGGAAAGGGATGTGGGGGAGGTCAGACATTCATTCTTGGCCAAAGGCCTTTTATGATTTTTTTTCTCCTTCTAATAAAGCTAGAGAAATGCAATATACAATAAGGCATGGGGTTCACAGAACTCACTCACTCACTCACTCACTCATTCTCAATAAAATGTATTCACATATTTTCAGAAAGATGTTGTAAATGTAAAATACAGAAATACAGTCATCTTATGTGGACCTGCCCTGTGATTATTACTTTCTGGGAAAATATCAAAAACAAATTATATATTATATTTGAATGTAATGTTGAGCCAGACCTATTTTTATCTTTTCGCCATACACTGAACCCTATGGTCTTTGACTTCCATACAACTAACTCTTGGTAAGAAGCTTACCAGTGATGGACTGATCAAACTTAAAGTCCCGTATGTTTCAAAAGTTTGTCGTTTTGCTTTGAGGACGCGATTAACGTTTGAGGACGTGAATGCGTACTGGCGTACCACTTATGTGCACCCAATCCAGAGTTACAAGGTTACAATGACAGCGGCCCACCTAGGAATCAAACCTACAACCTTTGAGTTGCAAGTCCAGTTCCCTAACCATTATACTACACTTACAACCTTTTAATTAATTTCCACTCTCTAACAGTCAATCTAATGGCTATTCACAGTGCCAATGCTCTCCATAATGATCTGTATGTCATAGCCAAACTGTACCTGTTCTATATGAACCACTGATTAGAATCATGTAGTACTGAACCAGTCTCTGCACGTGTATGTGTGTGTGGGTACCGCATGAGTATGTGGGCATGTGTGTGCGTGTGTGTGTGCATTTCATAGCTAAAGCTTCACCTCTGCAATGTTTTTTTCTCATCAAATGAAAGGCAAGGACAGTATGCTGAATTACTGAATCTGAATTCATACTGAACCATGTACTACTACTGTTTTGTGCGTATGTGTGTCTGGGGCTGTATATATGGGTGCGCAGGAGTGCGTGTGTGTATGGGTGCTGGTGTTGGTATGTGTGGATGAGTGGTTGTGTATATTTATGTGTTGGATTTATCTTTTTTAATTTTATTGTTATTATTATTCCTTGTTGGTTTTTTTATTCATTACTTTTTTCCCCTCTTTGTTTGGGGGGGATCTCTGTCTCATTGCTAAGTGTTAGCTTGGCTGACTTGTATAGTCATTGTTGTGAATTTTGAAAATAATGAAAAAGTAAATTCAAAAATTTCTTCAAATAGGTTTTTCTTTCTGAACTCCAGGGGCAATTGCAGTTGGAGTTAAAAATGGAGCACTATGTTCCCCAACAGGTTAGAGTTTGAGGGCTAATTAAATTCAGTTGCTCCACACTTGTCCTGAGATCCTAACAGTGATATACAAATATGTTGATTACATTATGGAAGAGTATGGCTCTACTGTGCTCTTAAGAAGATCAGATTGTTCATTAATGTATGGTAGAGGCAGGCTCTAGTTGACATTCAAGGTAGCTACATTAACAAAAAAACATGATTGTGAGAGCACCCTCTGAAATATTTGGAGACTTGAAATCTCAGGTCCTCTTATGTTGAACATGAAACGAAGCACGACTATCCCAAACATTTCAGATCTCATGTTGGGCACTAGCATAATTCATTCCCAGCTCAACAAGAAATTTCAAATGGTTGACATTTATGGTTTTCATAAAAATGGTAAGGGTGACTTTGCTATAAGACAGATGATGGTGTGACCTTTTCAGCATATGCATGCCTCGGTACATACCACATAGTAAATTGATAAACTATTTGGGGATACGTGGCTAAAGGGAGAGAAATAAAAATTGATCAGGATTCGTATGAAGTACCGAGGAGATATTGAACGGAAAGCAAGAGATTGTGCAGAAACACAAAGACCAAATTAAATGCAGACACATAAAGGGTGAATTAGGACGGTGTCGGTAACGTAGATGCAAAGCGAAGACGGTGGCGCTTTAGGGCGTGTCTAACGCAATTTGGGTAATTTCGTGATTTAGGACGATAGCGCACCTCCGGCGCAGTTGTAAAAGAGGTTGGATTAACTTTTAAAAAATACATGTGGGTGTGGTGGGGGTTTGGTTTCAGAACACCTATTTTCTATCCCTTTAAATACCAGTGCGCTAATGCTATAGCAAATTGGCAATGGATGACAGTTTTGCGCGGCTGCGAGCGATTTGCTTGCGCGAGAGGTGCGGAAAAGTTGGCACGCGAATCAGAGGGGGAAAACAAGGCGCATATTAATTTGTTATTTTCATGATTTGAGTTTATATTTTGAGACCTACATTGTTAAAAGAAAGTGTTTTACTTTACCATCTCTTTTTCCTTATTTGTAGGCTTTCCAACTTAAAAAACAACATTTATTTTCTTCTAACTTAATGTAATTGTTAAATGGAAAGCAATAAATAACAAACTCACAGCTGCAACTAGGCCTGTTTCATTTATGTTCATCATGCAGTAGGCCTACATGCGTCACCCTGGAGTGTGCATCACAAACCACCTGGATATTAATGGAGTGGGCCCCCTTCCAATTCACATAAATTATACCGTGATCAGATGGTGCGCGCAACTGCACATGTGTGCAGGGAATCCACATTGCATATAAAAATCTTGTTTAGTTCTCTGCTGGCTGTCGGGTGTAGGAAAAGTAATAAACTAATTTGCATGTTGGACAAGACTGGAAGAAACTGCATGTACAGCCAAACTGATAGCCGTCTGGCAAACACCAGCTACCAAACCCAGGGTATCGCTCACGGTATCGCCTTCGGCGTCCAATTATGTACTCCATTTTCTGTAGTGCAAATGGAAAGAATAAAACCCTTTGACATAAAAACAATGTGCATACAAACATATATTTATTTAAGAGGGCGGCGGATGGCGTAGCGGTCTAACGCGCCACACTTTGGTGTGGTGTGTGCTGCCTGTCAGGGGCGCGGTTCGAAACCCGTGTCTCTACCAGACCGGGTTTCTACCAGACCCTGGTCATCAGCCCCGATCGGAGGCGGCTTTTGGCTGTCCGCCTCCGGGGGAGGGGGGAGGGTGAGCCGGCACGAGTCCGTCGAGGAGAAGGTAAAAGGCGTTCGTGGAAGAATTTCCATCTCGGGAAGAGGTGGGAACAATCGGCCTGGAATGAGTGTCTCGCCCCGGAGGACGGGCGGCGGACCCGTGGGGGTGGGGAATTGAAATAAATAGAGGGTGTAATTGGCAACCAAATTGGGAGAAATTCAAAAAAAAATTGAAATAAATGTATAAAAAATTAAAAACATATATTTATTTAACAGGTGTATCTTACTGAAAGGTAGCACGGATGCCCTGCTGGCTTCAGTCTTTCATGTCCGTGCATTGAATAACCACAAGCTGTGGTGAAATAGTTTTTAGCTTAATTGATTACGCTTGCAAGTTACCCATGGATTGGACGATTTGCCTCAACGTGGGGGAAAATGAACAATATTCACAAAACATTCTCATGTGATTTCAGATAACCTTCTGTTCATCAATAAAGTCACCAAATTGCTCAGAGCGCCAGCGTTTGCGCTGAGGTTAACGCAAACTCATTATTTGACACCAAACTTGCATAGCGCCCGACTGTTTCCATTGTCACACCCCCTATTGCGCTGCCTAACCCATAGTCGCGCAAACGCCTTCATTGCGCACCACAAAATTGCCACTCGGCAGAGACGGGAAATATTCCAAATAACCTATAGGCCTACACAATACATACGTATAACGGCAGTTTGCAGCTGCTCATGGGTGAATGTCAACAGATTAAAATAACGGATTCCAACATATCTCATCCCAGCACCAAAAAATACTAGTTTTTTTGTGGTATTGTGGAGAATTGCAGACCACTGACACTGAAATCTCAGGGGTATGAGTATTACCCACTCGCTGGCCTCTGAAACACGCCCATCCTGGTGTGCCCTGGCTTCACACCTCACACAACTGTCACCTCGGGCGAGGGCTGGCACTCAAAACACTGGCACCAGCAGCACTGGCCTCATTCTCAGGCAGCAAGACCTTAGAGTCTGATTAAATTTGTTTTAAAAAGGTGACAGTTTTTGCTTTCCACTTCAGGACATCTGAAGGACTTTCCATTGGCTGGCTGCTGGAGCCCTCACCTCTAAGAGATTGTGATTCGTCATATTAAATCATTGACAGAGGCGGGCTCATCACCAAAGAGTGCTTTTACAGCCAGGCGTGATATCTGATATATATATTATATTATATTATATTATAGTCAAACCTGGCTACAGCAGCACTAACATTGCACATTTAGAGAGATGCTGTCCATTTCTGTATAACCAGAATTCCAACACCACCTTGCATTTTTTTCCCCACCCACATCTTGGATGCCAGTCATACTTTGTAGGACCGACCCATTGCTGAAACCTCCTCCTCAGAAGAGGACAGGCCAGCAAATGTGTTCTCTGTGTTTCAGTCAGCCATTTCTTCATTTCACTCTGCAGTACACCAGCAGAATTGCTGTTATTGGACCAGAGCACTGCAAGCTCTTATACCATACAATGAATTTAAATAATAAATGCTTATGTAACCATTGGATGCACTTATTTTGGATTCTAATCAGTTTGGATCTGAGCTCACAGTAAGATTTGGATGGACTGGAATTATTATTTTTTGACTCAAAAAGAACTCCGCTGCCTATCTCCTTTTCACTTCCTTGTTTCTCCAATGATACTGTATTGTTGCTGCAAAGCCATTCATGGCTCATCACTGAACTAGACATTCTGCTCCTCTTCATCTTCAACTTATTCCTACACCCTCTGCTCTAACTTAGTCTACCAACAGACTGTCACTTCATTTTCAAATTTCACCTATTTTTCTGCAACTCAGAGGTGGAATGAACCACACCTTATGCAACACTTATTTAACAACAATACCTTTCTCCCACGTTGAGTTTACACCTCCAATCTAATTGAAACCTATATCTGTATAACTATAGGTTTTTAACAAAGCATCTGTACTCAACTTTTCCACCACTGGTTTCTTGTGGGCTATGCCATTGACAAAAAGGAAACTACACTAAACCGCACACAAAAAATGGTTATGTAACTACATTTGTGCAAATCATTTATTTATTTACATTGATTTATATATACATGTTCTGTGGTTAGTGAACAATATTGCACAATGGCATGCAAAAAGATATGTCATTTTGATTTGTGTTGGAATTAGTTATTCAATTCCAGACATGTCAGAATCCAGAAAAGCTTAAAAACAAGCAAAGAAGTCAGCACGTGGCTGTTTATTGTAAATTTCCGTTGCTATTTATTGTCCCCCGCTCAGCGCACCAGCACCTTAACTAACAATTTTCCTGCAAGAAAAAAAACAAAAAAACATGGGACTTCAAACACTTGAATTTATGAATATTGTGAGCAATAACTCTCAGAGATAACGGCTTTGTGAATAACATTACAATACGGTTTGGGTGCTGAAGGCATTAAGCAGCCCGGTGAAGATAAAAAATAATAAATCAAGCTAATTAAAAAATTAACCATACTGAAATGAATGACGCCATCGCATCCACCCAGCAAAGTGTGTTGTGAACGGGGCCTGGCCGAGCGGAAGCTGCAAGTTATGAAAAACCGCTGCCCTGCCTTTCTGTGTCGTTATCGCCTCTGTGGCAGACTGCTTTTAAAGTCGTCTCGACTCTGCCAAGCGGGAGAACCCCAGACTATCCACAAAAAGCACTGTGGGTTCTGTCAAGGACACTCATGGAAAGTTCTGCCTATGCAGGCACTGTTTTTCTCTCGACTTCTGGATCTCTGGAGTTCAAAGCCATGAGCCCAGGCTATTAGAGTGTCACAGAATATGAACAGTTAGAGCAGCCTGTGATACAATGGTAACCAGGGTTGCCAGATATAGGGATTTGTGAAAAATGCATGGGTGAAGTGTTAGTGTAAATATGTATGGGAGTCAATGGTAGATGGGGGATTCTAAAGGAGGCATGAGGGAACAGTAAACGGAAGATGGGGGAGAATTTTGAGGAATATTTGCGGGATGAAAATGACAGGCAACATTGGTGGTAATCTCCGATAGTTCAAAACGCAGTCCCTTGATCGTTAGCCATTTTAGAATCAACTGCTGCTTACGCTGCAGTGGATGCAGTCTAATGCTTTCCTTTTCTGTGAATTCCTATTCATATAGCCTAGTTATTGATTGAGAGCACGACTCTGCTTGACGAGATTTAGGCAGGAGTCAAGCGGCCTGCTTAGGCCGTGAAGAGAAAGCTTCTCAGAAGGGTACAGATTTCTGAGAGTTTAAATTGAGATGAGCAGCTGGAGAGTCTTTGTTCTTGGCCTTATGACTTAGGAGAGATACAAGCCCGCAAGGTACGTCAAACAAGAAGCCGGGGACATCAACAGTAACATACTGAGCAGCAGAAGGAAATGAGGATTCGTAAACTGAACAACACTGTTGCACTATTAAACCAGCTATGGCCAAAGCGTAGGGAAATATGAACCTGCTTGAACAGCATTAGGGAGTGAGCCACATTAAGGATTACACAACTCATTCAGCCACAGGATATGCAGTGGCTCCCGGCCATGCTTTTCCAGAGTTGAACATGCTATGCAGTCAGAGCAAGCTCACCGGTGTCGATCTTGCATCTGAAGGCCTTAAGTCAGCAATCCGGCCCGTACGCCCAGCTTTGATCAAACTGCATCTGTCGAAGCTTATTGTGATGAATTATGAATTATGAATGATGAATTTGGTCTCAAAAACACTGTTCCGTCGCACGAGAGAACAGCAGCACCTGCAGTACAGGAACGCCCTCCAGCAATGTGTGCATGAAAGCACAGTGATTAAAGTGCAGGGAGATCCTACAGCCATGAACAATGGGACACGCCGCAAAGGTAACGCACCAGACTGCAAATACGAGATTCAATCATCTCTGTGCACCCGGCAGAACAGATACGGATTGCTGCTGGCCAGGCTCTCTTCTGACTTTATTTTATGAGTAGATGGTATGGATGCAGTAATGTACCCTGGAAAAAGCAATCTTCCAAGACCAAGGCCAAAACCAGACCACTGAGGTCTCTACGCTGGCACCCCTCCACCTCTTCAAGGTGGCACCATCCAAGAAAAAACTGCTTTTAAAAAGTATGGTAGTCAATAACATTACAGTAAGGACTGAGACAGCTGTGAACACAGAGTGTTGCCCTCTTGCATCTGGCATGGACAGATCCACATCCATAAGCCTCTGCAAATCTACGTGACTTTATGTTACCTTCAATATCCACTGCTCCAAATCAGCCTGAGTACCATGCCTTTTTATATATTCTCATATATCGTTTTTATTTTCCCCGTCTTATTACTACTTTGTTCTTTTGCTAGTATAGTGCCTCAAAAACATTGTATAAAAATAATTTTGTAAATAACTACCCCTGTCTTACATTTCTGCCTGGATCGCCCCCACAATGCACTTTCACATGCTATATATATTTCACGACCTCTAGGGAGCACTGACATCATTCGAATAATGGCTCCTGACATTAGAGACTGGGCCTCTGTTAGGCAATGGCAGGCTTTCATTAGCAGGGTCCTCTCGTCTCCCTGACGCATCGGAGTGCTAACCCACTGTCCTCCCTCCGTTAGCCCGAGACCGACCGCGTCGGCGGAAGTTAATTAGGCCACCGCCACAGCGCGGCCTTATCTCCTTCACACCATTCCTGGTCTCCCGGTGACAGAGGTATTAAATCAGCACAAGAGGAATTCAATGTGGTCAATTAGGTGAAGAGTATCTTCTTCCAGCTTGAGAAAAATGAAAGAGGCTGCGAGATTAAGGGGGAGTTATGGTGGAGGCAGATTTGAATGCTGAGCATGCGTTCGTATTTCTAAAGAGGGGGACTTTCCATCCCTTTTAAAATGATCGGATGGACTTAATATGAGTGCACATTTGCTTTCGGTTATATTATCCAACTTGAAGCTTTTTTGCATTGGTAAGGTAAGAGAATGTCTGTATTTTGAAAATGTAAATATACACCGATCAGTCACAACATTAAAACCACTGACAGGTGAAGTGAATAACATTGATCATCTCATTACAATGGCACCTGTCAAGGGGTGGGATATATTAGGCAGCAAGTGAACAGTCAGTTCTTGAAGTTGATGTGTTGGAAGCAGGAAAAATTGGCAAGCGTAAGGATCTGAGCGACTTTGAAAAGGGCCAAATTGTGATGGCTAGATGACTGGGTCAGAGCATCTCCAAAACAGCAGATCTTGTAGGGTGTTCCCGGTATGCAGTGGTTAGTACCTACAAAAAGTGGTCCAAGGAAGGACAACCGGTGAACTGGCGACAGGGTCATGGGCGCCCAAGGCTCATTGATGCACGTGGGGAGCGAAGGCTAACCCGTCTGGTCCGATCCCACAGAAAGCTATGATAGAAAGGTGTCAGAACACACAGTCCATCGCAGCTTGCTGCGTATGGGGCTGCGTAGCCGCAGACCGGTCAGAGTGCTCATGCTGACCCGTCCACCGCCGAAAGTGCCTACAATGGACACGTGAGCGTCAGAACTGGACCATGGAGCAATGGAAGAAGGTGGGCTGGTCTGATAAATCACATTTTCTTTTACATCATGTGGGTGGCCGAGTGCGTGTGCGCCATTTACCTGGGGAAGAGATGGCACCAGGATGCACTACGGGAAGAAGGCAAGCCGGCGGAGGCAGTGTGATGCTTAGGGCAATGTTCTGCTGGGAAACCTTGGGTCCTGGCATTCATGTTGATGTTACTTTGACACGTACCACCTACCTAAACATTGTTGCAGACCAAGTACACCCCTTCATGGCAACGGTATTCCCTGATGGCAGTGGCGTCTTTCAGCAGGATAATGTACCCTGCCACACTGCAAAAATTGTTCAGGAATGGTTTGAGGAACAAGATGTTGACTTGGCCTCCAAATTCCCCAGATCTCAATCCGAACGAGCATCTGTGGGATGTGCTGGACCAACAAGTCCGATCCATGGAGGCATCACCTCGCAACTTACAAGAGTTAAAGGATCTGCTGCTAACGTCTTGGTGCCAGATACCACAGGACACCTTCACAGGTCTTGTGGAGTCCATGCCTCGACGGGTCAGAGCTGTTTTGGTGGCACGAGGGGGACCCACACAATATTAGGCAGGTGGTTTTAATGTTGTGGCTGATCGGTGCATATAGATTTTTTAAAAACAATTTTTACATGTAATATATTTTGAATTAGAAAAAGAAATCCAGTTCCAGATCACTGGCAGAATCATTTGAAAAGCTGACAACTTCTATCAACAAAATAATGCACCATACATGAAAACCCTGACCTCTCCCCATATTTCTTTGACAAATGTGTCCAACGTCACACAAAATCTACAAGAGAAAGCCATGTCCAATTCTGACAATCCACATGGCTGATCATTTTGCAAGGCAATGCTTCTTCACCAATTCTGAACAGGCAAAGCATTTGCTCCACTCAGCTTGCTTTCTGGTGGCCTTTCCACATTTGTACGTATTTCAGAAATCACATTACTATTTTTTTGTGTGGTAATAATGACATCGTGTAATGCCTGGTAGTGTAACACATTATTCATTCTCTCTCATTACTCTCACAAAGAAGAACAGCTCCGCTAATTAAAAAGCTCAATTTCTGAGGGGCATTGAAGTGATTTATTCCCAAACAGCCATCGCTAGTCCCGCTTCCACCTCCGAAGCAGGAAGGCGTCCGCTGTGCAGGGGAATCAGTCCGATCCCAGGGTTCGTTACGTAAGAACACAAAATCATGGAGATGCTGTCATCTTTCCTCTGTAAGAGAACGGGTGAGAGGCGAGAAAGCACCATAGGAGAGATAAGCGGCAAATATGAGTGCACGGAAAACCGATGCAATGATGCAGCCTCCTCCTGCATGCAACCTAAACAATTGCAAATGGTTTCTAAAACTAAAACATCCAACAACAAAAAAAAAGAGGAAACTTAAAATCAGGGTGTATTCCAGGGCTATTCAATTCCAGGCCTCAAGGGCCGCAATGTCTGCAGGTATTTGCTCCAACCACACACTGCATCAGCTGATTTCACTAATGAATGAATTGCCTACTTGGTCCAGGAGGTAAAATAATTAGTGAACTCAGGTGGCGCAGTGCATAGTTGGAGCAAATACCTGCAGACACTGCAGCCTTTGAGGCCTGGAATTAAATAGCCCTGGTATATTCATCCGTGTGACAGCTGTTGGATGCATGCTGATTTAATAAGACAGTACGGATGTAGCCCTGATACGTGCCAATTGAATAAGGGCACAGATATAGCCCCGAAACCATCTTGGAGGCCTGAAGAAGTGTGCCACTTCGGTGCAGCTTCAGACTTATTTATAGTCCAACAGAGCACTGGTTTGCTAGCAGTCAGTCGCCCTTAAAAGATAAAGTGATCATCTTACCACGTTGCCCAGGTGCCAAGTGAGCAACCGTGAAAACCATAAAACAACATTAATAGTTTCACGAGCCTTCAAGACTCACACGCAGGATTTTGGTGGGGTGGAGGAGGGGTCCAGTTTATGATGGTCAATTATTAAAGTAATGGAGCAAAACGAAAACAGGTGGTTCAATGAAGTGGGGTGACCGGCAGAGGGTAAGAAATTCCCTCCCTCCTGTGGAGAGACAAATTGAGCCTTTAACTGTACGTCACATATCCTGACTTGTGCGATAACTTAATAACTTAACAGCCAACAGTGGAAAAAGTACTTAGTGTAATACAGGGTATATTTCCCACTGATCTACAGTCTACAATTCAGAAACAATAAATAATATTCTGATGCAATAAAGGCTGTATCAAAGTTTGATTCTGGAGCCGTGAAAAATAAGGCCTTATGGTAAGAGTACATTCTGAGCAAAGTAGCTTCCAGCACCAGTCACAGCACAATATATATTCACTGTAATTCAAAGGGACAGGCCAGTAGTTAACGTTACTGTTAAAAGGCTCTGTCTGTTTTCCAATTAGACCATGCACATATGCATGACTTGAATCTTAATGCTTCTCTGACTCAGCCATAAAGTGTCTCGCATTAAGTGAGTCTCTGCCACATTAAACCCCACAAACCAATGATAATAAATGAACATGGACAGCAAATTGTGACTGGAATTGCCAAAAAAGAGAAATCCTGTGTAGGGTGTCTAAGGCTACTGAGCTGGAATGGAAGTTCTTGTTTTGTCAGGAGTCATATGTAGGACCGAGAAAAAAATCCTTGGTTCTCTCATTAACCTGTAGTTCTGTCCTCAGACACCAAGGTGTTGAAGGGCAACTTGCTGAAGCTACTTGTTAAGCAATCTACTCGTTAGCCCTTATACAAAAAATATTTTCATTTAGCCTTCAATTGTATTTATTAGTTAGTGCAGTTTAAAAATATCATCCTATTCATTTCCACATTAATGCTCCAGAACAGGAATGATGTATCCTACAGAAGGGTCAACATTGTTTAATTTCAAGGCAGTACTTACAAATCAGCATTCTGACTAGACCACTGCACTGCGACACACAGTTTGTGATAATTGAATAATAATTTGAGTAATTTGTAATATATTGATTGCTTAACAAGTAGCTTCAGAAAGTTTTCGACCTCTTCGATGTTGGAGGACGGTACTGCAGGTTAATGAGAGAGCTGCGGAATATCGCACTGGCCCTCGTCACATCAAGAGAAACAAAATGGCTAAACCCTCATAGACTTCAATAGTACATAATGAGACCAAAATTGAGGATATTGGAAATATCATTTCAATTTTCCTGGTTGAAATACAAATGTTACAGAATCATCCAGGAAAGTATTTGGCAAGTTACAGTGCTGAAATAAATCTGGTTGCACTTAAATGTAATCGAAGCAAACGATTCGAAATCTCAAATTATCCGTCCTTCTCCACAGAATAATCTGGAACATCGAGTCACACAAAAAATGTCAGCAAAGGTTCAATTCAGACATTCATGAAACAGTGGTCTCCGTTTTACTGAACCAAAGTTTTCAGTGACCTTCCTGTGAGGCTGACTCCTGTGGAGTTTAATAGACCGATTCATTACAGACTATAAAGAAGTCATGAGCACTCCAACATAAATATATCCCTACATTTGTTAAATCCAGCTAGGTTTGTTACACAAATTAGCATTTTATACTCAAGCACATTAAGGAAACATGAGTTGTGTCTCCTGCTCTCATCTGCAGGTATAAACAAACCCATTTTATTTGTTGTGTGCATGAGTGGATTGTGGTATTGATGCTTCTTCCTCTAACTAACTGGCTGTGGCAGTGCCTTTTCCTGACTCATTACCACCACAGCCAATCCTGCCTTCCAGCTCCTCATGACCTGGCAGGCAATGATGTGCTCATCAGTCCGAGAACCTGGAGAATAACAAGATGTAGCACTCTCTGCCCCGATCTGATCTCCATCACAGGTTACCAACTGCCAGGGGAAACACCACCTAGCTTCCAGAGTTCCCAGTGTGTACTTAGCATGTTCGCTCTGTTTAGACACCTGTATTGCTGCTCCTGGGGGAAACACTGGCCTTTTTTTCTTTTCTTTGCCACAACAGGAGCACACACTCCAAGAAATGAAGTGTCCCTTCCCTCAATCACGTTCACTACACAAGTGTTTGCTTCTTCAGCAGTGAGCTCCAATAATGGCATTTCACCACTAGAGTGTAACAAAAATGGCTAGCTAGGTAGTTGCAGTTGTTGAACAGTGCCTGTTCAGTTCTTGTTATAATAAGCAACAGCTAATCAAGATGGCTTGACACATATAACTTGTTACTGTATTATGGTCCAGTTTCATTACTGGCCAGCCACTAGCCCCCCTTAAAAAACCTGGCAAAGATGCAGGCCTTACAAACAAGATTAGGTCTAGGTCATTTTCTAGTCTGTATTTGCCTGTTTACTTGGTACGAAAACAAAATATGTTGATAGCCAGTTACGTGCAGGAGTTTAACATTCAAGCAGAGCCTTCTGTGCACATTGAATTTCACAACACATTGGGGAAAAATCCCAATCCATCCCCAAGTCTCTATATAGATCCATATTAGATAGGCTTTCCCTAACCACTGACAAGGGATCAGATTCAGATTTGTTCACATAATGGTTGCATACAGGATTAAGACGGATTATTGCTGATCTTGGACCAGTGGTGAATGTGAAGCATGCCAAAACATTACAATAAAATGTAAAAATAATGAAAAAATCCATAAGAGAAGAATCGACTCATCTCTTAACAAATACAATACTGCTTTTCATTGTAAAATGTATTAAGAGCTCCTCCATGGTAGAGGCAAACCACTCTCTCTGTACAGTATGCATTTAACTGCATAATTAAGACATGTATAACAGAAGATAGCATACAGTAGGCACTACTTTTGTGTCCGTGCTTGTAAAGGCAGGCAGGCAGGCTGCTCAGAAGCAGAATGCGCCGTAAATCTCATGAACCAGAGGGGACCACCTTTGCCTCCCATTAAACAGAAGTGGGTTGCCTTCTCTAAACTGAAGTGCATTAAAATGGACACCATCATTACGCGCTGTGGCGATGCACTTAAAACATTTAAAAAATGCAAAAATGCAGGAGGCCAAATTTTAAGTGGTAGTCAGTCCCATTAGACAGAGATACCAACCAGTATGGGGAAACTATGAACAGGGAGGGAGCTTTACTAAAGGACTGACTGTGCATTGCGGCCTGAAAAACACTCATGGGATCTACAATTCGCAATTAAGAGCAGTTTCTCGGGGGGAGTGATGCAGTGGGCTTTTCCCCTTGATACACGTGCAAATCTTCATATGCATATGTATAATTGGGATTAATGCCCTAAGAATAGGAGGGGATTTAGCTAATTCAGTTGATTAAATATTCTGTTGAATTTGCGAAAGGCAATATTATGCGCAAACCTCTTATTTGCATGTATATTTGCATTTTAAGCCCTTGAAAAGCAGGTTAACGCTTGCTTTGTGGGCACGATACATGGATGTATAAACTGAGCACCATGAAGAAGCTAAAATATTAAATTACTGCCTCACAATGTGACTACTATCTAATATGCATCTCACTACACAGATATGTGGGCACATGCACACAAATGGCCAACCCCTCCCTCTCCCCCTCCCCCTCCCCCTCCCTCTCTGGGGTGTATATATATATATATATATATACACACACACACACACACACACACTGTATATGAAGCCCGTGCAAACAAGGGTAGGTGTGTATTAAGAGGTAGAGGGTACACAATCTTTCATGCATTTGTAATGGGTTCTGCGTATTTCATGTCCTATGCATTTGACTTAGCCTGGAGGGAAAACCACTATTTCTACCAAATTCAACAGCCCTCAATATTACCTCAATAAATCGAGCTGTCGTTTTATAGAATTGATGGAGCACAGTCCAGGTGTGAACGTATAATGAGAGATCCATGCGTAAAAGACAAGAAAGGTATGGGGGATAGATGCACCGTTTTAGGAAGATCTCCTGAGCTCTGAACTCCAGTGAACCCCCCTCCCAAAAGGCTGCCCCATTCTCTTTCTGTGGTGCGTTACCATGGTGATGCTAATAAGAGAGGCCAAGGCTTTTCGGTTCCCCCAACACGGGGGCCTGTTAATAAAAGCTGCAATATTTCCAACGCTGCGGTTTCCAAAACCATAATACCCAGCTGCGGTCAACCACACATGAATGAGCACCTCGCTTTTTAATAAGGCTCCCCTCCGCAGCCGTATCAAAAGGTAGATTATATTCCTGAGACGCTTCGGGGCTCCAGGAATGCGGTCTCTCCTGTCACTGCAACCGTGGCGTGTATCGTTATTAACCCTGCCTTCCGTTTCTCACCCCTGCACTCCAAAACTCTCGGCCCTGCCAACATGTCTGTGAATCTGCCATTAACCACCCATGGGAAGATTCGGACTGATAAGCCCCCTTCGCCGCAAACACACACTTTTTCAAGCTAATGCAGGAGTGTGCCTACGGGATTCCGGAACAGGATGATTCCACAGCCCTCTCTGCACAAAATGGAGGCAATCTACTTCAGGCTGAACTCAATGTCGCCAAGGTGACACAATATTCTTTGTGCACAAACCTATCACTCTTCCAGACCCCCACCACCTTCCCGCTGAACAAAAATAGCTCGCTTCCAAACACCCGCAACCATCTGAAGCTTGCTGTTCTGCAGGTGAGGAATCAAATTTTCTAGCACTGGTGGCTCTGAAGAAATGCTATTGAGGAGCAGGAGGAGATGTCTGCTTTGCTCTCCTCTCTACACACAGCAGGGCTCACTGACACCTTTTACATGCAGACTGTAAGAGCTAACCACAGGCTAAACTCACTGACACTTCTTACATGCAGACTGTAAGGGGTTGTTCCACAGGTTAAATTCACTGACACCTCTTACATACACTACCGGTCAAAAGTTTTAGAACACTCCCATTTTCCAGTTTTACTGAAATTTAAGCAGTTCAAGTCCAGTGAATAACCTGAAATGGTACAAAGGTAAGCAGTAAACTGCTTTAAAAAAAGCATTACACATTGTACACACTGTAAGGGTTGTTTCACAGCTGAAGGGATCATAATACCTGCTAGGGTGGGGAGCAGGTTTTTATAAATCAACAAAACCCATTTTTATTAAAGAGAAGGGGGTCAAATACATCTCATAGTTAGTCGATCAATGTTTAGTGTCAGTCGAAAATTGTGCCAAGAATTCTTACAATGCACTCGCAATAAATATCATGGAGTAATCTGAAGATGATCCCAGACCTCAAACTATGGCTGGGTCACTGCTTCAATTATGGGACTTCCCATGGGAGTCCAGTGGCTGTGAGCATCTAGCCGAGTGTCCATCTCTGCCGTGACATTGCGCATGTGGGAAAAGATCTGATCGGCTGCATACAGACTGAAAGCAGGAACGTGGGCATCGGCTAATGGCACCTCAAAAAGCACAGCAATAATGGCTGTGGTGCACTGTGCCAACTGATGTGAAAGCCAACAGACAGATATCGATCCCGTCATAGCTCTCTCCGCCCGGCAAAACTCATTTAAGTCTGCCGAAGGACCTGCCCCACTGAGAAAACATCAGGTGATCAACCCTGGCTATGTTCTGTCAAACAGCGAGCTCCTAATGTTGGAAAGACTAATTGTAGTATTTAATTAACCTTGGAGGCATTTAACCTCTGGGTGTCAGTGATCTGCCAAATGGCCAGTATATCATTCATTCCTGTTCAAGTTTTTGTTTACCTGTAAAACTGGACTAGCACGTTAACACAAACAGTTAACATCTCTGTGCTTTGATATGGAAGGTACATGAAGTGTGTACTTATGACAGTATTTGCCATATGTGTGGAAAAACCTCCCACAGTTCCGAGGTTACAGGTACAGTAAATATGCATTAAACCTTGAGCTGGCAAGTGACACATTTTAAACAAAATTGTAAAAAAAAATGTTCAGATTTTCACTTTTCATGTACCATATTGTTAAATAATAATGCAAAATGAAGTACAAAATTAAATAAACTATTATAAAATAAATAACGCTATAAAAAAAAAATGGTACATCACAATTACATAGGGAATTATGAATGCTTTACGACATGTTTTATGAATGCATACTGAGCTCTTCATGATGCATTCATTACAATCGTGTGTATGCATTATGTCACAACTTGGGATAGGTCTGACCCAAGAATCACAGACCTAAAAATGGCGCACATATAATATATTCATAAGCATTTATCAATGCATCACGAAGAGCTCAATAATGCATTCACAAATAGGCTCTGTTGATCATTACATAACAGCATCATTACATGTAATGTAATGTACTAGTAAAACGTGTCATAAAGCATTCATAATGCCCTATGTAATTGTAATGTACCATTTTCTTAATGCTCATGAATACATTATGAATGCTTTATAATGTATGCATGTTGTGGTTCTCTGTGGCTCAGTTGGTAGAGCACAGCATTGGCAACGCTTAGGTTGTGGGTTCATTCCCCACTGGGGCCACATGTACTGAAAATGTATACATTCACTACTGTAAGTCGCTTTGGGTAAAAGCGTCTGCTAAATGGTGTATATTATTATTATTATTATTTATGTAGATAGAGTTAATGTAAAGCTATATTTTGAAATATATCATACATTATAAAATATCCCAACAATCCCACTGACACAAGTCAACAGATGTGGTACATGTACCCCAAGTTTGAGAACCCCCACTTTTAACATTTTATCTAAAAAAAAGTCCTGGATGCCCCTTAAATTGTAGCCAAAATATCTGAAGCCATTAGCCCTTTATAATCAGGTAATTGTGTCCCTTTAAAAATGCTAACGTGTCCCTTGCAAAGGTATGACATTCAAAGGTGAATCACACTCAAATGAAGGAGATGCATGCAACTGTGTGACTCTTCAATGTGATGTCTTTTATGTCGTCTCATACATAATAATTCTCTAATGGCATAAAATTAAACTTATTTATAAAATGACCGTGAATGCACTTGACTCCTGAAATGACGTCTTGCCATTCTGGGGGGTTTTAAAAGATGGATTCCCATAGTGAATTGTCTTAAGAGGTTTAATCTCTGAGCCAATTGAAACCACCTGCTTAAATAGCTTGCTAACTTATTATACCATGATTAAAATTATTTAACAATTCAATTTAAAGATACAAATATTAAAATGTTTGCATTCAACCCCCACCCCACCTCCCTTTTTGGGATCTGCCACTGTCCTATGCTCGCACATCACAGCTGCGATTGTACTACAATAAGCATGAATGGGAACATATTATTAAATAAATATACCCCACCTTATCCGGGCAGGATGAAGCCAATCGTGTCCTGCAACTGTGGACTGTAGTTCAAGTTCAAGTACTTAAGCCAGAGGTAAACTAGTGATGTCTAGGCTACAGGGCTCAGCGTGCACTTGAGGCAAATGCCTTCACTGACTGAACCACTCAGGAGCCCTTGTGGCAAAGAATTCTCAGTGCACGCTCTAACCGCGAGCTGGCAAACAGGACACACTGTGCCGACGGATCTACCGCAGATTATTCCACGCGGTGAATGTTTTATTCAGAAGAAAAATCACTGTCTCCTCGTGGCGACGGAGCAAGATAACGGTCACAAACGCAGCGTGCGCAGTCTTCTCCCTACAACCGTCCTCTCCCTACAACCGTCCTCTCGAATATGCAATTTCCTGTTGGGCTTTGTGAAGGATGTGCTCAAGGACATCTCATCAAGCCACCGGCTTTGAGAAGAGCGGAGTGTTTTGATGAAGCCGTTCAGGCGACAGATGGGGACGCCGGTGACAAACACGGCTGACGTGCGCGCGCGGCTGCTCAAATCCCGCAGCTCCGTGGGCACGACGGTCTGCCACATGCTGAGCAATGCGCCGCACGTTCGCCGGCGTGGCCCCCAGCTGTCACCGACCAGCTGATCGCTTGCTGGGATATTGGATTTTTATCACTGTTTTCCTTCCAAAAACGCAGAAGCGGTATGGGAGGAATCAGAATGACTCCCCCAGGTTCTGAAGCTGAATCTCCTGCTGTTTGGACTCCATCGGCACCAACGGTAGCAGTGAGCTGTTGCGTTACATCAGATGGACAAAACGATAAAACAGCCCCCCGCATGTGAGCCTAACGGTAGCCCAGTGTACATGAGGTTGGGACTGGTCTGAGAGCCTCTACTAGGGCTAGGTTTACAAAAATATATAATAATAATAATAATTGATGCATCAATCCATATCGATTCTTTAAATTCAAGTTTCGATCTCTACGTTAAAAAAGAACAGATTTTGTTTTTCTTTTATCAGGAACTCATGCCTGTAGGTGTCACCCCAGAAATCTTTTTCACAGCTACTTCGAGTAGTATGGACAACCCATTGAACCATCCGGGCACTAACAATGGCGGGCGGCATAAAGCCAGCGCCTGCTGGCAGAGGCACAGGAAGATGTTTTCATGTAGGGGTCCTTAAATCCGAAACGAACAAATATAACATTATAATAGCGCAGAGAGGATTGAATAGTATTGTTTTGATGCAGAATTCAGTTCCCTGACATGTCATTTGTAATGCATTTAGTGTTTCAAGTTATTAAATGCGTGGCCTAGTGGTTTCAACGTCCGACGCTGGCCACGGCAACCAGGGTTCGATTCCCTGTCACGCCAGAGTCGGCTCTGGCCGGGAGTGCCACCGGGGCGGCAATTGGCTGTCCACCCCAGGGAGGGGGTTGGGAAGTAGACACAGTTCTCTGCACACAGGAGTGGTTCTGGGGTGCCGGAATTACAGTCGCGGAGGAGGCAGTGCTTCGCCATTGTCCCTGCCGGTCACAGGGCTACGGCAGCAAACTACGAGGGAGGGGATTGAACTACGACTAGCGGGAGTAATTGGCTACCAAATTGGGAGAAAAACGGGGTAAAATCTGAAAAATAACATGTAAAAAAAGCTATTAAATACATTTAAATTGTAGTGACGAGTAGGACACAGCCAGAACATGAAAACAAGATAACCCACTAACAGCACGTTAGTGCTGGCTGCCACAGAGCTGCAGTTTCATCCAGCACCTCCCACAGTTTCAATTATGACACACAGTGACACACTATTTTTTGTCTTTATTGTAAATATGATATATACTTATACAATATAAGAAAACTGTTTATGACAACAGATGCTGCAGCAACCCCACTTCCGCGCATATGCCTGCTAGTCTCAAAGAAGATGTTTAGGCTTTTTTGGGGTTCAAAACCTAAGCAGATCAAAATAAAGCCATCAGTAAGCTTTGCCATTCGGTATTGAAATTCTCTGGTAACAGGACATATTTATGTGCTCACCTGACTAGGCACCACACGGATGTTTTCCGACAGCCAGTGGCTAAATTTGTGGATCCCAAACAGTCAAAACTGGACAAGGCCTTCATCTACAGTGTCTGTGGCAGTTTTCATCTGTAAGGCCATACACCCTTGTTGTGGAAAATGAGGGTTTTCGGAACATGGTACGCTACGCCATACCAACGTGCAAACATGAGTGAAATGGCAGTCCCGAAGCTATATGCGGAGGAGAAGAAAACCTCAGTTGCATCGCTTGAGTCAGCGGAAAGAGTACAATTTTAGTTTCACTGGTCTTTACCATGTTCTGCACTGCAGTATTATTTATTTTTACTTAACACAATGAGTGGTTAAAAATCATTTAGGCTAATCATTTGCACTATTTTCCAAAGCACACTGTGTGTGCGTTTCATTTGCACTAGCTTATTTCCAAAGACACACAGTTTCATTTGCACTATTTTCAAAGGCATATAGACAGATTGTATCTCACATTTTATAATTCAACGCACAAAATAACAACAACATTTATTCCAATGCACTATAGCACACATAAGTGTGTGTTGTTCACATTGTTAAACTTAAATAAAGATTGGAATGTTAAAAGTTTTTAGGCTCAACTGGCTTAAACCAAAATGTTCATAATCTCAATACTCAGAAGATACACTGTATAATATCCATTCATTCTTTAAGAATTGCAGTCATATAATGTGTATAATATTGATATATCGATATTATGTAAAGTATCGATTCGTATCGTGACCCAGAGTATCAAAATCGAATTGTATCGTGAGGTTCTTGCCAATACGCAGCCCTAGCCTCCACACATGCAGACTCAACCCTTGAGCACACCCAGCCTGCGTGACAGAACAAAGCGAGTGGGGATAGTTTTAGATCACAGGCCCCAAAGCTCAAAAGCCATGTCTCATCCCAGAGCCCAATGCTGAGCCAGCTTTAGATCACAGAAATCAACACTGCTACCGTCCCCCTCCCACTAGTCACACACCGATTTGCTCACTTTACTTTACAGTCAACTGCGTAAACGTAAACGTGTCTGCCTCGCCCTCAACTTTGCCGTTAATGGCTTTATTCGATTGCAGACTCCGGTGGAATGAGGGCCGTCGGGCCCAAGCACACCACAGCAGCACCAACACAGAGACGCACGGTGATGGTCTGCGTCATTACCAATCAGAGGCATATTTACACAACAACCTTTACCGCTGAAATGATTATGATTACGATTCATTACCATTACCTTTGTAATCTCAACCCTTCACAAGCAAAAGGATGAGAATGCATATTTGTGGAGAACATCATTAACAGAAGACGATTTCTTTGGCCCAGAGCTAGTGAAAGAATGTCAAAGCCCCAGGTGAACAGATGGAAGAGGAGGACAAGGCGTGTCCTAGTAATTACTCTGCGGGGCGGCTCAACGGCGCTGCATGCATTTGTTTAAGCTCCCCCAGCGCATGCCTGAACGTGGTGCGGGAGGGGGGCTCTGTCACACACCTGGGAACGGCAAGGCAGATCAATCTGTCACTCTTTAGAGGGGGGAGTGGAATCATGGGATGGGCAGGTGACGTAAGCACTAGAAACCCCAAAAACATGCAGAGGGTACAGAATGGAGCTGAAAAAAACATGACACGCTCGATGAGAGGCACGTCGGCACGTCCGCAATATGAAACAGAGCTTGATGAATGAGTTGGCACTCCTTTGCCAAGACTGGCCCTCATTCCTGAGTGTGTTTCCACCCCGAAGCCTGAACTACATACTACAGCAATACTCCCATCTGCCGCAATTGTCTCATCTATGCTTAATTGTCATAGGATATTCTGTAGGTGACCACTTAATTATATTGGTTTGATATAGTTTAACAGTGCAGAACATCTCAAACAGCAAATATAATAAGCATATTAATGGTCTCTCGATGACCATTTGGGTCTCGCTTGATATTCTTGTCGGCAAGGAAATACAGAATCTGCTTTAGCTTCAACTTAAATCAATGTCAGCTTCATGTCACTCATGTGACTGATATGTTCCCTCTCTTTTAACATCCTTTCCTTGTTCTGAAACTAGAAGCTACTTTTCAGGCATTCTGACCTAGTGTGCTGAACCATAAGTCCGTACCCATGAGAGAAACAGAGTTCCCAAGACCATGTGAGAGTAAAGGCACAGAAGTTGAGCCTCCTTTTCGGTTGGCTGTTTGGATCCGACCCAGCAGAGCGTAAAACAGGGTGCTGGGTAGAACCAAAGTGGTGACGTTTGGGGAAGGGAACCCCTTCAGTGAGTCAGCAGGACTCCTCTCGGAACCTCTCGTTCTCCACACCATGGATAATAAAATAGGGATAAAACAGTTGTGATCTCACCTTAGAAAACAGAGAATGCAAAGAAAGCCTGAGAGGAGCTCAAATCATGGAGTACGTTGATAAAAACCAATAGAACAACGCCTACAGTGATTAGTGGATACTTCCTGGCTAATGCCCACAGAGAGCCAGGAAGTACAGCCAGAAAGTATCCTCCAATCTCCGTTACCGTTATTCTACCGGTTGTTACCGATGTAGCCTACTCCATGATTGGTGGAGCTTCTCAGGCTTCTTCGCATTGTCACAAGGTGAAGTCACAACTGACTTATATTTTGAAGTCCCAGGGCAGGGACTTATATTTTACTATCCCAGGGCAGGGAGAAGGTATGAATTAGCCCTGGTTGCTGCCTCCCTCGAATGAGGCTGGCGTTTCTGCACCCGAGCGCATAGCCAGACTAAACAGTGTGGCTGGTTAGGCCCACAGCGATTTATCGAGTCTCGCACAACTCATAATGGAATATCCTCCTTGAAAGGAATCCAGTAACAATGAGTCTCCATGGCATCTGCGTGAGCCACTGAATCAGTAAATTAAAAAGAGGGCTCACCTTTTCTTTGAGGGGGAAAAAAACCAAAACGATTTCGAATTCAAAGAGAGAGGAAAAAAAAGCGTTTTATATAAAAATAATCCGAGCTGAATCTAACGCAGTGCGTGAAGAGTGTATCAAAGCATCAAGGTTTGTCCATTCGCTGTGTGGACGTCAGTCACAGTCAACTTCATCCCTTATTACAATGCAGGTAAGTAATCGCCTTCTATGGTTCACAAATAGCATTCAAACACCGGCTTAGGCATACCTGATTGTTCAGTTGTCAATTTTACACAGGTTTTGTTTTGTACCCTTTGCATTTTGGGTGAACACGACCAGGACCCCTAACCCCAGGCCCGCCATTAAGGGCAGACCCTCAGTACACCACCCACAATTTGAACATAAAACATCAGACCGTGGAAAGGTATAAGAAAGCCAGCAAGGATTCCTCAAGGTTTTTTCCCTTTTTTGGGGGGTGGATGATGGTGTATCAGGCTAGCAAATGAGTGTAACATTTAAATCTATTGAAGGCAAAGTCTAATTCAACGCCTCACATCAATGCTTTGTAATCAAGCAACGAAGTCAGATCTATCCCAAAGCAAATTTCGACATCTAATCCTGAAAATGCAAACTGCATATTCAAGATTCACTTTGTACAATTCAACACAGAGTGGAAGCTTCAAAGAGACTGCAAACAGAGGATTATTATTTAAAGATAATCAAAGTGTAATCTTATCCAAATGCTGCTACAAAGAGAGGGAAGCATCAAGGTTGTGAATATAGCAATGCTATAAGAAAAGCAATGCTGTTGTGAATATAGAAGGGTGTATTAAAATGTGTGCTTTGACCTCAAAAACTTTTTTTAAAAAAAAAAAGAAAGAAAAAAGGTTTGTGACACCAGTGGAAGCGAGGAATGAGCGTCTACCAATAACTGTGGATTTCTCAAGTGAGGAAGATGTGTTAATACCAGTCGGAGTGGGTTAACAGATGAAAAACACAAGGAAGAAATGAACCCTTTGAGGAATACTGTCACGGTGTGATGTTTAATCTAGAACATGCCATAACATTCTAGCTGATTCTAATTGATGACATCTGCTTATGACATCCTTTCGCACACACTGTGAGAAAACTGGAGTATATGAAGCACAGCGCGGTGTAATCCACCTATATGGACGATTAACTGCAGAATCCACCAAAAAAGAACAAACCGAAAACCCCGGCCAAGGAAAAAGTTTCAGACAGGCTGCAAGGAAGCCTAGAGAATGTTTCCAAAATCAATATAGCCACAAAAAACTACTCTCTGTGCTTAATTGCGGATTGAACAAGTAGCCTTGCATACATCAAGAAAAAAAGGATGTCTTTGCTGACACTTTCCTACGGATGCTAAGTGTAAGTAAGACATGAGGTGAGCAATGCACAGTCCATTGGCAATTCTGTCAAAATACAAATAGGAATTCTAAAGATTTGCTGTCAAATTTCCAAGAGGTGCAAGGAACAGAAAACCTGAGGGAACAAACACAAACATTTTTAAATTGGACACCCTCCCACTTGTGTCAGAAGCACTACATGCCCACCCATATCCAAATGAATGTCCCATCCGCAACCACAGTGCGGCCAACTGCGTCAAGAGGAAACGTTAAATCGGTCAGAGGACTCTGAAGTGGCCTTCTCCGCACTATGATACGTCGGAATAACCACCCGGTCATCCGACGTATATATCGAGATTGACCACCTTGTATATAGAGATCGACCACCTTTGAAGCACTCTGGTGACAATCTACACACGCATCCGTCAGGGGGACTGGTGGCGGTAACTGCACGGCCCTTTCGCCCAGGACTGATTTTCAGGTAGAGGAACACCAGCTGGCCCACGCACAGGGCATCCCTGGAGAATCACTGGCGGTGTGTGCGGGGAGAGGGAGCTGATGATGGGCCAGGGTGGGGGGTCTGTGCAGCACTACTAGGGTCAGGACAGTTGACTACAAGAACTGTTAACATACAGTTAAATTTGTTACACATATATTAATGTGTGTTAACTGAGCACTTATTCGAGGTGCACTTCATAGTGGTTGGATTCTATTTCCACTGGTTCTGAATGTGCTGGAAAAGTGCTGCAATAAGGATACTCTTAATCACTTCCTGAGAGTTCAATCAGGTTCAGTTCAGTCAAGCAGAATGCTGCAAAAGTGAGAATGATTGTTCTACTCAGGCTGCAAAAAGACTGCAAAAAGTTTTTTTATGCATTTTGAGGAGCCAAACAAACATTGAACCTGCGATAGTCACAAATAAGGACTAACCATGCAGAAATAACTGGAATTAATTTCATATGTGCCCCTCACAAGGGGCAAAAAGCAACAACAACTAAAATTTGTGACTGGGGAAAAAAAAAAAAAAAGTATCACATTCTAATATTTCATTGAACCGCCTTTAGCTTTGATTACAGCACGCATTCGCCGTGGCATCATTTCGATAAGCTTCTGCAATGTCACAACATTTATTTCCGTCCAGAGTTGCATTAATTTTTCGTCAAGATCTTGTATTGATGATAGGAGAGTCGGACCGCTGCGCAAAGTCTTATCCAGCACATCCCAAATATTCTCAATGTGGTTAAGTCTGGACTCTATGGTGGCCAATCCATGTGTGAAAATTATGTCTCATGCTCCCTGAACCACTCTTTCACAATTTGAGCCCGATGAATCGTGGCATTGTCATCTTGGAATATGCCCGTGCCATCAGGGAAGAAAAAATCCATTGATGGAAAAACCTGGTCATTCAGTATATTCAGGTAGTCAGCTGACCTCATTCTTTGGGCACATACGTTGCTGAACCTAGACCTGACCAACTGCAGCAACCCCAGATCATAACACTGGCTTGTACGGTAGGCACTAGGCATGATGGGTGCATCACTTCATCCGCCTCTCTTTTTACCCTGATGCGCCATCACTCTGGAACAGGGTAAATCTGGACTCATCAGACCACATGACCTTCTTCCATTGCTCCAGAGTCCAATCTTTATGCTCCCTAGGAAATTGAAGCCTTTTTTACGATTAGCCTCACTGACAAGTGGTTTTCTAAGACTACAGCTGTTTAGTCCCAATCCCTTGAGTTCCCTTCGCATTGTGCATGTGGAAATGCTCTTACTTTCACTATTAAACATAGCCGTGAGTTCTACTGTTGATTTTTTACAATATGATTTCACCAAACTTTTAAGTGATCACCGATCATGATCATTCAAGATTTTTTTCCGACCACATTTCTTCCTCGAAGATGATGGTTCACCACTATCCTTCCAGGTTTTAATAATGCGTTGGACAGTTCTTAACCCAATTTTAGTAGTTTCAGCAATCTCCTTAGTTGTTTTCTTTGCTTGATGCAGGCCAATAATTTGACCCTTCTGAAACAGATTAACATCTTTTCCACGACCACAGGATATGTCTTCCGACATGGTTGTTTAAGAAATGAGAAGCTACTCACTGCATCAGTTAGGGTTAAATACATTGTTGCCAGCTAAAACATATTAACCACTGCAGTAATTATCCAATGGATAATTACCTATTTGCTTAGTTAAATCCAGGTGGTGACTTTTTTTTTTGGACTAGGCAGCGTAAGATGCCAACCATGTGCATGCCTTACAATTAGTTCAAATTTGTGTGAAGGATTTGGATTTCAGCAGTGAATTGAGGGCCTATCTCAGCCAACGGAATGCAGGAGAATTGTAAGGAAATTAAATGTTTTTTTGGCTGGAGTCAGCTGTGTGCCTCCTCATGAAACAACATCACAGCTTTAGAGCTAATTGCCACGACTCAGCTGTTATGGCGCACCGGTTTTTATTTTCCCTTTTAATTGGTTGAGCTGGCACGCTGTTTCCCCAATTAGTCTCACTGCTGTGGCCCTGCTCGTGGCGCCTTGATCAGCTCCTCTGAAAAGGATCCTGGCCTCATCTATAGTTGGCGATTACACTTTTCCCTCAACGGGGCGATGGGCTCTCGATCGGGCCTTTGAACAATGGTCGAAGCGTTTTTGCTCAATTGCACAGCCACCAATGTGGACTCTCCATGTGGCCCAATGTTTCGCCGAGCAGAACTCACCTCGTCGTCCTCACCGCCGTCCTCCAGCCCAAACACGTCTCGCCGCTTCACCGTCAGCAGGTCCAGGTCCCTCAGCTCCTCGTCCTCGCTTCCATCTGAGGCCAGGGTCAGCCCTGTGGTGAGGCTGGCAGTGCCCTCCTCTCCGTCTGAATCGTTAGATTCCTCTTCCTCCTCCGAGCCAGACTGCTCCTCCTCCTCCTCCTCTTCTGAGCTGGGTTCATCCTGGGACTTGGTGGCCCTTGCCCTTGCTGCAGGGGCATGTTTCTCACCTCTGACTTGCGCTCTGAAACTCTGCAGCTCTTGGTCTGAATCGTTGCCCTGCCCACTGGCTGGTCCAGGCTCGTCGGTCTCTCTCAACTTCCTGGCTCTGTTGAGGAAGCGCACCCTCGGAGCCACAGCAAGGCCTAGTGAACTGCAAACACAATAGGGTTGGAACGTTAAACCCTACTGGCCCAAATGTAAGAAAAATAAGTAAAATAAGACTGCACACAATTTATAAAGTCATTTTAAATCTTTCTTAAATTGTCTTGCAATTGGAATTTTGGCTACCACATGACAACTTCGACCCAAAGTCATGGCCATCTTTGCTCACACAAACCTCACCGCTATGTTTTACTGATGTTAACCTGCTCATGTATTTGTGGCTGTACCTTAAACCAATCTTGTTTAATCTACTATAATTTGGATTATTTAAGCATGGCACATGGCTTCTAATGAGGTTCAACCTGATTTGCCGAAAGGAAGCATATAATGGGCTTCCTTTGGAATTCAATCACCATGGAAATATGACTGATCCGCTGTCCAAACCTAGCCTGGTCATCAGCAAATCAGAAAGCCAGGAGATACCTGAACCTGAACTATTATTTAATTGTATCATTTAAATAGTTATCATTTATATTTAAGCTTTGAACACGTGGTCACTTGGTTAATGCTGTTGCTCTTTGGATTGAACCCAGTCGCTCCTGGTAATGGGAGTCAAAGTCTCTCTGAGTACTTTCATGACAGCCTTCAGCTCGTTCAGCGAAGGGCCAAAATTAAAAATTGATTCAAGTCTGACTTTAATCAATCTTGACTGCAATCAGAAATCCATTGATGCAGATTGTGCCTCTGATTGGAACAAGTGACCATTGATTGACACACACAGTGGGAATCATGCCAAACTAAAATCTAAATGCAGATTTCCAAAGAGTAGAACAAATAGCTTCAGCACAGCCCTAAATGCATTCAGAGCTGCAAATTATCATCATTATCAGTGTCCCAAACACAGATCAAACCACAGAAAATACAATACACAACATATCAGGCTTCCCATTCAAATCAGATTCATATTTTTGGATGGAGATGCTCTTAGTGGTGAATACCAGTCCAATGGCTTCTGGTGATAGGTATACTGCACTAGCCAAAGAGCTAGCCAATTTTTTTGCAAACACACTGCTAATGCTACACTTGATTGTAAATGGCATGAATGTGGCAAGAGTTAGCAAGAGAGGTGTACATGTTGCCTGTTTAAGGAAGCAGTAAAAACTTTTCATGGCCTTCTTTTTAAGAATTTTCAAGGACTGTGGGCACCCTGATTGACCTATTCTGCATCTTATTCCCCCAAACAAATCAAAGCACACACTGAACTAGGCCAGTTGCCCACCTGAGTAAGAGATTAGTTTGACTGATGTATTCTGCTACACTTGGCTCTCCTGGGCAGTACCAGCATATTTTTCGATATGAATAGATGGACCAGTACTTTCTAATGTGCTCTTTAACCTCCTCATTTGGTGAGCTGGAGCTGCACACTGAGCCGTTAAGAATGTGTGAGTGTGAGTGTGTGTGTGTATGTGTGCAAGAGTGTGTGCATGTGTCAATACTCGCTCGTTGAAGATGTAGTCTGTGGGTCAGAGAAAGTGAGTAAGGATGGAGAAGTCAGAGCTCAAGAACCACTGCACCATGATGAGCAGTTACACAAATATCAACTCACACAAAGGCTGACTCCATTTACATCACATTCCACAACAAACTATCAAGTTAGCCTCCAACAGCCTACCAACCCAGAATCACCAAGAGACCAACCTACTGAACACTGTGATAATTCTGATACAATGACATTCTTCATCTGAGAAAACAGAGCGGTGCCATCCATCTGCAATACAAATCACTATGATTTGTGAATCAATGCAGTAAACAAAGTTTAGCAATCTGAACAGCTCGTTTCTAACCGAGGCTTCCACAAATTGGAGTTATCCCACAATGCCAGCGACCTTGGTCTTTGGCAGCACATATTTCTGCATGTGAGCGAGTAAAATCTGTATGAGAGTTTGACTTTCTGGAGGAGTTGAATGTCTCTCTCTCCCACACAGTGCCGGCAGAGCGTTCCCTTTGAGGCTGCGTGTGCGGGCGCGGGTATTTTTAGAGCCTCAGCCTCCCTCGGAAGAGCGCTCCTCTCTCCAGGACACGCCCCCCATCCCCGTCCCCTTCCCCCCGGCCCCTCTGGAACAGGCACCGAGCGCTGACCCACTCTGGTGGACAGTGGGTGGGAGCCCAGTTATTCTGTTGCCATGCAGATTAGCCGTGGGTTTCTGAACCACCCGCAGGGGGAATAAAATATTTTTAGGGGGCAATATATATATGCCATTTAGCAGAGAGGGCAAAACCCCCCAAAAAAACAAAACCATCACAGACGCACAGGGCGGGTCGCGACTCGCAAATGAATCCACTTACGCTGCATACTGTTCTAGAGGCAGCTGGAACACATCAAAGACGCCCTTGTTCTTCATCAGGTAGACGGAGCGCAGGTAGGAAACGAAGCACTGGGAGAGGAACAGGAGAGAAAATAAGAAAATGTAATGCAATTAAACACAACCTTACCCCAGGATTTCAATGGAGGATCACTGCATCTGGTCTAGCCAGTTATCACAGATGGACAGGGCAATCATGAAATCAACTGTCTGAAGGGCTGCATGTTCCTCACTAGCTACGACAATGCGTTCGCTATTCTGCATCTGAAAAAGTTTTTATTTTTTTCCCCAAGAGTTCCCGGTATCTAAGGCCAGCTAGTACATCTTGACATGACAAATCAGTGGAATTCAATGTGAGAAAAAAAAAGAATTTAGGGTGAATAAAGAAATGTGGTTCCCTCTTAATTAGCCTCAATGTACACTAGAAAAATCTAAACGCGTCTTAAACTAAATGATATTGCACTGTTAAAAGTATCCATACACACATCCAGACAGATATTTTAAACCCGTTCAAATTGCAAGCTGCTGGATAGCCAGGTGGAGTGGTGGTACAATGTCCTAAGTCCTACAATGTCATATGAAACAAACCCCATTATGTCATCAAGTCATTTCGATCACCCATATGCTGTTAATACTGATATTCCTTGAAGTTATTCCACTTACTGACTCATTGGTTGAAATGTATAAGAGTAAATGATTAAAAACAGTGCATCGACAGTTTAAGTGCGCATCTCTCCCAAAAATGGCCAACGATCTACTCATTTAAGGACATCGATCATTTGGGACTTCACCTACCTTTGGTTCCAGGCTCTATTGTTTCATATAGGTTACAGGCCCCTTCTTTAGTAAAGGGCTGATCACAGGGTTATTAAGGTAAGGTAGCCACAGGAAAGAGGCTGCAGGGAGGTGATCACTCCTGTGAGAGGGAAAGCCTCTGGGCTTCATTAGAGCTGATAAGCATGATCAGCACGAAGACAAATATGCGAAGACGAGCATTACTGCCGAAGCGGGCGGCTAGGCCTCTGACTCCTCCGTTACTAATAAGTAGCTAAAACTCTTTTATAACAAACTGTGGACCGCTGCCAGAATTTGTGTGCCCTGAGCGAAATTCCTTCAGAGCGCTGTTATTTGGATGACTGGAGGAAAACGGGGCCCGAAAAACACTGAATTAATGGCTTTAATTAAGCACTGTAATGAAGCGGAGGGGCGGGGGGTGCATTAAGTGAGAGATAATTGACTCAATTTAGTTTTGGTGTCCGCAGCCAAAAGCCAGGGCCCTCTGGGAAACACAAGGTGTTCTCTCGTTCTCTCCAAATACGGGACGGGAGAGAGAGGCACGGCCACGCTTGCATGGGCTGCTCCTACCTTTAGAGAGCTCACTGAAGCTCATTAGAGCGGAGCAGAAAAACTGTATAAAATCTATCATGCAGGAAGTTAACTTTTTATTCAATATGCAGTACCCACACACACTACGTCATAGAACATGTATTTATTATAATTTCTTTATCATGTTTTTTTCCATAGTCCTAGTACGTTCCTCAGTATAAGGGGTCCTCAACTCTGGCCGTGGAGAGCAGCAGTGTGTGCTGGTTTTTGTTGTCACCTTTAAATCAGCAACCAGTTAAGACCGAAGAAAACAGGTTAAGCAATTACTTTATGTAATCAACTGCTTTAATTGATCAATTGGGGCGGCGTGCGCTGCGGCCCTTCAGGTCAGGCTCGAGAACCCCTGATCTATATGAATTTGTACTGCACTTATCTGTATAGTACACACCTACATATACATATACAGAGTGATGATGTTTAATGACCACATGCACACAGTGTGACATCAGAGAAAGTGCCTGCTTTCCGGGGGTGCATTTCACCCAACCACATGCTCTCTAAGGTTTGTTCTCTACTCTGATATTTAGAATAATTACATGCAAATATATACTCTAACCCAGGGGTGGCTCACCTGATTTGACTAATCAGCTAATCAAAGTCTTCAATCAGGGCTTTGATTAGTGGAATCAGGTGTGTCACTGTTCAGTTGGAACAAAAGCCTGCACCCACACCGGCCCACACAGGGTAAGATTGCCCACCCCTGCTCTAACCGCTTGCAAGACTGTCACCCATCAAAACGACCAAAAAAATCAGTACGTGTCCAAACCTCCGAGTCGCAGTGGTCCTCATGGCCGGCTGGCTGGTAGGAGTCCCAGGGGGAGCATGCTAAACCATGTCACAGGCAGAACTCTATCTCCCTGTGACTCGAACCAGTCTTTCAGAAGAGTCATTAAGCTGAGGTCCCGAGTCCCTGCGGTCATTAAAACTCCCATGGTGCTTATCACTGAAGCTGAGCCTACACTGTACATGTCACAGCAGCAGCAGCGCAGCAAGCCGCTCCTGCGCCCACACCGGTTCAGTCAGGGTTGCGTTAAGGCTTGGTTTAAAGCTCGGTATTCCAGTAGCCCTAGGAGTATGCAGCGGGAAAGCACAGATGTTTTCATGCATGTACATGATTGTTGATTACGTGAATACTTTGTGAGAGACCTTTTTTCCTAGTTGATTAGTTGGATAGCATTCTGTTAATGTGGGAAAGTTTGTGCTGAAGCAATGAGCTGAGGTGCTACCAAAATAATGCTGCGTGTGGATTTAATGGATGGAGCAACACTCGCCGGAAGGGAAATATATGCTCACTTTATCACGAGAAGGCAGTCTGAAGTCTTTAAAAAAAAGTAATCATGCATTTTCCTACAACCAAGTATTTTCCCTTTAATTAATTGAATCTATACTCATGTAAAGATGGTTGATTCCCTGCACCCTCTCCCCTTGCCCACATTAGCTTGCTAGCTATCAAAAGACCTAGCTAGATAACGTTAGCATTAATTTCTGGTTGACTAGACACATTTACAATCGTTTGGTGTTCATTATTAGCTTTCAAGTCTAAGATTCAAACATCTTTTTTTTTTAAAGAGTAACCTGTCGTCACAATTATTCGATTCCCTTTGTCTGGTCCTAAATACTTATTTCAGGGACGGTGAAGCACATTCTTCAGGAGGCTTTGTTTTTAACAAGCCATCAACTGTCAAAGAGAGATCTGGATGTGTCTTCCAACTTCATAACTAGATCTGTGCATTAAACATGTTATTTGCCCAGCGTCTGTTGTCTATCTTCAAATTCACCCCGCCCCCTCCACAAAAATCAGATGCCACAATACAGTTTGCCTTTTTTCCAGGTTTGAGTTTTATGTTTATTTTCAGCCATGGTAATACAAAAATGAAAATACTTTTTTAGCTGCTGTATTTTTAGCAGCTTCTTAAAATACTGTTGATGCTCTCCACACATGCAGAAGGGAATTAGGGACACACACACCGTAGTATAATGACACAATATAAATCAAGTTATGTATACAAAGCATTTTAGAGCCAATTTATGTCTGTAAACACTTCATACTGCTGTGCAGCAAGCTGCAAATATAGAACAGACGCGAAAGACAACGCTGTGCTGCTCCAGTAGCGCACCCACACACTGCGTTTGCTTCTGGTGTAGATGAACTCATCCCCTGCCGTTTTAATTAGTGTGGTTCGCTGGACTGCTGCTGCGAAGCGTGCAGTGTAGATTGCCCGTAAGAGTAGGGGGTTCCCTGCTGTCCTGGCACAATTCCCAAACTCTCTCAACCAGGCCACCTAATCTTCCCTTAGTGTAAGTAGATAAATAATTCCCTCTGTCACTACCTCTGCTGATGTGTGGTGAGTGTTTTGGCACACAATGGCTTCTGTGCCTCACCCAGGTGTGTGCTACACATTGGTGGCGGTTGAGGTGAGTTTCCCCCTTCACTGTAAAGCACTTTGAGATCATGAAGGCATAATATAAATGGAATCTATATTTTTATTAGATTTTTTATTGCTATTACAATTATTATTATGGCTATTAGTATTATTATTTGTAGTATTCATAACACTAATGACAATTATTATTATTAATAATCACAATAACAAAAATACAAATAGTAATAATTATAATTGTTGTTGTTCATTATTATTGTTGCTGTGATTATCGTTAACCAGGGGGCCAGGCAGCTCCCTGCTCCTCATTCCCTACCGGGACACTCACCCTTTGTGCCCGCTCCTTCTGCTCCTTCTCCTGGGCCAGGAAGGCTTCCAGCTTCTGCTGCACGCTGCTCAGCTTCTCGGGGTTGACCCTGGAGCAGGAGGACAACGTCATTCTCAAGCCCCACCACAGTGGCGTGATCACCTCGGTGCGACCTCCGCAGTGTTCCCCGTGATACGCTCACAATAAGGCATTTTAAAATGCTTCACACAGCCTTAAACGCACCTCACACTTGCTGCCCTTAATTGCACACTGTGTGAAATGCGCATATTAAAGCCGGTCGATCCCTGTTGGGAATCATGGTGCATAACGGAAATTCACACACATTGGGACTGCCACCAATTAACCTGTTTGCTTGTTCATTCTTAAGGGCTCCATTCAGAATGGCAAATAGAGTCCAAATTTAATTATATGTACAGTTCAAGGTAACCCAAGATCAATCAATATTTTGTAAAAAAACGAATTGAGCACACAGAGTTCATTTTGCAGAATCCCAAAAGTGTAATGAAAAGCATAAACAAATGAGCATTCCTGTAAACGTGAGCACCAGTTAATGCTGGTCCAGCACAGATGGCATTTCCCCAAAAGCATCTCACCAGTCAGCAGCCAGCAGCCAGCGTTGGCATTCTGAAGGGTTTCAATTAGGGGTGTGGCGGTATACCACGATATTAAAATATGAAATAGTACTACCATAAACTTAACGCAATACCGTGGTATTAAATCAAGTGGCAAAAGCTATTTTCATGCGGTGGAAAAATAAATAAACCGTTACCCTACTAAAATGTCTAAATAACCCATATTAAATAATATAATACTGGGCCTAGGGTGTCTGCTAATGTCATTTAATCCCACCACCTCTGGCTGTTCTTGCACTTTGTTTTGTTTACAACGCGACTGCGCACGTGCAGACAGCTCCCTGGTAGGTAGCTGTTATTAGCTAGCTAGCTACATGGCATAAATCTCTGTTTGCATTCCGTTATAAAACTTGCGATGTCCGATGCTGATTCTGATGCCGAGGCGGTCTGTAAAGAAGAAGCAGTGTCCAACGAAGTTGCTCACTACATTGCCATTCCAAACATAGACAGCAACAGAGATGCACTGCAGTGGTGGAAGGTGCAAGAAGAAAACATGCCAAGAATGGCGAAATTGGCCAATTAAAATGGTATATAAATCTGCAAAGAGCCATACAATAAACAGATCGAGTTGTAAACTTTGTGTGATACTTTTATTTTGCTTAAAAACTGATACCGTGATATACCGAAAACCATGGTATTGAGTAGTACGATTATCATACCGTGAAAATTTCATATCGTCACAGCCCTAGTCTCAATCAATTTCCCCCAAAGGTGACTGCATCCCGAGTCAACTGTGGACAACGTACTACCTGCAAAGGCACATAGGATGCACCTAATATAACCAAATGTGATGTCAACAGCCTACATATGAGGAGATCTTTACATCAGAATAGCCCATAGACATTAGTCAGATGTTGTTACAAGGGATATACCAACTTAGAACATTTTTATTGTTTGGGTCTGGCGGCCAATACTGGAGGCATTCTTGGTGGCCCTTTGGATAGAACATGGTATTAGGCCCGCGCCAAATACTAGGGTCGCTGCTAGATGTACCGACATGCAAGCTACTGCAAGTCATATTTGCTACATCATAGTGCAAAAACATTAACATTTATTTTTGATTATTTCAACTTTGGTTGTAATCGACTGGGTCTGAATGTTTTGATTGGTTTTGAAAAGACAGAACATGAGAAAGAAACAATATTCCATGGAAAAAAAATTCTTTCAAAAGTTACAAAAGGAATCCGGCCGGGGCGGTGATTGGCTGTCCACTCCAGGGGGAGTGGGAGGGTGAGCCATCACGAGCTCGCCGAGAACCGCGAAGGGTGCCTCTAGAAAGTAGGTGGGCAAGTTCCGTCTCGGAGGAGGCGGATCATCGCCAAATGCCGCCCCCAATCGGACCTAACAGCCAGGGCTGGTCTGGCAGAGACGGGTTTTGAACCGCATCCCTGATAGGCAGCACACACTCATATCGGACCAGCCAAGATACGGGTGCGTTAGACCGCTACGCTATCCGCCGCCCCCATTAGTATTTTTTTGACAACTGTCAGAATAAAAAATATAACTATAGGCATAAAACTGTTGTCAATATCACCTACCTCAAAAACGTAACAAATGTTGAGGGTGTATGCAGCCAAAAGGTAGTAAGAATTATGTGGCACATATTTTACCATTAACCTTACAGATCGATTGATTTAGTTTGAAATGGGCTATCAGTTCCGTTTCCAACAATTCTCTACATAACCAAAAAAATGCAGTCGTCTGATTTCCCATCAGAAAAGCCAATGCAACAAAAAAGGCAACAGCATCTCTCAAACTCGTGTTGTGTACTTTTGTGTCACGTAAGGATTTATTTTTATTTGGCCAGGCTGTGACAGAGGGCTGCACACTGGTTCTGCAGGAGAGGCCACGTTTAAACATCCATTTTACACCCCATTACCCTCCCCCGCGTCACAACAGTCACCGGAGACGGCTCTGTATATCCAGATTTGGGATTGTGGTGACAAGGTGCATATCCGTCTCACAGTCCAGGCTTGACGCGGTGCTGTCTACTCTCCAGACTGTAGCTCTACAAAGAGTAGCTTTGTGACACAGCCAGGAGATTAGCCAGCAGGCCAAAGAGCTTGGAAAAAGTGACGTATAAACACCTTCAGAGCTTAAGAAATGAGGTCACTGGAGGTGGTGAAAACAAAAAAAACAATACGTTCCAAGCACTTGAAGACTGAGGATAAACGCTCATAAAACAGACACCATAATTCCTCATTTTCTTTACATTTGCCACGTGACACATGAGGAAGAAATACATACTTAGATTTCAAAATATAAATTCCTCGCTAAGCTGGATCTTCTGTGTTAGTATTAATTACAGCCTTGGACCTGCGATTCTGCTACACTGTGGAGGAGGGAGAGTCACATGACAGAATATTCTTCCCAGAATAGACATTTTAGTTAATCTCACAAATTGACCAACCAACCAGCACCCCTCAAGAAAACAAAAACACAGCCTTTCTGAACACGCTGGACAGTGAGACTTTGAAGACAAATTGTCTATTCCCTGAATACTTTAGCCTTAACAGTCAAATGCTCTTGTGCTCTTGTTTAAAGTTAAGCACTTCTCACTTACCCTACATGTAAAATATATTTATTTGATTTAATATAATTACTACACAGGGTACCAATTATCAATTAAATCACTAACTTTGTTGATAGGCAATCTGGTGGATCAACCTTCATCACAATATACAACGCACAATTAAATTAAAATGAAGAGCCATTTTATTAAGTTACAACACAGCCAAAGTGTGAGCTGGGACCAGATCTCCCAAGAATACAGGAAAGTGTAGAATCACATTTGATTTGCTCCTCTAAAACTGCCCCAAAAAAACTGTGAAAAACTGAGCTCAAGCCATCAACAGGTCATACTTTAAGAGTTTGGAGGAGAGGGGAGGGGTTAGCTCATTCATGATCAATGCATGAGCCATGCATGTTTAATTTATGATTTGGGGGAAACCCCAGCGCAAGCCAGGTTCAGAGCCCTTTTTATATTTTAGTTTTGGGTCACTTACTACTACAAGACATCTTTTCAAGGGAACCGTTATTCACATTAACTGAATAAAAGGAAGATGAGTAAATCCAAGATGAAATCAAGGTGAAATGGTACCAGCCATTATGCAATATTCAATATACTAGTTTAATTAATATACAGTACACTACACAAAATACTATTAATGTCTGATATTCCAATGTGCAAAATACTATTATTCTGCACCGACTTGCTCACAGGTGTGAATATGCTACAATGCTCAAACAGAGGACCATAAAACCAACAAATCACAATGCAATTTGTTAAACCTCAAGAGACTTCTCTTTAGGGGGGACTGGGGTTATATGCGTTAAGGTGAGTAAAAACTACAAGCCAACATAATTCTAAGATAGCCCCTGGTTTTGGTGCGCTGCCAAAACAAATGCAGATTAAAATTAAGCTATTAACAAAATGGAGAGGAAAAGAATGCCACAAGGTATTCAAACCGACAATGAACTCAAGGAGTTGGTACTGATATTAGAGCCTCCGAATAACTCTTTATAAGTCACCATTTACAAGGGGCATCCACCATCCCAACTATATACTATTGGGCTCTGAACAAATCCTACAGCGGAAACCACTAATTCTTCTGATTTCCTGTAGATGTCTGTATCTTCAATTAGCGCAGGCACTTCAATCCCACAAAATTCATCAAAGAAGAGGCAGCAACCGCACTGTCTACTGTGGGAAGGTTAAGAAGATTTAGTGTAGAACCACATTATATTCTGGATCCTGCCAAAACAGGGATTTCACAGTTCCCTGTTACACTGTGGCCACTCCCACAGGAATCCCTCACAATCTGCAGGATTCAAAGACGCCAAAACAAACCAAAGGTTTTAGAATATTAATGAGAGAAGAGCACCACTATGAGCAGAATCACATGGAGGGCACTGTAAAACTATAAGACGGGGCTGGCTCAATGCCCACAGGAAAAGGGAAACCTCTGCGCAGTGAGCCGGTGTATAGAACGCTCTGATGCATTCGCTGAAGGCAGCGACCGTGGCCTCTCTCGAATTTCAACCACATCGGTGCCCGTGTGGGCCCTCATTGAAATTCAAGGCCACCTGACAGCCACTTGTATGTGAATTCTGGATGCGCGCTCAGTGCAGGATGCAGAGGTAGGCCGTAAGTGGAAGCCAGAGAGGCAGTTGCACCACCTGGGACTGGGGGGCCTCCCATGGTCCCTTGCTCGACCCAATATGAGCAGCGGAACATTTCAGGGCCTGGGCAGTGGTGCGGGGGGGTGCTTAGAGAGTCCAGTCCCACTGAGGACGGTCAGCGGTCAGCAGGATTTCAAACGCCTACATAATTCAACAGGACTCCCTGACGAGAGGGGGCTGCTCCTTGCGTGCCCGTCTTCTCCCAGCACTGCTCCGCTCCTCCACCAGAGCAGGGCTGGAGGAAGCGGTGGGGATTATGGGATTCTGCCTTATCATGCATCACCCTCACAAACCTTGATCCTTGCCATTTTATTTTTATTTTTTAAATACAAGTTTTGTATTATTTCATAACAAAAAAGCTCAAGCTCACAGAAAACATTGTCTATTCATATTTTGCTATTCCATCAGTATTAGATCATTTGATTGATACACATATATATATACATTTCAGATTCCCCCCCCTCCCCCATTTCTTCTCCCAATTTGGTGACCAATTATACCAAGTTGTTTCAATTATCCCCTCCCCATGAGCCCGCCATCTGCAACTGTGGGACCAGTTGCTACCCTGGGACCAGCAGTGACAAAGGTGCCAAACTGCCTCCTTTGAGACGGAACTCGCCAAGCTGTCGACTGTGATTCCAATACACACAGGGAAGCTTTCTGTGCTTGCAGCAAGCTCATGCCGACTTTCCTCCCACCTCCTCTTGGGGCGGACATCAAATTGCGACCCCCGAACGGGACTGGCGCAGCCAGGGATACGAACCCCGACAAAGTAGGCAACCTGCACTCCAGACAATTGCCGTTACCAGTTGCGCCTCCAGGGACCCAACTAATACTGCATTAAGTTATCCAAGTTAACCAAGACACCACAACAATTCCCAGCGCTGTGTTTTTTTCTTGCTGTTGCCTAAAATCACATTTTCACTGATTGTCACTAGAAAATAAACTTCTTCAAACCTTTCAATCTGACACAAAAGCAGTAACCAAAAAAATACATTCATGGTCCATTAGGAACTCATTTAATCTCAACATTACTAGTGTGAAGTCAATTTCAGAAGTCGATAGGCAATTGGCTTTGACTTAATCAGAGGGCATATCCCTGCAAACAGGAGGCACTTTTACAATGTCCAACGATTTCTTTAACATAAACTGTCAGCAGTGCACCCCGAGTCCTTTTTCTCCTATTTATGGAAGAAAACTAAAAAATGTGGGTTTTAAGTTTTAAAGTAAACATAAAGCATCTACAGCCATAGCTTATGTTGATCAGGACAGATATGACTACTTATTGTTGAATACGATTTAGACTGTGAGCAATATTCGGATTCACATCTGCCATTGCCCCTTTATTTGAGATGACACCCTTCTGTGACGACAGCAGTAGAGTAATTCACACTACTGTGACAGCAATGTAGCCTTTTGTGAAATTGTGAAAGAGTGCCCTTATAGTTCACCGTGGGATGAAAGTGAAAATGGCACTCAATCAAGATCCTGTTTACACTGCTCGCTCAGGCAGGTTTTTCATCTTCCTAAGAAAAAACATGTCATTCTGAGGTTAAGAAGTCTGGAGAATCAATCAGGGCTGAAGAAAAGTGACAAGTTAGAAGAATTTTTAGTGCCCTTTGTAATTTAATGTACCTATGAATGAGTCGAGTTAATCAAAGGGGGTGCAACTAATGACATCCCCCTACTTGAGCAGAATCTCAGAGATGCAACCCGCTGCAAAGTTACAGACCGCTTGGGCCACTGGACACCTTATCAATATCAAAAACAATTCACACTTTCATTTGATAAATGAGAGTAGCTTATTTCAGGTCAAGATATCCAAGTCAGGATTCCACTCAATAAAGGACTCAAACTCTTAACCTGAAAGGCTTCAGGAAAGATACAGTGATAAAAATGGATGACAATGGAAAAAGGCACAGGCTAAGCCAATATATACAGTACAGTCATTAATGTTGAAAGAGGCCCCTAGCTGCATTGTTAGGGGGATTTGACCAGGGGCCCCAAATCAGAAACAAATGTAAAAAAAAAAAAAAAAAAATGGATGACCAGGAGTAAGCCAATACAAAAACTGCCCCAGCTGCGTTGGTGGGCAGACCCAGGGGTACATGTGGGCAGAGGGTACCAGTACCAGTCACGGTTGCCATGGTCACATCTGCATCTCATGAGCTGGTCCCCTGCACTACTGCTTTCCCCCTTGTCCCGCAGTGCACCAAGCTCCGTCAATCAATGACTCTCAAATCAGCTCTCAAATCAATGAGAGGAGCCTGGCTGTAGCCCCCAGCCACAGGAGCAGCTGTTTGTTTACCAGACAACAGGGTAGCTCCAGTGACACGGATGTGCTTGCTTAACGTGCCCTCGCGCCCCCACCCCCCAAAGTGCACCACACTGGCAATAAACACAGTAGGTGAAGACCCAGTTGTAGGAAAATTCAGGCAAAGGTTATTAGAAGGCATCTGTCGGTATATACTTTTACAGTCTTTATTTCATTTTGGGTAATGCGTTTCAAAGGTTTTCAATACACTCTTCCAAATAGAGCCAGGCTGATTTCAATTTGCCATTGAAAATCCCCAAAAGGCTATCCAAAATTATAGGGTTGAGAGGCTTAGCTTTAATTAATCTTTTAGTGGCGGCTTCTATTACAATCGTTTTACACCATCGCCTGCGAAGGGGAAACTTGAAGCTCATCCAAAAGATACCTGCGCCTCCTGTGACACAAAGGCTTTCGGAACAATGGCCTCCCATTCCAATTTAAATGGGACAATGGAGGCCGTTATTGCTGCAGCAAAGGGGCGTGAACGGATTTTACTGAGCAGTGTTCCCTGGTAGTGGTGGAATGTGCACTGCACCTGACAGAGCTTGGGAGAAAAGCAATACCCCTTTCCCCAAGTGTGACACTTAGTCCCACAAAAATGTAATTAATGTTTTCGCATAAAATGAAACTAATGGCTTTCGTGAAGGCAGACTGAAGAGCAAAGTCGTTCCGTTGAGTGCCGTGGCAGTACAGAGTACAGGCTGTAGGTACAAAATCAGAGGTGGTGTAATTTCTCGAGTTACCAATCTCACGTGAGAGATTACGTCAGTCACCATTTTCTCACAAAGAGTTATCATGCTCCCTAAGTCAGCACTCATTTTGATTGTCTGGTATGGACTGGGTGGCCAATTCTATTACTTCAATTGGCAAAAATGTTCCAAATGAAGCAGTCTTGGTTTTATACGATGGACTTCAATGTCACACCAAGGGCAACTGGGGGCATGCGGAAATATTTATCTCCATGGTCAGTCAATTCACCTGATCGTCTTGCTAACTTCGTCAGACAAGAGAAAAGCATATAACGCCTTTGTAATCTTCCAGCACCGACTGTAAAACCAAGCATGACAGTAACAGCTCCGAAATAATTCCTCAATTTTCACATTTCAAACATTCCCCAAAGAGTAGGCAGATAAATTGAGCTGTGCCCAGTCATTTTCTCTCTTGCTTAGCCCCATTTCTCTCTCCTGTGTTTAAAAATAAAAAAAAAAATCATGATAAAATATCTAAAACACCAAATCGAAAGGCTGCCATTGTTGATCATATTTAAGGCCCCCACTTCTCTGAAAATATGGAATCACAGATAGACTTGACCTTTAGAGGACACTGCGGCAATAAGACAAGGACTGGGAATCCAAACAAAAATATAAATATGCTAAAAAAAAATCAATAGAAAAATACCTCAGAAATGTTGTGCCCAGGAGAGGGTAATGGTAAAATCATTATAAGTTACAATTTACTTGCTGAATTTTGCATTAATTCAAGAAATCATCTCTGAGGAAGATTTACACAACTGTTCAACAAATCTTATCTTAGAACATATTCTAATGCTTGTGCTTTTATCTTACCTTATTTAAATAAAATGTAATGCTGCTTTATTTTTTTTATTTTTTTAATAACTTTTGAATTTGCCCTTTTTAAAAGCAGAAACAGTGACCTTACATTTATATAAGACAGAGGCAGATACAGTAGTTATTTTAACCTAGCTGAGTAATGGCACTGATTTGAAAGAGGTATTTTAACACACACAAGAGAGGAGGAGGCAGTCATGCAGAGGGACAGACAATGTGGGAGGTCTGAAAGCTTCCAGCCGCCTCCTTTTTGGTCCACAGGGTCGGTCCCCGCATTGTCAGAAAGGAGGGGGAACAAGATGACTATTACTGAGCTCTTTTACTCCTCTGCATTGAGCATGTTCTTAAAAGGGCCTTGGGGGAGAAATGTTATTATCTCTGGTGTTGTCGGTCTCTCATCCACTTCCCCCTCCCCGGCCCCATACGGGCTTCCACTCCCATCACTCTGCCGCAGATAGAGGGCATTTGTTAAATAGTTACAGGTCAAACCCATTCTACTGAAAGCCGTTCTCTTTGACTTCAGTGCACTGCCTTTTTCAAATGTTTGCATGAAAGAAAAAAAAGAAAAACAATTCTGGCAGGTGTGACTTCTTTGGATATGTCGACCCTCAATACTTGGTATTCATTGTATTCATTTTTGGTTATCTTATTTTTGTGATGTGTTCGTTTTGGACAGCTCGAGCTGCCCAGGGCCGGTTGTGCCACTGTGGATAGTTGGTAGGTTGCTGTGAAACGTGATGTCATTAGTAAAGTGTAGTTTAGTCTTCATTCTGTAGTCTTCTGGGTTGGTTTTTATCGTTGGCCGCCCCACCTACCAATGATGGTCATTTGCAGTAAGCTATTTGCAAAATAACTTTAAAAAAGTATAAACCAGAATTTCAGTTCAAGGGTAATATTATAATATGGTATAATTTAAAGTCTCATCGACTTACTGATGCAAGCTGCCAGTCAGATTGATAGTCAACATGTTTTTTTCTTCAAAGGCTACTCTGAAAGGCACTCCAACTTTTCAAAAATAAAACCCCACCATAAAGCAGACAACCCAGTCCCTTTAAACAAGTGCAACTATAAACACACAATCATGAAGCAGATGAATGCTACAGCCAATCGCAGGGATCTGATATTTCACTTTTAATTAGGAAATAATTATTTTCAAATCCCTAAATGTCTCTGGGGCCACTAGTATGTGTCTTTATTTCTGAACATTCTCTCCTTCTATCTTTGGCAGAGAATGTGCATGGTATATAGTGCTCTGTGACTTTGTTTTTGCTGCTGTGACTGATGAAGAAATTGTATGGGCCAACTGACTGATCGCAACAACATTCCTAGCAGAAAGGTAGATAAATTGCAGCGTACATTAATTTGTCCCTTTGCTGTGTTTATACATAAATTCAAAACACAGAAATATTATGCGCTGGGGTGCGTTTGCAGGAAGCTGCCTTTCCACTCACATTTCTGTTTATCTCCGGGGAAAAGTAGCAATTGATCTACACAAGGCTTAAAAAACAAAGATAAATCCCCTGGTCGACAAAGCTGGGAACGAGAACATGCAATGAGCGATCCAAGACTGGAGCGCTGCCTGTAGAATAAAACCACCATGCCAGTCAAAAGGCTTATCACCAGTTAGCCAGAGCAGTTTAAACTGACTTCTGCTGTGAGGCCAGTCAATGCCAGTCAAGTAGCCAGATGCTTAAGTCCAGCTGGCCTAGTTTTACCAGAAAACTCCAGCATCTCGTTCCATATACTGGAATGCAGACAAAGACATCTAAATATATTTAAGTCACATCCCCTAAAGCCTGCATCTCCTCAAACCCCCCACTGGTGCTCCGATCAAAAGATGCCTGAAAGGATGTGAGATTGATGTCCCTTATTACATATATCCAGCTCCTGCCTGCTTTGCACTGGTTTAGTTTGCCTTACTCCCCTTCTCCCCCTCTGTAAGGACAGTTGTGTGGATGGGCAACAGATGGGAAATTGTAAGAGCACGCTCATCATAAATGTTTAATCACTGTTACCAACCCACCCATATACCATTCCTGTCTGTGGTACAACTGTCTGTCCACTATGCCCGCTGTTGAGACAACTATATTGATCTGCTGTAAAACAATCCTTGTGTGGTACCAAGTGTAACCTCTTGCATATTCATCTGCTGATTTAGCCCAATCATAGTACAGGACACGTTTCCATCTGTTAATTTAACCCAATCATAGTACAGGACATGTTTCCATCTGCTGATTTAACCCACTCATAGTGCAGAACCCATTAAGAGAATGCCCCATGATTGGGTACAAAAGCAGTGCTCAAACTTGGATACAAACTCACGACTGTGAGCCAAGTTCTACACAAGCATCTATGCATCACGCTCTATGCAGAGGGAGGGGGAGAGAGCGAGAGGGGGAGAAAATGGAAGAAGCACAGAGATGAAAAAATAGGCAGAAGCAGAAAATGGCAGAGAAGCACAGGGTAATGAAACAGAGTCACAGGGAACTGAGACTAGGAGAAGAACAGGGTAATAAGACAGAGTCACAGGGAACTGAGACTAGGAGAAGAACAGGGTAATGAGACACAGAGTCACAGGGAACTGAGAGGAGAAACACAGGGTAATGAGACAGAGAGGCACAGGGAACTAAGACCAGGAAAAGCACATGGGACTGAGACTAGAAGAAGCACAGGGGAATGAGGCACAGGCAAATGAGTGTGGGTTGAGCACAGCGGAATGCGACTGTGGGACTCACTGGATCTTGTTGATGGGGACCTTTCTCTCCTGAAGCTGTGCGATCATCCCCTTCTCCTCCGAGGGAAGAAGCACCAACAGCGCCTCCCCCCCTTCTTTGTACCTGATGACAGACAGAAAGAGCCACTCATCACTGCCTGTCAAATCAGAGGAAGGAGCAGCAGGGCCCCTTCCAACACAAGAGCAAAGACAAATGTCAACCAGGTCAATGTCAACGATGTGAGCAAATATCCATAAAAGGCCCTGGAACCATTGGTTGTTTTCTTTGCCTGTTTCCACGGTGCCTGTTGTGAAGGAGACAGCCTGTCCTGGCTCCGCTCTAGCCTGAGGGGTTTGTAAGGAATCACCTGTCCTAAGACATCAGATGCTGGCAGCTGGAGGAGGGCAGGTGAGCAGGGTTTTGGAGGTGCTCGGAGAGAGCCAAGCATTCCTGCTCTCACCCAGAGGCCCAGGACAAGCACAGTCAGGCTCTTTGGAGCGGAGCGGAGTGGAGAATGCCACATCCCCGTGGCAGCTGCTGCGCTGGGATTCCAACACCAGAGCTGACTCGAGTCCAGCTGCGCGAAGCAGTGGCACGCTCCAAATGTAATACAAGGTGAACAACTGCACTACAACTTAAAAAAAAAAAAACAGGAGATAAAAAAGAAGAAGAAGAAAAAAAAAAAGTGATAAAAACTCATGTCCCTAACTCTATGCGGAGCAGCCTTGAGAAATTAAAATATGTTGTAGTGAAAAGCACACATCATTCAGATGCTTTCTTTGGTGTGCCGAGATGTGCATTTGACAGACTGACAGGACAATGGGGAAAGTGAAGTAGACTTAGTCAGGAGGACCTATCAATGTTGCAACACTAAAACGAGCAAGGGGTCAGATACAGAGCACTTCAGTATCCACTGACCAAACGACAAACTCGCCAACACCGTGGCCACTTGCTTTTCTTTCCTTTTGTCCACACCACACAACTCCCTGGGATGAAAAAGGCTGTGAGTGTGATCCTTTGTTAAAGAGGGTAGAATGAATGGCTTTATGAGACACTGACGATGAACAGTGAATGTCAGGCATCACAGGGTTTTGACATAAATTGAACACAGTGGCCCAGTGCCCGTCGTTTTCCATGGTGAATCACAATGGTTTATAAATCAGAAATAATGGTGTATCAGAGCCATTTTTAGCCAACATGACTCATTCAGCCTTCTTTGAGTTTGAATTCATATGCAATGTATACATGCACAAATAATCTGTCTCTGTTCAACAGTGCTGTAGGTCACTTTTTATGCGACATAATTAATTTACTCTGATTTATATACTTCTTTTGCTTTAGTTAATCTTAACAGATTGAGCTCAAAGACATTCCATCACACTTTTACACAAGCATCACATTAAGTCCTACTTTTTAATGCCAGCTTGTCCTGAGCAAATACAGGTAGTGAACAAAAAAATGGAAGGACAACAGTGTCCCAACCGTAAAGAGTTCTGGTGGTCCTTTATGGTGTGGGGCGTATTTTCCTGGTGTGGTTTGGGTGCACTCACACCCTTAGAAGGCAAGGTCGATGGTAATCATTGCTTAATGGTACCGAGACGGTAATCTTCACACCACGTTAAAGCGTTTCCTTCCTGCAGAGAGGGGTCTCTTTCAAGATGACAAGGCCCCCGTCCACAGAGCATGAGAAGTCGCCCAATGCACGAGGAGCAGAACACTTATGTTATCCATATGCTATGGCCTCATCCACCAGATATGTACCCAATTGAGCATTTAAAGGATGTTCTGAAACAACGGCTGAGACAGTGTTTCTCCTTAGTGGTGTAGTATTCCTGCAGAACCTCATTGTGGAACAATGTGCTGCCACAGTATGGACAGAAATGCAAGCTACTGTTATATTAACTACTCACCAGCTGTTGAACTATATTGGTGAACCATATGACATGGCCATCTCAGTCACCAGATCTCAACCAAATGTAATACTTATGGGAGACTCTGGGAGCAGCACCTGAGACAGTCTTTTCTACCACAATCAACAAAACACCAAATGATGGAATTTCTTGTGGAAGAATGGTGTTGCATCCCTCCAACAGGGTTCCAGACACCTGTAAAATCTATGCCAAGGTGCGTTGAAGCGGTTCTGGTGGCCCAACACCCTATTAAGACACTTTAAGTTATGTTCTATTAAGACACCTTTATTTTGCCAGTGACCTGTAGATAGCCAATGAGCTGTTTCTTTGTGTTTAAACGTAATAGGCTGCTGTATTTGTATTGCTATACGATTGCTTCTGATGTATGCCACAATTGAATATGCTTGATATTAATGTCTTTGGTGCCCAAAATCTGAAGCTTCCAAAGTATTTTACAATAACAACTTTCCATATGATGCACACAATTACCTTTTACTGCAAAGTAAAGAGTTTGGTGTCAGTGTCTAGTACACTATTCGGGTTATAAAAGTGGTCATATACCACAGATATTAGGCTGCATGATCTGCATACATCTGGTTCTCATACGTGTAATGCTTTATTAAGCTACTTTTATTCAAGAAATGTGCCATACAGACACTGCAGTTTTACTGAATTTGGGGTAAACCATCTATTATTGATATGAGTAATCCAATTTCTTAATTTAGTATAATGCTTTATGTAGGCAATTTACCGGTTTTACTACAACGTAGAAAATTCAGAGCATTTAATCAATATGACATAATACATGTAAATCTCTCTGGATTCTTGGGCTTCTGGATCATTAAAACATTCACGGTTTTATTTCCCTTGCCCCTGCAAGCCACCAACACAGAAACGGGAGCAGTGGAGTGTCCGCATGCCTGCTCAGAAATACACATCAATTAAGAGAGGAGTCAGACGACACAGGGGACTGCCAGCCATGTAAACCGATATAAGCCAGGGCAGAGAGCTTACTCCGAGGCTTTCCTGGCAGACAGAGTTTGTTTGTTGGGGGAGGCTTGTCAAGTTGGGGGAGGCTTGTCCTATTGACCCTGTCAATAGGAGCCGTGTAGAGCAGTGGTTCTCAAACTCGGTCCTGCGTGCTGGTTTTCATTCCAACCATAATGGCAACGCCTAAGTTGTAACAAGCTGTTAATTGTTCTTAATCAGACACGTTTCATGTCTTTTGAAGGATTATTTACCTACTTAAGGCAATATTACCTCGGAAAGAATTATGCATGGCAAAAAATGTCCCATATTCACATGCCAGGACTTTAAATCAGTCAGATCAGCTAATGCTCTCATTTTTGGCAATGTGCAGTATGACACCTGATTCCTTTAGAATGGGATGACCTTTTTTTAATTTTTTTATACTTGATTCAATTATAGACTGGCAGGTGAAATCAGTGGGGTCCTAATTGTTGAATGTGTGCACACCTGGACTGTGTTCGAAACCGTTCCGTATTCCCTAAATAGTGCACTATATAGTGTGTTCGCCAATTTGTTCAACACACTATATAGTGCACTATTTAGGGAATAGGGAACGGTTTCGAACACAGCCCTGGTCACTGAAACTAAACTATTTGTGGAAAATCGAAGAGTTCAATGACAGAGCAAATGGTATTCCTGCATTGTGTTAAAATAAGTGATCGAACTTAGGCGCATGCTTTCAACAGCCTTAATTGATCAGGAGATTGGCTGTAACACAAACCAGCATATGCAGTGGGCCCCCAGGACCGAGTTTGAGGACCACTGGTGTCGAGGGAGAGGCCGGTCTGAAGAGAAGCTTCCCACTGATCGGGATGCCTGCGCACCAGAGGCCTGCGCTTCCCCCCCCGCCAGTCGCGTGACCGCTCTTTCCAACACGAATCCGGGCCAATAAGTGTCTGCCGAGCGACAGCCTCCTCCGATAACAGCCCTGTTTTCTGATGCGGTTTTGTGCGTAGTGAAGGAGCTCAAACGCGCCCAGAGGCAGGCTCTTTCCAGGGCGGTGCCGGAGACTGAGCGGAGACACAAAGCGATAGCGAGCTACGCACTTTAAAATCGTCCACATCGGCCCCATTACGAGTGTCCCATCCTGCCCCGGCCAAATTAACGAGTCGGGTCTACGCGGGAGTCCTTGCGTCTCGGCAATCTGTGAAAGAGAAGGATGCCGCCCCTGAAACGTCCCTTCAGGGGTGAAGACCGAGCACAGGCAGAGTTGCGGAGAGGCGGTGTTCATTACAATAGCGACGAGGCGGACAAAATCTCATTTCAAGTTCAGAGTCGTTTCCCGGCACCGATGCCGAGTCGAATCAACAGAGACCTTCCAATATCGTGCTCCCTTATCGCACGCAGGAATCGTCTGCAATGTCATCGCGGAATTCAATTGGTATACCGGGAAAAGAAACATGTTTTCAAATGGCATCACAAATAAACTGCCATACGGAAAGAACCCACAAAACAAATATACATTTATATAACTAGTTAACCTCGCATGCTGATCGAAAAGCACTTAAGGAACAGTCTTTGTCTGCCTGGGGCAACTGGCTCTTTAGATGATGCGATTTTGAGCAGCTAAGTATTCCACACCTGTGCACCGCAGGGCGCTATGGAAACCGCCACTGTGAATATCTGTTTTTTTAGTGCAGATAGAAGTGGGTGAAATGATTGTGTGAGCCAAAATTAATTCCCTCCTCAGGCTCTCTGACTGACAGTGAGATGATTCTGGTTAGGAGCTGTTAGGGACTGCAACATTAATGCCCAATTTAGGAGCTTTCAGTTAGCAAAGGCCAACTTTGGAGGAGAGCTCCTTTCGTAATTCCTTGTTTTGATGATTCCCTTCCATCTAGTGGCCCTCAAATTTGGTCCTGGAGTACAACCGCGTATGCTGATTTTTGTTCCAACAAAGCTCTTGTATAATTACAGTTGTTGAAAACATGTGTTTAGCTTACATAATTTTGTGCTGAAACTGATTTTAACACAAATGCAGGTTTGGCTCATTACCATTTGAGTTGTCTGTCATTTTCCACAAACATTTTAGTTTCAATGACCAGGTGTCCATACTATCAGCATTTAGGACTGATTTTAGCTGTAGGTCTATCAATAAATCAATACAAAATGTAGCCTCCTTCATAAGGAATAATTTGCCAAAGCATATTAGAATTAAAGCATTAATTGTATGAGAACTGATTTGACGGATTAAAAGTCCTTAAATTATACAGAATATTTATTTTAATATGAAAATCTGTTTCTGACATAATGTAGCATTGAGGATAGCATTGAATCATCCCTCATTGGACTTTACGTGTATAATAATAAATAAATAAAATCCTGAAATACTTCAGAATTTACAATTGTGGTTAAAAAACAAGCATGCAGTGGTACCCCAGGACCGAGTTTGAGAACCACCAATCTATGTGATGTGAACGGGTGTGTAAAATCACCAAGTGATGTTAAAGCTGTATAGATTGTAGTGATAGCAACAGACTGCTGTCTGACCATATTTTTTCATACAACACAAACACAGCCTCTGTGGCGAACCTGGAAATGACTACAATAGAAAATATTTGCAATAAATATTTCAGTTTTTTCATTTGAAAAAAGGTTTCCTTGCAACACAAATCACATAAATTAAGAAAACTGCCATATTTGCATAAATATTTGTAATAAATGTATCAAGGCAGAGATAAGCCCAGAGGTATTGTATTACAATACAATAAATTTGATTGACCCACGCTGCCATCTAGTGGCACCTCTTGGCAAGTACGTTCCTCATCATGTGGGGTTGGTTTTCTTTCAGTCGGCACAGAGCAGAGGGTGGGTAACATTGTGTCAATTCAATCAGGTGACACTATTACAAATGGGCCATGCTGTTTGGTTCCATGCAAGCACTTCATATTTAGCTTTGTTTGACGCTGCTATTTTCTCTACTGCACCACTACCCTAGGTAGGTTGGTAGGTATGTAGGTAGCATTTAGAAAGGTCTTAAAATATTGTAAACAAAAAGACAGACAAGGCATCCCACAAGGATGCATCCATTCATACCTTTTCAATTGAACATTTATTCTCTGCAATTCCTTTGAAAATTAAAAACAAAGTTCACTATTACTGCACCTTAAAGCACTTGCAGGCCAGTCCTGTCACCATGACCCCATTTGGTGAGTTGTGCCCCCTGGCTTTGCCGAGATGTTGTGGGCCATCTCTACTGTTCTTTATTTGATCACAAAGGCCTACTGAAAATCTGGCCGTACCCATACACTCTCCTAGAACGACTGGGTTACCACAGCACTTCACCAAAGTAAACTAACTGTAACCGTAACCTTAACCAAAACCTGTTACAGGAGCAGGAAAGTCCCATTGTACAATGTTCAAAACTCACCTTGAAGGTTCATTGACAGTGAGCGTCTACCTACTCCATAAACAATGGAAGTTCACACACTGGCTCACAGGTACTTTTTGTCTTCTGAGATTTTTAAAGGTCACCATGGACTGTTCTCTGAAAAATTAGCAACTTTTTTTTTTCTCTTGCAATTATCATTTGACACGTACACAGCATATAAAGTGGCTGGTGAAAGTATTCACCGGCTTTGAACAATTTTCAAAATGCATTGCCTCAGAACTTGAAATCATGACATTTTTAAATATGAATGAATATTTATGTGAGAAAATATGGCAAATGGGAAAACTGTTCAAGGGATTGAATACTACTCCATATTAGTTTTAATAGTGTCCATGTGGACATTTCCCCATTTTTGGGGCAAGGATGCAGATTTCCAGACAGTAGGCCTACCTTGCAGTTCTTCCCACCCTGTGGATGTATGTGTTGGCATCTTCCGGACAATCAAACTGCAGCACCCAGCTGACAGCAGGGAAATCTAAGGAACAAGCCAACCGATATGATGGAAAACACCAACTCACCAAACATGGATAAGCAAGCACCTTGACAAATGTTCACTACTCCTGTTCATCAAGTCCTGCATAGCACAATTTCAGAAATGCATTGCATCTGTGGGGCTCAATTACCTTACTGGCTATGCTAATTCTTGGCCACTGCTACAAAACAACTGATTTTAGAAAGCGCAAAAGCTGAAAAATCTCAATAAAACACAGAACAGTGTCTGTGGCTTATACCTGCACAATGACCAACCACACACACGTGTGACCATCACAAATGCACAGAACGGCCAATCACGCATGCGCATCTCACGCTCACAACCAATCACGTGCGCGCACTACCCTTCCTTACCCAATCCTCTTGCGGCGATGTCAGTGGCGAACAGCACGGCGGCCTTCTTGCGGATGAAGTCGTTGTAGACCTCCATCCTCTTCATCTGCTGCTGTTTGCCGTGCAGCGCCAGGACCGGAATGCCCGGGCGCAGCCGGCAGAACACCCTGAACAGGTACTGCACCTGGAGGACACAGGGCCTCGGAATCAGCACACCTCCTCAGCGCACAGTGTAGCACACATAGAGGAGAGCCTGAAAGGAGTGGTTATGCTCTTATGTTCCTTTGAAATGTGTAATGAATGAACGCATGAATTAGTTTATTGGCCAATTGAAGATATAAATATATATATAAATATAAATATATATACAACCACACAAAGACAATAGCAGAAAAGACATCAAAATGATTGAGGATAGCACAAGAGACAGTCATCTCCATTGTGGTCCTCAATACACAGAATCCTAATGTAAACTAGACATACAGCGGAGTCAGGTGTGTGCGTGTGTGTGTGTGTGTGTGTGTGTGTGTGTGTGTGCGTGTGTGTGTGCGTGTGTGTGTGTGACCCAGTGAATGTGTGCATGCATACAAATGCAGACAACCACCTCTTTGCAGCAGGCGAAGAAGACGATGACCTTCCTCTGCAAGTGGCTTTTCATGAAGCTGAAGAGCATGTCGACCTTCTGCTGCAGCTCACACACCACGTAGTTCTGCTCCAGAGTCGCGGGAGTGCTGGACCAGCACAGCAAGAGGCACATTTCACAAAGCTTCAAGGGTATCTACAGCACTCTACAGCTGAAAAGCTAATAATACACAACCTCTTGCTTTCCGGTCTCTCTCAGGCACACAAACACGATCATATGGTTCTGTGTGGCTCAGTTGGTAGAGCACAGCGTTGGCAACGCTTAGGTCGTGGGTTCAATCCCCACTGGGGCCACATATACTGAAAAATGTATGCATTCACTACTGTAAGTCGCTTTGGATAAAAGCGTCTGCTAAATGGCATATATTATTATATACACACACACGCGCGCAAACATGCAAACACACGCACACGAAGACACAGCGTTTCTCAAGGAAAGAAATGTAGGAAGGAACCTATGATTACTTCATAACACAGCTGAAAACTTGCTGGTGAACAACACATTGGAGAACTCAGAGAAACACTGAGATGATTCTAACAAATTTCCTTCGATCAAACGAACACTGTAAATGTGCCTGCTTGTTATCGGCAAGCACTGAAATCATGGATTAAACATTAGGACAGTGAAAGTTTTAAAATATTTTCTGGATCAACGAACAGAATGGGGCCAGACTGGCTTTGGGGTTCAGACACATATTTCAGTTTCTAAACCATTGAAAGACGGGTGAAAACCCATCAAACCTGAGACTCTGAATGCCAATGCTCTCAGGGGAAAGAAAGAAAACCCTCCCTAATTTGTCAGCACCTGCCTGGAACACTGTCTAGTGAGTGTTCCTACAAAGAGAGGAGTCTGCCTGGCATTAGTCAATAAACCCTTTAGCCAGCACAACACTCTTTACTGACCCATGCAGAGTAGCAGCTGAGTCATTGACCAGTTTGTTTCTTTACTTGGCTTAATAAGATTCTTGATATAATTTGGCTTAATTAATGCTCTCTGCCTCTTCACCTCAGCTAATGTGTAGTGAGTGTTCTGGCACAAAATGGCTGCTGGGCATCACCAAGCTGGTTGTTGAAGTGATTCTACAACGCCCCCCGACCCAAAACCCCAGATATACCCAGACACACAGGGTTTTAGCCCTCGTAACACTTGTCTTTAAAAATATAACATTAAAGTATCACAGCCAAACACAAGTACAGCATTCTGTGCTTACTTTCTTTTGGCACAGGAACATTCTGCTTGGCGAAGCAGACAGCGATATAAGCTGTGCCATATTCCAAGTGCCATTTTCACTGCTGCTTAAATAACTGTCAGCCTTGACAAACGAGAACCCCAGAGGGATCTGAAAACTCAGTTGAAAACTTCTCTTCGGCTGAAAAATATGAGATTAATCAATCTGAATTTCACCGCTACCCTTGGCGAACCACCTGCCACAGTCATTTTATGGGGAGCCTAAACGACCGCTCAGAGATACAGAAACAGACCTCTAAAATGCCGTCTCCACGGAAACAGCAACAGACTCTATGATGTCTCCTATTCTTTAAAAAACCCTGGAGAAGGCAGTCCACGTACCACTCACTATAGAATGGCCTTCAAGAACATTCCCAATAGATGACCACACGCATAAAACATTGTTGGCAGTTATTATACTGCTTATTACAGAATTGATAAAGCCCAAAGGTAAACTCATTGCTGGTGATATGATACCTGCACTATAATCAGATGACATACAGGAGTTATACCATCATTAATACTCTACTGCTCTAGGCCAACCTAAACAAAAAAGCCAATATCGCTTTTTTACCGTCGCCGCTGCAACACAATGTAACTAATAGCAACATTAACATTAGCATTAACAGCAAGACCGCCTGCTAAAATTACTCCCCCTTACGACCTGAGATACACTCATAAAATATTAAACAAAGGTGGAGAAGCGTGTGAAAAAAGCGGAGATGTAATTGGATCATAATTCCTCGGACGCGGCTTTCTCGAACCTGAACTTGGATTTCTCGTGGACCCATACATATTCAGGGTCCTTCAGGCTCAGCCTGGCCAGGTCTTTCACAGACTTGGTCTGCGTGGCAGAGAAGAGCAGCGTCTGGCGGGTTTTGGGCAGGTTCTCCACAATGGCATTCATGGTGTCGGCGAAGCCCATGTCCAGGATCCGGTCCGCTTCGTCCAAAACTGCAGGCGAGGGGAGAGGGGGCATTTAGAGACGGCAAACAGACTGTGGGCCAGAATATGGAGGATGAAATGTGCTGCCATATGAAATAAACAAATAAAACACAAGAGGGCTTGAGTTTAGGTCCACGCAAGCCCTCTAAGGGGTTTTGTGGCCCAAAACAATGCCAGGAAAGTGCACCCCAAATCATAACAGAGCCCCAAAACCCTTCACCGTGGGAAACAAGCGTCACACATGCTACATGCTACACATGCACTCGTCCAGTTGTTGAGAGCAGGGTGACAGATGACTCATCTGACCACATGACTTTTTCCACTGCTCAGTAGACCACTGCCTGTGTTCTTTGCACTACTTTACTCACAAATGTGCATGTTTAGGTGTAATAATTGTTTTATGCACCACTATCCAACCATAGTATCCCTCTCTGTGAAGTTCCTGACATGATGAAACTGCTCATGCCCTAGGTTGATATTTGCAGTCAACTGATCCAGAATTGCTTGTCTGTTTTGTCTTGCATCTTGAACCAATGTACGAACATTATGCTGGAGGAGTATGCACTCTCCCACAGTTGCCCGTAGTTGATGATGTCTTTCCCTCAGACTTCCATGCCAACATCACCTTAGCCAGTCCGCGTGAAACTGAAGTTTTTGTCAATTATGCTCCTGCCAAATGTGCCCCAACAATCACGCCTCTTTCAAAGCCACTGAGATGTCTTCTTCTAGCCATGGTAGCCCAAATAATGGGCAATTGGGCCTGACCCAGCATTTCTATACATGAACCTAAGCATTATGGGATGTTAATTGCTTAATTAACTCAGAAACCACACCTGTGTGGAAGCACCTGCTTTCAATATACTTTGTATCCCTCATTTCCTCAGGTTCCTTTATTTTGGCAGTTACCTGTACTTGTAGGTCCAAAGGATACACCAAATGAAGGCAACACAGAGATACTGCTGAACACAATCTCTCTTTTTAAACCGGGTTTGGCATATTCTAGTGATCAGAGACAGGAGTAATAATAATTGCAGTCTCTATTCTTAAATTCCAATTGTTGTCTGCACCAGGCTGGGGCCTGTCATGGAGGGGGATGACAAATACTAGGGAGGAAGACAGGAAGTCACTTCATCCTGAGCTGTGAAACACACATCATCATACAAAAATACACACAAAAAGAACTAAACTAGAACTAAAGACGCTCTACAGTCACACAGGCCCCAGAGGGCTGCCATGGCTCCCATTACCCAGAATGTGAAGGTTGGAGGCGTGGAAGGTGGAGGTCTCGTCCATGTGCTGGAGCAGGCGTCCTGGGGTGCAGATGATGATGTTGGTGCGGTGGATCCTCTCCGATTCGTTCTTCAGGTCCTACGGGCGCAGTGGGAAAGATTAATGTACAATGTCTCTCTATTATTCTGGGAGCTGGCCCAATTCACTGCTGGGCAGCACAGTTTTCACTGTCACATGAAGGACTTTTACAAGCGCTGGGTATGTCATATGCCGAACATAGGGCAATATCTTTCGAGATGGATCGACGTTTCATAAAATTAAGTTCTGCAACAGTTGCTTTTGATTAACAAAAGAGCAAGACAATGTAATCAAACCAACCAAGCTTTGCAGCACAAATAGGCCTGTGAGAGTAATGGGAGGAGTATTGAGGAGCTGCTCTGTGCAATGCCCAGAGAATGTGCACGACAGTCTTGAGTGATGGGCTTTTTCACCCTCCATATAGATGGATGCAGTCATTCAATTTCCAGGGAGGACACAGTGATGTGAAATGGAAAAGTAAGAGACATTCTAAAGTCAGAGGTGCACCTGAAGGAATGTGTTGGTTTTTAGCACCGACCTCAAGCACTCAACCAGCCCAATAATTAAATCAGTCCAATACACATATGTATATGTATATATATATATATATATATATATATATATATATATATATACATACGTATATACAGGTAACTTCCAAAATAAAGGAAGTACTTGAGTAAATGAAGGGTTCTGGCAGCTCTGTTATGGTGTGGGGTGCATTTTCCTCACATGGTTTAGGTCCATTCAACCCCTTATAGGACAATGTAAATGGTAATATATACAAAGCCATTCTGAGTGATCTCCTTCATCCTGTGGTGAAGCATTTCTATCCTGATGGGAGTGGTCTCTTACAGGATGACAATGCTACATCCACAGAGCACAAGTGGTCGCTGAATGGTTTGATAGGCATGAAAACGATGTAAACCATATGCCGTGGCCGGCTCAGTGTAGATCTCAACCCAATTGAACACTTATAGGAGATTCTGGAGTGGCGCCTAACACAGCGTTTTCCACCACCACCAACGAAACACCAAATGACAGAATTTCTCATGGAAGAATGGTGTTAGATCCCTCCAAGAGTTCCACAGACTTGTAGAATCTATGCAAAGGCCCATTGAAGCCGTTTTGACAGCTTATGGCGTTTAACGCACTATTAAACACCCTATTGTGGTGTTTTATGCTTCTGTATGCTGGGGGGGCAATGCACAGAAGGGTGACCTTAAGAAGCTGGATATGATCATCAGAAAGGCTAGCTCCACCATAGGAATGGCTCTGGTGCCCCTTGATGTTGTGGTTCAGAGCAGGGTGGAGAAGAAGACCAGGGCCATCATGGAGAATAGTCTGCACCCTCTCCACCCTGTCCTGATGAGCCACATGTCCTCTTTAGTGGTCATCTCACTGCTCCCAAGTGCTCCACTGAGCGGTTTAGGTGCTCTTTCTTACCTGCTGCAATTCACACTTTTAACACAAGGGCAAAGCCTACCGATTGACTGACTGATTGTTTTAATTAGGTTTTAATGAGGTTTTAATAGTTTTAACGCTGGTCTTGTGTTTTCATTTATTTATTTATCTTTTTGTGATGTCTATTGTTTTTATGTTGCTGTAAGACAACCTAATTTCCCCCTGGGGATCAATAAAGTATCTATCTAAGAACATTTATGTTGGCATTTCTTTTATCTTGGCAGTTACCTATATATATATATATACACACACACAATGATGCTTGAAAGTTTGTGAACCCTACAGGGGGTGGTCATTATTTTCATATATTATAGAAAAATAACCAGATAAAACCTTTATCTAAACCTCGATTCTTACCGAAGATATCCCAAATAAATAACACACAGAAATATGATATATTTTCATTGCTAATTTAACAAATCTGGTTTATTTAACAAAAACTCAGATATCCTTGTGTGCAAAAATTTGTGAACCCATTCAATCAATAACTTGTGGCACCTTCTTCAGCAGCGATGACTTAAAGCAAACGTCTCCTATAGCCACTGATCAGACTGGCATTTGGCATCCACCATGCTTTACCGTAGGGATAAGGTTATTTTGGTGGTGGGCAGCATTGGGTTTTCGCCAGATATGCCATTTTTTATTGTGACCAAAAAGGTTGATTTTGGACTCATCCGTCCAGAGAACAGGCTTCCAGAAACCTTCAGGTTTGTCTAGGTGGTCACTGGCAAACTTAAGATGGGCAGTTTGGTTCTTTTTAGACAGCAGAGGCTTCTTCTTGGCTACCCCTGCATGGCAGTTCTATTCAGCATTCTTCTTATTGTTGATGGATGCGCAATGACATCAGGTGTAGTGAGGGAGGCTTGTAAATCCCTGGGTGTTATTCTTGTCATGCTTTTTACTTGATTTATTATTATTTTTTGGCTCTTGGTGATATTTTAGAAGGAAGCACTTCTAAAATATTCACTTCTAGGCAGCATCGCTGTCCTGTTAAACGCTCTCCATTTGTATATTATTTGTCTCACAGTGGACTGATGGAGCCCAAGTCTTTTAATTTTTTATTTTATATATATATATTGTGTTTCTGAAATATTTCCAGATATATTTTTCCTCCCAATTTGGTAGCTCACACTCGTAAAGCACCAGTAAAAACGAGTGCGTTAGACCGCTACCCTATCGGTGGCCCCTGGCCCAATTCTTTCTGATATTATTTTATATCCTTCTCCAGACTTATGTGCACTCACTACTCTCTTCCTGAGGTCCTCGGAGGTCTCTTTGGAATCCGGCATGGTGTGTTTTGCATTCAACTCTATGGGTAACAGCAAACTGACCAGGTTTCTTACCTGTATTTATAAGAGTGCCACCCAAACTCTTTCCTAAAGATCTGACATTTGATTGGTTAACTTGTACCCAATTGATATACCCACCTGATTCTATTTACCTACTTGATTTAACTAAGGCAACCGGAAGTTAACTTATTTTTGCACCTTCACTAATTATTTTCCATATTGTTACTCTACTATATGCACAATTTCCTCTAAAAATGTATGAAATTGCTAAATATAGACCCTTTATTTCAGTTAAGAAAAGACTGATTAAATAGGGATTTTGTGGTAAAAACTCTATAGATTTCTATGATTGCACAAGGGGTTCACAAACTTTCAAGCATCACTGTACATATCTTTTTTTGTAATTATTTTTATGATGGAATGCAAAAGAAACTTGTACTCTACACTCAAGAAACATGTTGCTTTTGTGTAATTTGAGAAACACATAAATATAAATTAGTGGCAGGGCTATTCAATTTCAGGCCTTGAGGGCCATATTGTCTACAGGTATTTGCTCCAACCACGCACTAACGATTTCACTAATTAACTCACTTTCTGGACCAAGGAGGTAAACTAATTATTGAAATCATGTGGTGTAGAGCACGGTTGGAGCAAATATCTCAAGGCACTGCAGCCCTCGAGATCTGGAATTGAGTAGCCCTGGTGCATGGCTTAAGAACTAAACAGACGCATTCAGCCACTGGTATTGACTAGAGCCAAAACTAGCATGCCGAGTGACAATGGCCCTCACGACGATCTTAAGAAGTGAGTTCCAAAAAAACACTTAAACACACCTTTCCCCCGATGATGAGGCCGGCAGAGAACTCATGGTTCTTGCCCACTTTGCGCAGCACCTCAAAGGTCTGGTACGCCAGTTCCCGAGTGGGCGAGATGATGAGCGCGCCCAGGCCGTCCTCGGCTGTCCACTGCTGCCGGTACAGACACTCCAGCACCTGGACAGGGCACACCGCGCATCCACTCAGAACAGCCAAACAAATGCAACCATCATGCACTTAAAGGCCAATTTCACACCAGACACAATGTTGAGGCAGTCTAGATCTCGTTCTGCGAATTAAGTGCGTTTCTCACATGTCATTTGTGAAAGCAAGCCAGGGAAGAGATATAAAAATGCATAGATAGCTGCAAATGTGTTCAGTTTTATTCATTCATATTGAATTGTGGGGTTGCAATGTAGAGTCTCATGGCATTTGTGTGTGGCTGTCCCGGATATATTAAGACCTTTGCATCGCGAATGTATACACACAAAATTATTATTATTTTTTCCTCAATGCATAATTTCCCAGACTACAATGTGTTGTTTTTTTGTTTTTTTTTTCCATTGTTACAGGCAATGTAATGACAAATAATGCATTATGGGAGACTGTAATTTCAGTAAGTTTAACAGGAAGTTGCAGATAAACATTTATTTTTGTTAATTTTAGCTTGAAAAAACTTGTTCTAGAATAAGTACTACATTCATACTACAACAAGGATTAAGGACTACATATCATACAATTAAATATGGGTAAAATTCCACTTTAAAATAATAAATTTTACATGTGGGACCTGAGGGGGTCAAATCTGGATTCCGATCAGAGAGCATTGCTCTTCATCAGAAATGCCACTTCACATTACCCTCCGTGAAGCAAAATTAAACTGTGAATCCATACAGGAAACGTATATCTGTGTCTACTTAAATGTAAACACTGTACTCACAGGGATGAGAAATGCCAGTGTCTTCCCTGACCCGGTTTTAGCAGCGCCAAGCACATCTTTTCCCTGCAGGGCAAACGGGATGGTCTGCCTCTGGATTTCTGTGGGCTGTCGATACTGTGCCGCCAGCAAACCTGTGGACAGAAGCAACCTGGTCTTAATGGGCATGTCAGACTGCTGTCTAAAACAATGAGTGATTTACCTCCCAATAATCATTTAACTAACATATCCCATGAAACTACAAATTAATTTTGTAGTTCCATTAAATTTTCAGAATTTCACATATTCTGAAAAATGTATTCAAAAATGAACCCTCAAGATGGACAACTCATACCCAAGCTAACTCTATTTACAAGGCAGATTTATAATTACTTTGCATAGTACATCAAACCGTAAAGACAAACATGAGTGTTATTTTCTCAGATACACTCTAGGTGCCTTTTGATTCAAGTAAATATGAAATAGGAACACAGATATACAACTAATTAATAGAAAAACAAAGTTGTGAGGCTAAAGTGATCCTAATATTAGAGGGTTAAAATCCAGCATGGTTTGGGCTACAATGTACTTTTACATCCCAGATGCTGTAGGTCCGTTACTTTTATCATTAGCCTCGAAAACAAGGAAACGACTTGCCACCCATGCAGGACTATTATTTTTTTAATTGCGAAGATCTCAAACAAAAAGTGAACATGAACAATAAAGAATTGTTGACATACCATTGAGTGTCTTCTTCGACAGAGGAAAATCTGACAACTTCACAGCATCCTTGGGGTTTATCTGGAACATGAATTCGTTTAAACATTTTAAATGATGGGTTTACTTAATCCTTATGTTATGCATTGGCTAATTAGTAAGCAGCATGGTGTAACATTAGCCTAAAAGTGAGCGGAACGCTATGTGAACAGGTTGCCACATATTGTAAACTTTATAAATGATTATTCATTAAAATTAGAAAGGTAGCAGTTACTGTTATAGCCAGATTACCTCGGAATATTTATCGACCAGTCGCTTTATTTGTTCCCTTTCGATCTGCCATGCGGGCTTTTTATTCTTTTTTTTCTCGTGTTTAACGCGGACTTTCGTCTTGTCGTACTTTTTCTTCCATTTCTCAAAGTTTTTAACGGGGTCCTGGGTGTTGTTTTTGTTCCCTGTCTTTTTCTTGGAAGGAACAGTTGGTTGTTTGCCTTGTGTTTCTCCCGTCATGTTGTTGACACGCAGCCGAAATCTAGGGATACGAATATAGCCGGACGAAACAGCATGGAGATAAGAGGGAAAACATATATTTGGCGCATTGTTATGACGGCATCACAAAGCGGAACAGGAAATAGGCATATACTTGGTGCAGCTTAGAAATAGTACCACTACTAGAAAGGTTTTATGCGCTATGAACACCAGCGATTGTTTTTCGTTTATATTTATGTTCCCGTAGTGTTTCACCTAAATCTTATGAAGGCAGGTCCTTATGACTATTGTTTTATTTTTATGTATTTGCTTACTCTATTTGAAACCCTATATTATCCCTAATTTTTAAATATGGATAGATTCTTATTTGGTGTGATCCATTTAAAATACCTTGTGTTTGCAAATATTCAATGAATTATTTTACACAATACCATTCAATACATTTCATTTCTGGGTAACTCTTAAGGGAGTGAGTGGAGCTTGTCATTTTAACAATGCTGACCAAAAAAATAAATGCTTTTAAATGTGTTCTCATCTGAGCAAGGTGCTGTGCATTAAACTGAACGTGTCATGTAATTCCAGTATTTATTCACACCGTAGTAGGCCTAGGCATGCGATTAGAAAGGTTTTTTGAGTAGTTGTCTTGGAAACCATCTTAAAATATTGGCCAGTTAGTGCATTAGTGGCTACATCCCATCTTCACCCCATGAAGCTAAAGATTGAGCAGTGGCAGTACAAAATTAAACAGTTTGAGATATTCTCAGAAAAGGTTGGTGATTGTATCATTTTAGGTATAAGAAAAGTATGATACAATGAAGACATTGAACTGTTCAAGGAAAAAAATCATTTATAAGGAGGTGAGATGCTGAGGGTGTAGTTTGACTCAAGCACTGACACTGAAATTGTTTCTGCTTTTTGGTGAAAAACGTTGCATTGGCAAATATAGAAATACTTACTTAGAAAAATCCCCTAGCTAATTTCTTCAAACAACATCCAGGTCTTTGTGCCAGAGAGGTGGTGCAGAAAGTTTTAAGTTTGCCCTCAAAAGTTTGTTGGTTAAGGTTCGAGGTTCTGACCTGAATTGTGTCCAATGTTTCTCGTCTAAGCCAAGATCAGGCCGTGAATTGATATTGGCATTAGCTGGGTAGTTATTGCCATCTTGTGGACCGAATTAGTATTACGGGCCATACAGGATTTCTTTAGAAAAAGATGACAATATTGGTCCCAAAGTCAACATATATATGGTACATAAATGAATTATAAAAATGGACTGCATTTATATAGTGCCTTCCATGATCTCAAAGCATTTTACAGGGAAGGGGGCAGTGAAAGGCAGCCATTTTCCCCCAGAACACTCCACACATCAGCTGAGGTGGAAAGGGAGAGAATGATTAAGTCAATTATACTGGAAGATGATTAGATGGCCAGATTGACAGAGCTTTGTTAGGAATTTAGCCAGGACACTGGTGGAACCCCTTACACTTGCTGTGGGATCTTTATTAACCATTGTGAGTCAGGATGCTGGTTTAGCGTCTCGCCCAAAAAATGGCATCTGCTACAGCACAATGTCCCCACATTGCACTAAGGGTTTTTTTTTCTGCTTGGTCCATTGGGAAGACCAAGTCCAATACCTTCCGTCCAAGTACTAATAAAGCCCACACCTGCTTAGCTTCAGCCATCAAGCAGGAGAAAGTCAGAGGGTGGTGTGTTTACCTATCACTCAATCGTGACACTTAGGAGAGTTTGGAAAATATTGTAATTTTATTCATTTCTAAAACATTTAAATACAATATTCTCTTTCCAACATTCAGCATTTTTTATGGCCTATAGATTATTAGCATTTCTGAACTCCCAAAATGAAGTTATCTCGCAATGGCATAACAAAGCATTTAAAAATCAAAGCATTTTCATAATCAACAAACAACCAAAAACATACAGAAAAACACAAAAGAAGCATTCTTGGTTTATAATGCCCTGCATTGTAGTAAAATAGTTACGTCCTTTACGAGAGTTTGGAATGTGTTTCAAAGCCAAACAGGGAATGCAGTGTAAATCAAGTCAAGGAGTAAAATGTTTGATATCTGGGACATTAAAGCATATATTCTCCAGAAATTCAAATATAGCATACAGAGGGAGGAAAAAACACACTACAATTTAACAATGATAACAAACTAAAAAAAGGAAACAACTTTGCATTGATTTTGCTTTATTCATCAGTGTAAACATTTCCCCCTCCCCCACCCCAACAATTATACTGTAAGTTCCCTCTTGAGACTTAAAAAAGTAAAATTTCCATATTATATCATGTATATTTGTCCGCTCAAACAGGAGTCCAATGATTAAAATGCTGAATTATCAAACTTGGTTTGTATTATAGATAACAGGGAATGTTCAAATGTAATATACCTTAAAATCACCTCGTCATTTTCGGGCACAGAAAAGCTCTTAAGAAGAAGTAGCAAAGCATTATATGCATGATACACTGTAGGTCCTGATTATGTCCATCTCGGTGAGATATATTTGGTAAATGTTGACCAGGTATTGTATTGTTTCTCATAGATCATATGTGGCATATCTTTGGAATCAAACGACTCAGACATGCTTTATTGTAACAATTCAACCTGAGCAGAAAGTAACAGTGGTTCTACAGTAAGCAACATGCATGAATCTATGTGTATGCTGAACACCTTTTTAAAGTTATAGTTTGATGCTTTTATACATGAAATAAAAGCTAATCAACTGGAATGAGTGTATAGGTTTTATTTATAGCATAACAAGAATGAAAAATCATGGGTAATTAAAGGCAGTTAGGAACAGCTGTATCACAACTGAAAACAAACGTGACTTTTCTAGCCATTACATAAAACCAATTTCTATAAAGAGGCGAGTAACTTGCCCTGCTTCAGCAAACACTGTTTGATACAATACTGCACATGTGACAAGACCCCCAAGTCTGGAGAAGTGTATTGACTGAATGTATTGTATTCACACAAACAAGCTGCCATGGGTCATGTTATGTTTACAGGGACAGACCAATCAGGAAATGACGAGGCAAGCCTTCACTCGACGGCTCGTCTACAAAGACAAGCGGATCTAACTGGCAGTTTTGTATAGCACACAAAGAGACCAGCTCTTGCCAATATGGAGCTTGTGAGCCTGTTGCCCAGTCACACTACTTGTTAATTTGAGCAGGTTTAGTAGAATGGTTTTCCACACTGAACACACAGACCCCACTTCTGACTCACTCCAATGCATTACAAGGGTTATGTCTAACCCTGTAGATGCCTGGAGAGTTCTATAGAAGAGGCCAGGGCCAGGGGAACCTTGTAAATTTGAGTTTTTATCTCTCTGCAATGTTCAGTTGCACTTCAGTCACCTCTTCATGGGTAATTCAACAAGACTGGCATGAGGAAACATACTCTTTTCCCCAATCCATAATGAGCTATATAAATGTAACAACTGTTACCTTTGACAAATCTAATTGTCACATTTCAAGTACTAATGTGCCTGCAAATGTCCGCCCAGATCAGAACAAAACTGTGGATTACTCTCATCTTGGGAACCTGTGCAGGAAAGCATAGTTTTCAAAATGACTGAACATCTGCTCTGTCCCTTCTTCCGTTTACTTACCCACTGCGGAAAGCAGGAGCAAATGCATGTACACACATACATACACATGCGCGCGCACACGTACACACACTCGCACGCACACACAGATATGGGCTTGTACATTATTATTTTGTTTGCCTTCACTTTAAAGGTTTGGGTCTGGGGCCTGTATCATATGGACCTGCCCTCAGTTAGAGTGATTGATCTCCCCCATCGCCAGGGCGATCCCTGCGCTCCAGGACTCCCGCTACCTCCGCTCCTCTGGGCTGCTCTACCTCTCTGCGCTGATCTTGTAGCGCAGGATGAAGTAGGCGATGAGACGGAGGGTGATGAAGAAGATGCCCAGCACCAGGAAGTCCAGGTAGAGTTTGGCGTTCTCCACGTCCAGCTCCCTGAGGATGGCCTCGGACTTCTGGAAGTGGCACGTCTCGTCTTTGTCACAGTGGAGGTCCTCTCGGTCCAGCCCGTAGATGGACAGGATGACACCCTCAAAACCATATCTGCAGGGAGGGGAGAGAGGCTTTAAACCATGAATCTGACATCAGGCCCAGGGCAATACACATTTGAGAAAACTATTTCTCCCAATTTGGAATTCCCAGCTATCAATCCAGGAGAGTGCAGACTATTTTACAATATGCGTAGTTTGCCCAGCACATTTAAACAAATATACATAAATGTGGAAATAGATTATATATATTTTTATATATGTATTTTGACATACAATGGATAAAAACTATACCTGGAATGCTGTATTTTGTATTTAAATATTATCTTTGTTTCAAAAGGTGTGATTTGTTGTACCTTTGTACATTGTTGTGATTTGCGGTCTACACAAAACCACTTCTCTGAATTGGATGATGGAAATACAGAACAGGAAAGGACAGAACAATATAGAGAGTTCTTAGTTTGGTCTTGAACATTACTACAAAAAAGGCCTAGTCCACTTGCCTGACATATGAGATGTAGGATAGCCATTGGAGGTATTTGGGTATGGTGTCAAAACTGACGAAGAAGCCAGAGAATAGTAGCACAGGGATAGCAGTCACCGGACCTACGAATGTGGCCACCTGAAATGTATTTTCATGCATGATCAATGACAGGCAATGGCATGATCAATGACAGATGTACAGGTAACTGGCCTGGCCAAATAAAGGAAACGCCAACATAAAGTGTCTTAGTAGGGTGTTGGGCCACCACAAGCCACCAGAACATCTTCAGTGTGCCTTAGCATAGATTCTACAAGTGTCTGGAACTCTATTGGAGGGAGGCAACACCATTCTTCCACAAGAAATTCAATTAGTTGGTGTTTTGTTGATGGTGGTGGAAAGTGCTGTGTCAGACGCTGCTCCAGAATCTCCCGTAAGTGTTCAATTGGATTGAGACTGGTGATTGAGACAGCCATGGCATATGGTTTACATAATTTTCATGCTCATCAAACCATTCAGTGACCACTCTTGCCCTGTGGATGGGGCAGTGCCATCCTGGAAGAGACCACTTCCATTAGGATAGAAATGCTTCACCATAGGATGAAGGTGATCATTCAAAATGGCTGTGTATTTATTGCGCTTTATCTTGCCCTATAAAGTGTTGAGTGGACCTAAACCATGCCAGGAAAATGCACAAAATAAATGTTTCCTTTATTCTAGCAGGTACCTGTAATGTCACTTAGAGAGTCAAAACCAGAGTCAAAACCTAGAGGTGACTACATCACATTGCTAGGGTCAATTCATGTTATAGACCAACACAGCATTCCTATTCATAACTATCAACGAGTCTGACTATGCATATACAGCATGTTAATGGCAAGTGTTAGAAGTAATAACAAATTGAAGACATTAAATAATAGTAATTGGGGCAGTTTCCCCTAAAATTACTAATCACAACCTTTTTATGCAAGAATCTGCCTGGTCAGTACTGCACCTATTAAGAGAAGGTCCAGTACTGCTGCTGGAAGTAAGACTAAGGGACAACTAACCAAACATATATGTTATTGGCTATATAAACTCACCTGTAGCGAAGTGGATGCTGCTCCTATAAGCAGCCCCAGTGACTGGGCCACCAGAGAGGTCATGACCCCCAGGGCCACAAAGAGTAGAAAGCGCACGGCATCAGGAGGCTGTGAGGTCATCCAGTATACGATGCTACAGTACACCACAGGGAAAACCACCTGCAGGGGGAGAGAGACCAAACTGTTAAAACTCTGAGCACCTGCAGAGAAGGGCCTCACTCTCAAAACACTGAGCAACTGCAGACAGAGAGACCACACTGTTAAAACATTGAGCACCTGCAGACAGAGAGACCACACTGTTAAAACATTGAGCACCTGCAGGGAGAGAGACCACACTGTTAAAACACTGACCACCTGCAGACAGAGAGACCACACTGTTAAAACTCTTAAGCAACTGCAGGAGAGAGACCACACTGTTAAAACATTGAGCACCTGCAGACAGAGAGACCACACTGTTAAAACATTGAGCACCTGCAGACAGAGAGACCACACTGTTAAAACTCTTAAGCAACTGCAGGGAGAGAGACCACACTGTTAAAACATTGAGCACCTGCAGGGAGAGAGACCACACTGTTAAAACATTGAGCACCTGCAGGGAGAGAGACCACACTGTTAAAACATTGAGCACCTGCAGAGAGAGACTCACTTTCAAAACATTAATTGACTAATTCATTTTTTTAATTTAATCTTTTTACTTTTTTAAAACTATATATATTTTTATTTTCAGACCAGTTCAAATTAAAATCACCCATAAGAATTAATCCCTTATGGTGGTCACATTCTTTAAAGAGTTTATAGAACGTGAGCTAGGCTATATCAGCGCTCAGCAAAATACCACCGGCATTCACGTATTCTTAAAATTCTCATGCAAAGAGGAGAGTCGCATGGCATGCTTTAGTAAATCAGACAGAATATCTAATCAACCTAATTTACAAAACCTCCATCCTGGTTTACCGTGTTTATTCCAGGTATACATATGCATGAACAGATTTAACTACGTATCTACAGGAAAGTCACAGAGTGACGTAACCCCCGCAAATTACATTTTAATTTGACCCATTGCGACTGTTTAGTAAATCCGATGTAGATATTGCGACCTTGTGACTGCTTTTGAGTTTGAAAAACAGTTGCAATCCTTTAGTAAATCTTTGTCAAGGTAACTCCAGAGCCAGTATCTCACCAGAGCCACCCGTGTGCAGCGTCTGAGAATAATAATAATAACAATAATAATAATAATAATTCCAGTTCCATTTCAATCTAGTCAATTCAGGAAATTAGTTAAAGGTCAATCCCCACAGAACATTACATGGATTTTTCAATTAATACATTTTGACTGAATCAAAATGGAACTGACCAACCCTGAATAATAATTATAATTATGTCAATAATTATATGATATAATTAACTATGATTAACTATATAATAATCCTGGCCCTGAGTAGCTAATGGGGAGCTGGTGTAGTGCTTTCCCAATGTTAGCTGCTGGAGCAAGATAACACAATGCAATGTAATATACAAAATAAAAGCCCTGCAACTATACAATGTTTATTACAATACAATATTGTGGGAAAATATTCACAGAGTTTGTGGGTGTGATGGTGATACTGACAGGTAGGCCTTGCTCTGACCGAGTGGCCCTACATCCATACATGTCATTTGTCCAGAAGTATGAATTTATGGGTAGCGAGAAATGATGCTACACCACATCAAATCAACCTTCCAACCTCCATTCCAAATCGTCCACCGCACCCTTGTGACCTGCATGCTCGGTGTCCTCTGGGAAGAGGGAGGTCAAGTAGTCACACAGAGGTTCCGTTTCCTAAAGCCTGGTTACATGAGCAGCAGTGTCTCATTGTAAAACCATTCCATTTTTGTTAGCTTGTGTCTCCAACTGTTTCACTGCTCTTTTATGATGGTTTTTCTACATGCTGTAGCACAGGATAGATCCGGGCTGCCCTTCTTTACGCTGAAATGACACTTTTTCTAGAAGGGCGAGTTTGTCACAATCTACCTGGAAGGGAACGTCAGCCATAGTCTTCGCCAGGTAGTAAGCCTTCAGGCTGTACCAGTAGTTCAGGTGCTCTCTTAGGAACACGCCCATCTCCAGGGGAACTAGAGGGGACAAGGGGAAAGAGAGACGCATCTTCAGCTTCTCAGGCGAGTGGGTGGAGCCTTGCGGTGACATCACCCTACGGGAGTCCTCCGGATGTACTCACACGTCAGCACGGTGGGCATGAGGGCGGCAAACATGAGGAACAGCATGGAGAAGAACAGGAAGCCGGAGTTGCTGAGCACTTTCTTGGCCTCGTTGCCGATGCCCAGGTAGAGGAGTCCGATCAGGATGCCGATCCCGATGTGGGAGGTGATGCGCAGGTGTGTCAGGACCTGACGGGGAGACAGGGAGATGGGGGATCAGGGACCGCACCCTTCCCCCTGAGGCGCGAGAGTGGAGAACACACTGTTGAAGCCTCTCATTTCTAGAAGTACAGATGAATAAAAAAAAGACCAGTGTGCAAAATCTAGGTAAACTGTGATGTGGCATTTATGGAATTGGCCTTACTGCACACCACTGATTCTACAGACACCAGACACTCGGCTCTTACCTTCCTTCCGGCTTCTTAATTACAGGAGGTTCTGGTTGGTAACAGGAGTTCTATTACAGTGCAGAATGTCCATTGCCACAGTATTAATCTTGGTCACACCCCTTAATGAATTTTAAGATGATGCAATAAAAAATCGGAATGTTTCAGCTTCAACAGTAGGGGAGACACAACTTTCAATGTTAAGAATATGAAGCTGAATATCTGCTGAGTCTATATAATATGTGCTTACATCCAGAGTGGACTGTATCTGCACGGAGGCACACTGCTACCATTAGGTTACCAAGGAACCAATGATGAATTTCTTCATAAAATATGAATCGGTGCTGATATGATAATGCTTAAATTGTGTAAGCTGCCCTGTAGTAGTGAGTGTGGCTGTCAAACTAAATAAATGGTGTTATGTAATGAAACTGTGATGGTAATGTTTTCCTCAACCTAGGCTGAGAGCCAGACCAGTGTTACATTAGCCTAGCTAAGAATCTACTGGGTCTGGTAGTGCTCTTTTCTTTTGCTCTAATTGAATTCCATTGTAAACAGCTATATTTTCCCCAAAAGTGGTTGGGTATAATTACAGGTTAACATATATTTTTTAAATTATCCGACAGGGCAAGACCTCTCACTTACAATATATATGATGTGGAGGTCTTGGTCTTCCAAGCAAAAATTGTTCAATTCGAAAAGGCCAACCCCTGCATTGTTTACACAGAAAGCCAACAAGTTCAAAGGATCATTTCCAGATCCTTTAGTCATTCCTAGCACGCTAGCGTTATAGCTAAGTGTCTGAGCGCCAGGCTATTTTCACCCATGCTACGCTGTGCGTTTCTCTGCCATTTTACAGGGGTGTAGACAGGCGCACTGTGTGGTTCTGTCCAGCAGGTGGCGCTTTCTCACCGAGTCCCGCATTATGCTGAGGAAGGTCCTCTTGAACAGGATGCTGAACTGAGTCAGGCAGCTGGCAGAGAAGCTGTGGCAGCCCTCTGCGGAGGAGCAGTCCTGAGGAAACAAAGAGGTCACGTCAGGACCCTGAACGAGCAGGCCAGAGGGTCAAAGGTCATTCGGTGCCCCTCAACCAAACATATCAGAACCCCAAACCCGCATACCTCTGTGAGGATAACACCCACCAATTTATAATCAGCCAATGAAAATACATTATCTGATGTCTGTAACTGGAGGTTGAATGAGCTCACTGTCTGGTTAATCCATATATTCCTGGGGCTACCAATAACCAATACCAATAAGTAGCATTTTGTCTAATTAGGGTACAAATCATAGCATGACTGCCATTAATGTCTTTAATTGTACATTGTCCCTGACAAGTAAATGAACAGGGCCTCCTGTGTGCGTTTGCTCCTTACCTCCTCTGAGGGTTTGTCCCAGAGGAAGGGGTTGAGCAGCCCGTCTCGGTGGATCTCCGTCTTGTAGTCCTTCTCACACTTCTTCTCCTGCACGGCCTTAACCAGCCTGGCTGTCTGGTCTCCATACTCACCGGATGCAACCTCCATCACTATGACAGAGTGAATCAAAGGGGATAAAGAGCAACCCCTTCCACACCCTGAGCCAATCAAGGTAGAAGGTAACAGAACCCTATGCTATGCACATTGGAATAAAAATGCTCCCGTTCTCTCATTTCAAGATCATTATCTTAAAATAAGAACCAATGGGTTTAACTTTCTTCTACGTTTTTTGGAAATTACGCTGGCATGCCGACAGCTGTTGCCAACGACAGTCTGATAGGCAGGCAGTGTGGTATAATGGTTAGGGAACTGGGCTTGTAACGTTAAGGTTGCAGGTTCAATCCCCAGGTGGGACACTGCCGTTGTACCCTTGAGCAAGGTACTTAACCTGAATTGCTTCAGTTAATATCCAGCTGTATAAATGGATTGTGTGTAAAGAAATGTAAACTGTAAGTCGCTCTGGATAAGAGTGTCTGCTAAATGCCCGTAATGTAATGTAATGTAATGATAGGCGCTTGCTTGTTGAGGAATATCAACATTAAACGCAACGGTCTCCTATACACCATAATTGAGGCGTTGTTTTAAGAACAGCACGTGGCTGCGTCCTCACCAAAGTCTGCTGGGTTGTGGTACGTGGGGCAGTTGAGTCCCAGCTCCCTGAGATAGGGGACCAGGTTGGACACCTTTCCCCGATAGATGCACTGACCCTGGCACAGCACGTAGAGCTGCAAGCCAATCCAGAGCAGAGGAACAACTCACTCAATGGTAAAGCACACGGCACTGTTTGTGGACACACTCTATCCGTCTATGTTTATCATCTGTACCATGACAGTACAACACCTCCTGTTTACAGTGGGTATGAAAAGTATTCACCCCCCTTTGGCATTTTTCACATTTTAGATGGAATCAAAATGGATTTAATTGGGATTTCTTGTCACTGATCAACACAAAATACTATGTGATGTCTAATAACATTTTAAAAACTATAAAGCTTTTTCTTAATTACAAATAAAAAAACAGACAATAATTGAAACTGTACATGGGAGAACAATAGCCAGGGCACTTCATACATCTGCACCTTGGTAGCAAAAAGAAAACATTATAGGAACCATTGTCATACTCACCTAGAGTTTGCCAGAAGGCATGTAGGAGATCAGTGGCAAGAAATCCCAATTTAATCAATTTTAATTCCATGAAGTAAGAACATAAAATGTGAAAAATGCCAAAGGGGGTGAATACTTTTTATACCCACTGTATGTTTTGCTTGCCTTTTCCTGTCACCTGCTGTTCTATTAGTCTATATATGTTTTGTTTTCCTTGGCTACTCTGTGCAGGGTCTTCAGGTCCAAGAAGAACACTTTATAATCTACCTAGAGTAATCTATCATCACTGTTATAATGATATAGTTAATCACAATTAATTATATCATATAATTATTGACATAATTATAATTATTATTCAGGGTTGGTCAATTCCATTTTAATTCAGTCAAAATTCATGAATTGAAAAATCCATGTAATGTTCTGTGGGGATTTTTCATTTGACCTTTAACTAATTTCCTGAATTGACTAGATTGAAATGGAACTGGAATTATTATTATTATTGTTATTATTATTATTCTCAGACACTGCACCAGGGTGGCTCTGGTGAGATACTGGCTCCGGAGTTACCTTGTCAAAGAGCTCGAAGAGCTTGGCGCTAGGCTGGTGGATAGTGCAGATGATCGTCCGTCCGCCCAGTGCCAGGGCCTTCATGAGGGACACCACCTGGAAGCAGGAGGAGCTGTCCAATCCGCTGCAGCAAAGAGGAGAACAGTGAGGCGGGCCAGCAGTGGTTTGCTAATACAGCATAAAGTGAATGCACAGCATTAGAGACCCCCTGCAACTCATTACATTCAGAGAAAGGGCCAACATTAGTATAGGCTACACCTCATTTTATTATTAATAAATATTTGAAATTATATGAAATTACCACTGTGCGACACAATGAAAAAATGTCCTCCATAGATGGTTGATGGTGGAATTTAAAGATGATCTATGTATCTCAATGGGATTTTATCCAGTTATGGTTTACTGGCAGCTGGTTGCCACTATTTCAAATGGAATTTATATGAACCGACCTTGTGGGCTCGTCAAAGAACATGACGGGTGGGTTATTGACCAGCTCCAGGGCAATGGCTAGTCGCTTCCTCTGCCCTCCGGATAGGTTGGCCGTGCTAGTTTTGGCGCACTCCAGCAGTCCCAGGGCAGTCAGGATCTCCCTCACCTGAAACAGGCGTCAGTCACTTTGCAAGGTAGGGTCACTTTCAAAGGCTTTATAATGTAGACAACTTAACCCCCCCTCTCCAAAATAGGGAGTTTATCCTATATGTCAGTAACACAGAGGATAATACACAGTATATGCTATATGCCATGAAAAGAGGATAATAGATTGTAGGGACTATATACTATATGTCACTAAAAGAGAATAATAGGGTGTGTATGATACATGCCATTAACAGAGTCCAGCTGCTACGTCTTGTAGCACCATGGCATAGTGTTGCAAAAAAACAGCGTCCTCTGTCGAGGGTGAAGGCTGTTTAACAATACTTTGTGGATTGAGACAGTGATCTTTAAGAACGCTGTGAGAAGCTTACCATCTCTCTCCGACCCTCCTCCTTCTCCTGGAGTTTAAGGTTAGCTGACACCTGAAAAACAGGAATAGAAGCATGATTGTTTATATGAATCGGTGTTATATCACCGCGTGGGTGTCCTCCTCCCACACAGCGTATTCTTACACGATGACATGACTGAAGAGCCCGGTGAATAAAGTGCATTCACACAAAAGGGAAGAGTAGGGCGGCGGATGGTGTAGCGGTCTAACGCGCCACACTTTGGTGTGGTGTGCGCTGCCTGTCAGGGACGCGGTTTGAAACCCGCGTCTCTACCAGACCGGCCCTGGTCGTCAGCCCCGATCGGAGGCGGCATTTGGCTGTCTGCCTTCAGGGGAGGGGGGAGGGTGAGCCGGCACGAGTCCGTCGAGGAGGAGGTTAAAGGCGTCCGTGGAAGAATTTCCGTCTCGGAAGAGGCGGGAACAATCAGCCAGGAATGTGTGTCTCGCTCCCGGATGACGGGTGGCGCGGACTCGTGGGGGTGGGGAATTGAAATAAATAGAGGGTATAATTGGCAACCAAATTGGGAGAAAAAAGGGAAAAAAATTGAAATAAAATTTAAAAAATTTAAAAAAATTTAAAAAAAGGGAAGAGTAAAGAATACGGTTAGTGATTACAGCAGGGACAATCAAGCAGAGAGTTTAAACACCTGCTAAAATGTGGAAAGTGATAAAACAAAGGAAAAATAGAATAAATAAACCTTTTTTTTACACTTCCCCTTGTGCAGATAAAAATATATTAAATAAAAATGTTTCTTTAAGTGCCTTATGTTATATACTGCAGGGCTTCACAGCAGGCAACTTCACCTAAAGCACTTGGTGAAGTGATGCGACCCATGGCCCAGAATTGAATCCTGGCTGTGCAAGTGTCACCAGTGCCTGTGCCAGTTTTGCTTGTGACCGAGTCCCAAGGGGTGATGCACTATTGGCCAAAGAATCGACTAGAGAGCTGGGTTTCCCCCGCCCCCAGTGCGCAGTGCAACAGATCCTCCTCTGGTCGATCGCTCTGGCCAATCGCTCTACAGTCTGCCTGCACCACCTGGGTATGAAATGCCTTCCTCCGAAACAATGATCACAGGAACCATGCGTGCAAAGTGACAAAAAGTGGCAGATGGCACTTTTGAGGATGTTTCAGTGAAGGGACAGGCCTACAAATATGATTTGCCATTCCACATTTTTTCTCTAAAATTAGTTTTTCACCCAATTTAGTAACCAATTACACCCTCTAATTATATAGATTTGCCCTAGATTTGCTCTACGAGGCAAGTTAATTCTCAGAGGGCAGCAAACTCTGCTTCCTTCGAGACGGAATCCGCCCACCCACGTTCTGGGGACTCCTTACGTGCTTCACGGCGGACCCGAGCTCACCCTCCCCCTTCCCCTGGGGCGGACAGCCAAATGCCGCTCCCGATCGGGGCTGACGACCAGGGCCGGTCTGGTAGAGAAGGGTTTTAGACCGCTACGCTATCCGCCGCCCCAGCTTGTTTTCTAACATTTGTGCAAACTGACCGCCTCGTGGCTGCAACGTGACCTTTCACCTCTCCCCAATGCTACGAGCTCTGTCTTCTTACCATCATGGCTTCCTGCACTGTCAGGTGTGGGAGGAGCATGTCATCCTGCATGATGTAACATGACACCTTCCGGAAGGAGCGGAGGTCGCGGGGCTGTCCGTTGATCAGGATCTCCCCTTTCATACCGGTTTCTCTGTAAATATGAATAATTATTATAGTTACAATGTCCATGTATTCACTTCATGATCACCCCATTTGAAATGCGTTTCCAGTGTTTGAGGAATAAGCCTAAAATTATCTTTCCAAAGCTTACCCAAATTAAATCAAAACTATTAATCAATTATAATACACTTGATACAAATAGCAATTACATTTTTTGTTAGAAGGCAACTGGTTTCCATTTGAACCAAAGCCTTCATTGTATCCAGCTGGTGATTACTAATTAGCAGGTAGGTTGAAGTTGCCACTTGTGTTTTTGGATTGTGCAGTCAAGTGGTTTGATTTAACAGTAAATGTATCCCTTATGTGTTTTCCTACATGACCAATAAGACCCAGTGGGTCTGGAAAAACAGTAGACTATCCCTCAACAGCTGCTTTTTAATAACATAAGCCCATAGGTGAACAGGAGCCCATATCACTTGTTCTGGACAGGCACAGTGTTCTGGCAGTGTAGTATACTGGTTACTGGGCTTGTAACTCAAAGGTTGCAGGTTCAATTCCCATGTGGGGCACTGCCATTGGACCCTTGAGCAGGGTACTTAACCTGAATTGCTTCAGTAAATATCCAGCTGTATAAATGGGTGTTTCTGTATGTAAAGAAATGTAAACTGTGTAAGTCGCTCTGGGTGAGAGGGTCTGCTAAATGCCTGTAGTGTAACGTAGTGTTCTGCATGCCAATCACAACTATTCTTTGGAGATAATATAATTTAACTTATCTTATCTGAAATACTTGAAGATTTTAGACCAGGGGTGGCAGGTAACTTACCTCATCTGGTTTCTTGGAGTGCTGATTTTAAGGTGTAAACAAAAACCAACACCAGAACCAAAGACCAAGGTTGGTCACCTCTGCTTTATGCCATTCATGGGAAGGTGAAATTGACTGGGCGGGTCTGTGGTGTCTGATTGGAGCATCTACAGGTGAGATAGGGCAAGCCACGCCCTCCCTGTGTATTCCCTATGCTGAGCTCACTCACCGGTATCCCGCCAAGATGTTCATGAGGGTAGACTTTCCGGCTCCGGAGGGACCCATGATGGCCACCAGGCACCCGCTGCTGAATTTCCCAGAGATCCCTTTTAGCAGAGTCTTGTAACCTGAAACCCAGGACAAGCAGGGGCGGGGTCATGAGGCCTTCCATCCCTCACAAAAGGGCACACAAACCCTGGTTGACACAAGCTTACCTGCCGGGAGCCCCCCTCCAACCCTGTGCCCTCACCAAGAACAAGGGGCCTCTTTGTTTTTGGGCAAACAGGGGTCTGTGTTCTCGGGGTGAAAGCACACACCCCGGGGGCTGGCCTGATTCTTGCATTTATCGCACAGTTTTTACCATCGATTGAGCATCTATCAGACCCTTCTCTCCCAGATCAGGCTTGTGAAAATATAGGTGTATCTGGGCCGTTCTGGCTCACTTAATTTTACTCGTATTCCCCCAACAAGTGCACTCCCATATTCTTTTGTAAATGTAAAAGTAAAGTCGATTACCACTAAAAATCAGGGGTAAGAAATGTGTCACTTGTAGCATAGTTAGCATATTTTAGCATATGATAAGTGCTGTTATGTTAAAGTGTGTCATTATGTTTTTTGATGCATGCATTATGACAGTGTTATGTTATTTGTCATAAGCTGTAAGACACTGTCATGACTGGTTATGACAGCTGGTGCGATATGCCTATAATAGTGTTATGTATACTTTATGGTATGAAGTTCAAGTAAAGTGTCATTGAAGAAAAAGTATTTAGGCCGAGATTGCAAAAATATACAGGTAGTGAACAAAAAAATGGGTTAGGGTTCAATGTAAATTCATTTAATGGGGTGTTGGGCCAACACAGGTGTGGTAAAGAGTCTACCAGTGTCTGGAATTCTGCAGCAGGAAAATGACACCACTCTTCCACGGGAAAGTCAATCAACTCATGTTTAGTTGATGGAAATAGAAACCGCTGTCTCAGCCGTCATTCCAGAATATCTCATACATGCTGATTTGGTGACTGAGAAGGCCGTGACATATGCATAACGTCATTGCCATGCTCCTCAAACCATTGAGCAACTACTCATGCTCTGTAACCACACAGATCAAGCAGGTACATTTGTTGACAATTACTCCCCAATTAGCCCCTAAATGCCTGTCAAAAGAATCTCACCACACCAGTAGACAACAGAACATACAGGACATCACATTATTGAGAAGTGCATGATTACATACTTGAAATAAAAAACAACACATACAAGATGGCCTATTGATTATTGGAACAGTGTGGATCAATCAGAATTGCAGAGAACAAGAAATACAAGAAATAAAAAAACAAAAACATTTATTTCAATTTATTGGTCAGTATTATTTTTTTATTTTTTTACTAAAAACCAGGTTGAAATAATTGAACAGCTTGATCACTGAGAAAGGATTGTGCACTGTATGACCCACCGTGGCCTTGGCCACTACAAGGAAATGCTAGGGGGCACTCTGGTATATTGAACACAGTTCAATACAGGGAACAGGATGTGGTATCCTCTGCTCCTACCATGCAGGTTGAAAACATTGTTTGTTAATAAGTCACTCGGAGTGATGAATCAGTAAACGGGTACATTCTTTTTCCTCCAAATACATAACATTTTCTTTAAAAAATTTAACAATTTGTACCCTTTCCCCATTTCTCTCCCAAATTGCACCCTTTAATTGATTCAATTATCCACCCCCTCCCCATGAGGCCGCCGCCTGGAACCATGGGACCAGCCACTACCCTAGGACTGGCAGTGACAAAGGTGCCAAACTGCCTCCTTCCGATACACACAGGGAAGCTTTCTGTCCATGCCGGCTTCCCTCCCCCTTGGGTGGACCCTCCCCCTTGGGTGGACACCCAATCGCTGAACCTGTGGCGTCCGATTGGATCCTGGGGCCCAATAACTTTTTTCACCCTGCACCTGTGCGTGCTATCGGATGTGCGTATCTTCAACTTAACCCCTGCTCAAATATCACATTCAACTCTCAACTCAAATTGAAACACAGCGGATAGAAAAAGCGAATAAACAGCTAAAGCCCAGGCTCCACCGAGGCAGGCGATGCCCGACAGTAACCTCCCATCCATCTAATAAGTGCTCCAGCACGTAAATCCTGTTGATTGCAGTAGCTCCCAGCCCTTGGTAATTGGATTTTCCGCCATAATCCAGCAGAGTATCACACAAATACCTCTGACCTTTTCTGTCCCCCTTCAGATAGGGATCTGCCCCAGCACGCTGCTCTCTGGGCGGAGAGAGAGGCGCACACTCTAGTAACCTGCCCATATACAGACAGGTAAGCTCTAAAGCGCCCAAGTGATACCTGACAAGGTCAAGCCGGGGGAGGGGGGAATTCATACTGTCTATGATCCTCAGCTCTTCTACAGCTGAAGCAAAACTGCAGCGCACTGCAACATGCCCTGCTATTGGCACTGCACTGACCTATGTGGAAATTGTAAAAAAAACCTGTACTACTGTCTCATAAGTGTCCTTTACTTGGTATGGGCCTGGTTTGTCCAACAAAATACTTTCCATGGGGGTTGTCTTCAAATACTTGCTGGTGTTCTCCACAAAACCTAAAGTTGTTATTTAAAACATCAAGCTCCAGTTCAAAATGAATGTTTTATGATTTAAGTAAATAATAGGAACTGTTTACGTGAACAGCCCCTGATGCCCTGATAGGCAGAGAGGAACCAGAGAGGGCAGCACACTAGTCAGGATATGTTCCAAAAAGACCTGACATATTTGTTGACTGACATTAACAGAAGCACTCTGTCTTTTAGATTACATTTCTTTTCAAGAGGTGTACATTTTCTTTTAGCCTAAAATTGAAAATTATGTTTTTAATTATGATTAAAAAGACTGATTCCATAATATAAGGTAACTGTGGAGTACAGTATAAGGTAGCAAGCATGTGGTTATATAATGCAACTATGGAACCTTTATAGGCGATCTGTCATGCAGTTTAGAGGAAAAACAATGAAGGACAGGGATGGCACAGATCAATATGACTACCCTTGCATCAGTTAGCTAAATGGATTTCCTCATTTAATGGAAAATGGATTTATAATTTCAGGAACAGGTAGTTCTTCCATATTATTAAATAAGTGAATTTGACTTTGCAATGCCTTCTGGATTGTTCCATATTGCAGTTCCAGTGGCTTCCCTGCAAACATGTAATATGTAATGCGATTATGTGAAAATGGTTGTTTTGAACATGTAATGAACAGCCTGGTATTACCTTAGAGACTGAAAAAAACTGAAATGTTTTGGCCTTTACTGTGTTTTTACTGTTTTTATTGTCAGGTTAACCATCCTAAGCCATAACTGCATTATTCATTTGAGTGGTTGTTGAAAGCAATGTAAAGAAACACCTCTCTGAAATCGATGTGCAAGACAATGAAATTGGTACTAAAAGGCTGAACTGCCTTACAATTACACATATGTGGGTCACTGTCAAATAAGTAGAACCACTCCAACTATTGCATTTCTGATGTGAAGCAATAATGACTATAATCACAGAAACGAGACTGGCCCCGGTCCTTCCCATAAGATCTTATTGAGAATTTTAAGTGGATAGCTGCCCAGTCTAACGAGTATGCCTTTAACAATCCTGGCTGGTTTGCGGTAACAATACCTTGTAATCTGTGCTGCTAACGTGATGGTGACAAACCAGCAACAATGAAAACGGAAACTTAGACATTTTGAACCAATGCCCAAAATGTACTTTTGTCCCCCCTCCTCTGTATTTTATTTCTGCTTAAAAAACAACCTTATACCATGGGTTCACAGGGTTCAAATTGGAGAGCAGTGCAGAATCTTAGCTAGCTGAGGTGGAAAAACTAGAAATAAAAGAGTGCAAAACTAGAAATAAAAGAGCCATGGGATGGGTTCATAGCATTCTATGCATGGCTGGATTCTTCACAGTGATTCAGCCTCAGAGAGAACAAACACTGATGGGGCTTAAAAGGGAAGGTACGTGGCAGAGCACAGGGGCGGACATTTTGGCTCTCACACCACAGGGCATGAGGAAAAATCAAGGAGGACCCATGGGACACTGCAAGCATGACCTGAGCCAAGCATCTCCCTCTGCTGTCCAGGTTAAATGGACCAAAAAAATCAGACCCAGTGTCTATCCCCTAGCAGCTCACATCTATCAAGGTGCTTGATGAAAAGCAGCCCCTCTTTTGCAATGTACTTGTTGTTTTTGTGCTGTGCTGTTTTTGCATTGCATTGTTGGATAACTGACTTGACCAAACCGTAATTCTATATGCAATGCTAATGAAAAGCAATGAAAGTAATGAAAAACGAATCTTATATTTTGTTGGGAATACCTAAGTGTGCCAATCACCATTCTACAATATTCATCAAAAGCACAGTATGCAATCTTTATATGCACCAATTGTGTTCATCACCAGAATCATACAGCACTAACCCAACACTGACTTTATTGTAAGGTGAACACCCTATGTATTCTGCCCTGAGTCTGCTTGTTCTGAGGTATGTCTCACATTTCAAAGCATAGAAGTGTACCCTGTCAGTTCTATCCACAACTCATTGCAATTAAATATTGATGATCAATATTGGAATTTCACATTATCTCACTCTTTAATAAATATTGTTGTATCAGATTGTATTGGATCAGATTGTCATTGTTATATTGCAGCAGTTAGTTCCCAGCATTATGCCACTGTCAAATACTTGTCCAATCTGGCTGCAGTCAAACTCCTTTGGGCTATAGGTAAGCTTACATCATCACTGACAGAAACCGCCTCTTAAAATGGAACAGCAGAATTTTTGTACTAAATGAAATAAACAATGAGCAGCAATTCTGCTTCAAGTCATGTAGACCGACTCCCAGTACTGCATCTGAGCACAGGCAGCCTTGAGGGAGAGAGAGAAAACAAAAAGCAGCTTCCCAGGATGACTCCTTAACACGGCAGGGTCGTGATGGAACCGGCCCGAGGTGATGGAGCAGCCTGGGGGCGTCCGCTGCTCCGTTAGGGTGACAGAACACATTTGCGTCCTACGGGTGGGGCCGAGCAGGCAGAGTCACGGCCGCCGGATAATCCGGACTGTGGGGTCTCCGAAACATCAACTCCCAGAGAGAGGACACGCTGTTGAAAAAACACCTCAGCAGATGGATCCTGTCCCCATGACTACTGCGCAGTCTCTCTGTTTAGCATGGTCCGTGTGGAAATCACTCGGGAGAGAAACTCACTGTCAAAATCTGACCCCTTTTTGGGGAGAGCAACCCTCTTGGATTTTCTTGATAATAGGCACACTAATTTGCTCAGTAAAAGTAACCACTGGGGGAAGATGTCACTCATTGTACCTAAAATAATTTCTGAGGTACGATTAGACAATTGACATGTATGTTTTGACAAGATATTTATAGGTATCTGCCAAAATAAAGGAAACACAAACATTAGGTCTCTTAATAGGGCCTTGGTATAGATTCTACAAGTGTCTGTAATTCTATTGGAGGGATGCAATACCATTCTTCCATGAGAAATTTTATAATTTGGTGTTTTGTTGATGGTGGTGGAAAACGCTGTCTCGTGCGCTGCTCCAGAATCTCCCAGAAGTGTTCAATTGGGTTAAGATCTGGTGACTGAGATGGCCATGGAATATTGTTTGCATCGTTTTCATGCTCATCAAACCATTCAATGACCACTTGTGTCCTGTGGATGGGGGAATTCATCATGGAAGAGACCACTCCCATCAGAATAGAACCTTTCACAGTGGGAAACAAGCACCCAAGCCTGTAGGTTTATTTTGGCATGCGCGATACATCCACTGACCATATGACTTTTTTCCACTGTTCAGTAGACCACTGTGCCTGTGTTCTTTACACCACTTTACTTCCAACTTTGCATTTTTAGGTGAGAAAATGGGTTTATGCATTGCAACCCAACCATAGTATCTCTCTGTGAAGTTTTTGACGGACTATTCTTGATGAAACTGCCCTCGATTGATATTTGCAGCCAACTGGTTCAAAGTTGCTTGATTGTTTTGCCTTGCATCTCAAACTAATGTATGGACAAGGAGTATGTACTTTCTACCACAATTGCCCCTAGTTAATGAGGTCTTTCCCTCAGACGTCCATGCCAACATTACCTTGCTGTTCCTTGCAAAACATCAGCAAGTTGAGCAGTTTTTGTCACTAAAGCTCCTGCCAAACGTGCTCCAACAATCACCCCTTTCTGCTAGATATATTGAAATAGTTGCAGGGCAAATATGGTCGCTATTTTGTTGCGCTATTTTGCAGTCGCAATTAGCGACACATTAACAACAAATTTCCTAAGATTGGTTCTAATTACGCAATCAAAGAAATGAAGCACCCTCATTCGCAATTTGTGGTAGGATACACCCATAAAAATGGTCAGAAATAACATTGCATGCTCATGGGTCTAGATCACAGAGCGTTTAGAAGTAAAACTGTATGAACGATTTATTCTATACCCTCCTGACCGCATACGCACAATAACATAAGATAAGATATAAGAAGAACATAAGAACATAAGAATACATAATGATGAGAACGGGCCGTTCGGCCCATCTTGGCTCATCATGTCCTAATCTAAAGAACATCTAGTACTACATCTAGCCTGGCCTTGAATAGCCCGAGCGTTTCTGCCTCTACTACCTGACCTGGCAAGCTGTTCCAGGCATTGACAACTCTCTGTGTAAAGAAAAACTTCCTAATATCTGTGCGGAATTTGCCTTCAACTAATTTCCACCTGTGGCCTCTTGTTCTGCTGACCCCACTTATCTTAAAAAATCTTTGGTATTTTACTTTGTTAATCCCTTTTAGGAATTTAAAAACCTCAATCAAATCCCCTAAGTCTGCGTTTGCTACGTTTAAATAGATTGAGTGCCTTAAGTTTAAATAGATTGAGTGCCTTAAGTCTATCATCATAACTATTTACCTGAATATACTTTTATACCATATACATTTATTGTCTAGAGTATTCTAGAGCCATTGAGTTAGGTAAACTTGGGGAGATATTCTTGGTCATTTACTTTGTCAGTCGCTAACGAAATAAAACCTTCATCAAGATCAGAGCGCTGCCATATTTTTACAATATTCATATTTAGAACCATCCCTATTCAAATGTCACAAAACCATAGACAACTAGTTGACCCATGTCAATATTATATAATAAATAGGATGACTTGAAACTTTAAAAAAGTCTTTATTGTTTTGGTCATTTATGCTGTTTCCAGCCTCAGAAGAACAAAGCCGAAAAGAGTATTCTTTAACAAATAAACAAACAAACATACATACATACATACATACGTACGTAGTGCCACTACGTGCCAGTTGATTGTTCAAATTCAGAACTGCGTTTTTATACTGACTGTTGGCTGATGACAATTTGGTCAATAGAAACCCTGCGTCCTTTCATATTTTTATTTTCAGTTCTAGTACGCTATGTACAATATATAGGCTATTTAAAATTCTGACTTAGCGGTCTGTAGATACAGGTAGCTATTCATGAAAATAAAGTCGTCACATGATTCGTGATTATTTGTTTTGCTTTCTGTGATACAGGTAGACTGAAAATAAAGCGATTACTAGCACCTCGCAAAGTAGCAAACGGGAATTGTGAAATACCAAGGCCATATCAGCGCTCATAAAATACTGCTTGGTTTCAAGAATTCTTAAAATTCTTAAAAAAGAGGAAAGTCGCATATGGCATACTTTAGTAAATTAGACGTAATAGCCTACTTAATCTACCTAATTTACAAAATCTCCACCCTGTTTTAGCGCGTTCACCCCAGGTATACATATGCATGAACAGACGCAGTCGCAAAGTAACTTATCCCACAAAAAACTCTAATTACATAGCGATTTGACTCATTGCAACCGTTGATTAAATCCGACGTTGATATTGCGACCTTGTAGCGACCGCTTTCGCATTGGAAAAGCAGTCGCAATCTTTTAGTAAATCTGCCCCTGAGTAAGTCTCCCCAAGTCTGAGATCTCTTCTTCTAGCCATAATAGCCCAAACAAGGAGTGACTGGGCCTGCCCAGCATTTTTATACATGATCCTAAGCACGATGGGATGTTAATTGCTTAATTAACTCCACACCTGTATGGAACCGTTTGCTTTCAATGTACAATAATGTGTTCCTCATTTACTCAGACGCTTCCTTTATTTTGGCAGTTACCTGTATGTTCCTCATAAGAAAAATGGGAAAGTTAAGCCAAAATTTGTCTCATTTCGCACAGAGAGCCCAAAGTTTTAAAATGCTGTGTTGATACTGAATTGGTTTGACTGAGGGTTAGTGTATGAGGCAGAAAGTTTGACCTAGTCTGTTAACCCTCCTAACACTGTCTGTTAGAGTCAGTGACTTAACTGGATATGGGGAGGGTTTTTTTCCCCATCTCTTCCAGCTCCACCTCCACTGGAATCTGGGTTCCGTGCCAAGGTTCCTCTTCCACACGGTTTTGTGCTGGGAATTCTATTAAAAGCACACCATTATGAAAACATATATGTGGCTATTTTAATCCTTGGTAGGCGAAAGAAGCTTACTGTGGCCCATGTCCTACTACATTAATCTTGCATGCACCTTGCTTCCAAGGCATATGCCCACATTAAGATTTGCACAAGGTGATGTGCAAAGGCAGCCATGCCATGTTCAGTTTCTCTACGACTCTGCTCAGATCAGCATGTGAAAGCAGAGGACTCTGGGAGGATTCTTGCCTTATCGTACCTCTGATGACTGAAATCCTTCTGTATGACTGAAGTCAAATCTGTATCATTCAAGATAGTTTTCAGAAATGCCCCAAACTATTATTGTTGAGGCTAATCATTTATGTACATGTATTTATGTATTTATGTAATGTAAAAAGGAGGAAGTTGAGCAATTTTATATTTGAAGCCATGAATTACTATATTAATATCTTTTCAGCCTGAGGATCAGCCCATGGTCAAAGAACACTTCCTGCTGAAAAAGAGCGATAAAGCTACATCTGTATCTGCTCTACAACAATGTATTTCTTCAGGGCTTTTTTGTGCATTTATATATATGACACATATTAATTATGTATTCCTATATGTATTTACCTGTATTTCGTCCTATCTATCTATTTATCTGTTGTTATAAATTCTTTAAAATGTGTGATCGTACACCATCCAAAACCAGTCATTTGCGAAACTGTCATTAGACCTACCTCCTCTTTTGCCTATTTTTTTAGGGTCACCAACAACACAGGCAATTCATTCTGTCATGTCTCACTGGACAGCTGTCATGTTGAAATTAATCATATCCATGAAAAAAGCAAGTAGGTCATTTCCACGCCTCATCATGAGGGATCTTCTCAAGTTTGATTCTAAGCAGGGCATTGCCGTTGTATCCTTGACCAATGAACCTCGCCTAAATTGTAGAAAATATCCACAAGTAAAGATATCATTTCTGTTCGTTGCCCTGGATGACGGCATTCAGTGAATAGTTAATAATAATGCCATGTGGAGGATTACTGTCACTATGAGGAGAGAAGAGGTGTGCTTGTGATAGAAAGAGAGAAAACAATACTAACATCAACGTGCTCATGTTTCCAAAAACTGCTAATTGTTCTGAATATCTGCAGGGGACATTTCTAGCTCTCACTCCACACCCAATCTTACTGAAGGTACCGAATGTGGCTGTGGTGGGAACTCAATGCACAAAGACGTACTGGCCACAGTTAACTGGTACTGACTCAAACAAACAACGTACAGATCTAATAATCATGCTTTGGTTTTCACAGCAATTTGTGTAGTGTAATTCTTTGTGAGTGGGAGGGAGTGTAAGCCCTCATTTTCTGAATACCGCCAAATTGTTAAACAAGCCAATCAAAAGCAAAGCATAGAAGACACACAGTGGGGCAAAGGTTAGGAAACTGGACTGGTTGACAGAAGGCTGCAGGTTCAAATCCACAGTTGCTGCAGTTGTACCCTTTTTCACAAGGCACTGAAATTGAACAGCTTTAGTTCACATCTGGCTATATAAATGTATAATGTGCAAATACAAGCAGCCCAAAGAAAAAGCGATGGGTTTTCTTGCTAAGCAAAGATCTAAAAATGTGTGCTTTAAATAAAGTGAAATCACACAGATATTGAGCTGGTCCACCTATTCTCCCACACAGCATCCTTTAATCCAGCCAATCACGGCAGGCTATTTCGAATCCCCCCACCTCACTGGGGTTACTATAGTTTGTTGATCGGTAGTAACCACTTGTGAGCAGCTCATGTAGTTCTTTGCTGCAATGCACCAGCTGAGCATAGATTTCAGTTCTCACAGCGATCATAGAGATTGGCTCAAAATGTCTAGGGACGGAATGCTATTTCAAAATCAGACACAATGCAGGGAAAATAATCTGTGTTCATTTGGACTGCTTTCTTTGATGACAGTGTTGTCTTCCAAGATTTAAAACTATAAACTAGTATCAATAGTAATGACACTGTAAGCTTTTACGCAATACCATTTAAAAGCTCAACAATCTACTCAAATGCCCTATCATCCTATAATGTGCTGGGTTTTTGTTATTTAAAAACGAAAATCCCCATCCTTAAAACCCTACCCTTTTTTTCTGTGACATTCCCCCCTTTTCAGACTACCACTTGAGTGCCTCCATTGATAACGATAAGTACTCCCAGTAAATATGGGAGTTCATATGAGCTGTCACACAGCTGAAAATGCATGGCCTGGTACTCAAAAGGATCTGACTGCTTCATAGCACTCTTTAGTCCCCATTATGTGGAGCAGTGTTGTGACTTGATGTTAACTGCTGCTATTTCTGGCTATTTCCAGAGCGTATGCAGGAGCCAGTTAAGCCCTGAATGTGTTTGCCCCAAACACCCTCTGCCCAGCTGGATTGTGGCACTGTGAGTGTGGCACTTATTATCCTGTTTGCGAGAGGTCAGCGCTTTCACTGGCACTCACAAGGTTGTCTATAAGCTGCAAAGACTGATTATAACAGCGGTCTGAAGCACGATTGCAAAGGAACGGTTGTCTGTTCTATATTTCTTTACTCTCAGCTGGCCGGAAACTACACCAGTGTGTTTGTATCATCATCAATGTCATATCATCGCCGCACCTTTGACATCCACTGCATAACTCACATAACTCACCTCTGGTGGTTAAAAGAACAAAACAGACAGAAGGGCAAAGAAGATTTTCACACATTGTACTTGTTCTTACTGTGAAATTATTTATGAAAGTCTTACTGAAGCTTCCACATGTTACTGTATAACTTCAAGGTGTTAGATTAATTAAGTGATTATTTCTAAGAATGCACTGTGGACAATAAAATGCATGTGTATTATCATATTGTGAAGTGATTTCTTTGGGAAACATTTATTTCAGGGAGGCCTGCTACCCCATTTTATTTTTTTTATTGCAATCGGTCCCAAAAACTTGATATTTTGCTGGGAACATAAAGGCCTGAAACCAAATACAACAAACTGTGACCAAATAACAAACCTGCCATTGGCAAAGGCACTTCTCATCCCAATTTGCATGACTAAATGTGACCTTGTATGACTAAGAAGTCATTCAAAATATTATGTCAGAAAGCAGCAGGAAGAGAAATACATTTCATAATTCGTTGTTAGTTTTCAGGCAATATTAATGTGGTTTGTGTGATCATTTTTCTCTCTCTCTAGTGAAGGCTGCAAAATACATTCGAAGACAAACAATACCAAGGACATCTTGCTTTGCTGAAAATCAAACATTTCACAGATCAGATAAATCCTCACAGAATGAACAATAAAGCCACTTTAAAGGGGATGTCCATGCTGTCACCAAAAACAAAGTACGGCATGTACAGATAGTGAACAAATAAATGTAAAGACGGCTGGCAGATAGCGTAGCGGTCTAACGCACCACACTTTGGCTGGTCCGGTGTGGTGTGCGCTGCCTGTCAGGGACACGGTTCGAAACCCGTGTCTCTACCAGACCGGCCCTGGTCGTCAGTCGGAGGCGGCGTTTGGCTGTCCTCCTCCGGGGGAAGGGGGAGGGTGAGCCGGCACGCGTCCGTCGAGGAGCAGGAAAAAGGCGTCCATGGTAGAATTCCGTCTCGGAAGAGGCTGCTAAATTCGTCCCAGAGATAATGTCTCGCCCCGGAGGACGAGCGGCAGACTCGTGGGGGAGGGGAATTAAAAAATTAGAGGGTATAATTGGCAACCAAATTGGGAGAAAAACGGGGAAAAATGTGAAAAAATCTTTTTTTTTAAATAAAATAAAAAAATGTAAAGTCACTTAATGGGATGCTGGGCATTGCTTAAACATGGGGTCAAAATGATCACTCAGTACAATTAAGTGACATCGACCTCTAAGGGTATGAGTGCACTCAAACAATGCCAGGAAATTGCACCCCACACCATTTTTGGAACCACCTTCTCTTTACTGTTGGAACACTGTTGTGTTTCCATTTGTTATTCACTACCTGTAGCACTACACACACCAGACAAAACTGGGCAAAACAACAAAGTTGTCACAAAATCCCCAATGCTGTCTGTCTAATCTGAATAAGCCGCAGTGCATAGCTACTCTCCTGTGTAATGTACCTAAGGATAGTAAAGAATTATGGCAGTGACAAATCAGCTTTGGGCGACTAAGGGTGTCCCTGTGTAGAGCTTCGCAATCATGGAGGTGTAACAACTTAACGGGGGGAAAAGGTCAAGCTTTAAACAGCACCAAGGGGATTTTATCAAACGATAAAACCGAGCAAAGCGTTTGTTTTGGCGCTTACAAATCTGCCTTGTTTGTGACGCTCACTTAGTACAGTATGCCCCACAAAGCCCAATACATCGACCAGGATTTACTGCCAAACTTATTGACTTTTTCCAATAGTGTGCCAAGTCTCAACCAGACACAGAAGATAAATGGTCATTCTGGAGTAAATTACTTTTAATTTAGCAAGCAGCTTTTGAAATGGAGTGGGAGGGAGGCAGTGGGAAGAAGGGAGGACATAGAGATAGCACAGGGTGTGCACTCAGTAGTATTGTGATGGAGATGCTAATGTAGGAGCTGTTACCCAAACATCAGACAGCCACTCAAGGGGAAAGAGAGAGAGAGCCGCTGGAGCAGAGGAACCAGCTGTGCTGTAACCTCAGCAACACATCTGGCCCCATCCCATCCCTACCAAGCACAGATTCAGAGAGGTGCCTTCTATATGAAGGAGGAAATGCGGCCATCACTAAGTCCACATTGAACCAATGGGTGGTGTCACCTGTAACGCAAGTCAACCCTTAACACAGTACAGAACAATCCCAGTGCTCAGAACATGAGGTGAATGGAAACCCAGCGCTTAATTGCACCTCTCCTTGTTACACGCCATTCTCACAGAGCGCAATAGGATTGGGTTTCAGGAGACAGCTTGCTCCTGTATGAAGCCCTGTATGTCAGGGGTATTTGCTAATACTTGCTAATTGTAGTCTGTACTCTGGATCAGGTTTTTTTTTCCAGTTCATTGCACCTTGCTGTAGAGCGCAATAGCACCCACAGTAACATTATAATTAAAAGATTATTATTTTGAGAGAACCCTACAAAATTTCATTTATAAATAATGGCTCAACATGCTGGCTGGCTACACACTACTGTAATTCAGTCTTCCATTAATTTGGCACCATGCACAAGAAAATCCATTTGGGACATGTATTATTGGATATAAATTCCACTTTGAATTTAAGGATTTTTATGAAGAGCTCATACCAGAGGCAGCTTCATGGGCAGCTTTAATTCAAGACAGTCATTGTTTACTTCCTGTGTAGCTGATCATTTCTCACATGGAATATATGGCGTGTACAGCATTGTCTGAGTTTTCCTTATTGCTTCAATTTAAAAGTGGAACCTATTTTGAGGCCTAGAACCCGAGTAACATTCTATGAATAAAAAAAATTGCTCAGTGACTTCTAACTTTATAACTGGAATTGGTTCTCTATGATGCTTACAAAATAATTTCTACAAAACTGTAAATTTCCTTTGAATTGGAATTTTGATTGGAGTATTCAAGAATAAAATTCATTTCTGTGCACGCAGTCACTGTACATGCAAGTTGGTTGCTAAATAGGATGACTTGGGCATTTATGAAATTCCAAAGTCCATTACACATTTGTGTACATGAAAATTGGGGCCTTATGTAAGCTCATCTAATACTTTGGATGTAACTCTGCCTGATAGTCTCTGCCTTGCTCAGAAGGACTTAAAAATCCAATATTCAAGCTTGTCTTGTGTGCACCAGTCCAGTAGCATCATTTTGTGAAATAATTACATGGGTGAGCAAAGGCTTCTGTATCCATTTTCATGCCGGCCCATTAATACAAACATTAATTAAAACAATGAAGATCATATTAAAGATCATCTATGACTGTTGCCTGAAAAAACTGTCATAAATATGTCAACACATTTACAACAAAAACTTCACATCTAACATGAATCAACATAAGTTGATTCATAATATATATAACAAACAAAAGTCTGATTGTATGATATATGCAATATATCCAATCACTAAGCAAAACACACTGCAAATATAAAATGATAAGACCAATGCTCATAATAGACTCACTGGGTCAATTGCAGTGTACAGGTTTGAAGCACAGGATTACGTTAAAACTGGAACAGCTGCTCCTTATCTCACAGAGTAGTAGTAGCTGTTCCAGTTCTAAAGCAGTTTACTTTAGTGGTTTAAACCTGAGGTCTACACTCATACAGCATGGTACACTGGACCTATGTGAATAGGGTGTTTCAGTCATGGCTCGGTGCTCGCACTAAAACTAGCGGGTCACAATTACAGTAAACTAAAAGCAAAAGACCAGAGTGACAGCCTTGGTGGAACATCACTGTCTCTAAGCAAATCGGGGCTCACTGTACCTTTCTTTCTCCACCATGGGCCCTCTGGGACAGAGTAGGATAGGTCACTGAATTCGATATTGACTGCAGGCCTCCGCGGTAAGTAGGAGAAGCGCTGTGCCTCAGTCAGACTGTTCTCGACTTTCTTGAGGTGCCCGTGCAGCAATGGCTTCTGCTGACTGCCCATGCTGCTGGATACCACCTCATCGATGGACACACACACGGTTCTAGGGTCCAGCATGAGATCAGGTGGGCCGTTGGTGTTCTGAGGAGAAAAAGAGAGATATGACGTATCTCAAAAGAGTAACACAGGTTTAGGATTTATAGATAGAAAGAAGTATAGCAGAACTTACATAGCAGAACGTATTTCAAATAATTATTTGAAATACTCTTGAACACTTTGGATACCAGTACATTCTTGCAGATTACTGACAATTTTAAAAGAAAGTCAATTTTCACCAATATTTGATATAACTCTATGTTTCAGTACGTAATATCTTCCGTTGAATATTCTTGGGGATCTTGGGGAGTGTTTTCAAATTTTACAGCCACTTAAGCGTTAAAGTAGACTTACATATTGAAAGAGTTTATCGATCTGTCAATCTGGGATTCATTTGACAAATTAGTTAAAATTACACTCTTCCAATATATAAATTCCTACAACTCAATCCTGTAATATATTTTTGGGTTTCAATTATTGTGCACACTTTTCCGTTATTCACAATTCAAATCATTTAGATTCACTGTAACATACTTAAATTCCGCTTAATCCCGGTGAAAACAGCCATTAAAATTCAGATGTGTTGATTAGTGTGTTTTCATTAATGCAAAGCCTTTTTGTCAGAGAAAAATATGAGCATTTGGCATTTTTATTACCATAAAAGTATATCAGAATATGCTGAGATCAAAAAGCACCAAGTATATACAGAGGGTGTCTACTTTACAAATTAAAAAAACATGATAAGGTCACCAGAAACAGCTGACGCAAATGGGTAAACATTATTTAAAATAAAATATAGTGATCACTTGTTTCGCGGTACAGTTAGTATTTGTCATGTTACTTGTAAGTCGTTGGAGATCAATTGCTCAAACAATGCTGTGCAAATAAGCAAATCATGTCATTTGAATGATAGTGAATAGATAGGCTTGCAATTAAAAGTAAATTCCATATTTCACGCTTGGCCAGTTGTTCAGTTGGAAATGATAACCTGATTTCGCTTCAACACCGCTTCAACGGAGAGATAGAGAAATACACGCACATTTCAGAGCAAATTGATTTGTCAATCCGTTACTTAATGTAATTAATGCAACTCTTCTTTGATCGTGCTCAAAAATAACGAGTCTAGCCTAATCCTTTTCTGTCAACAGAAGGCTGGGCGGTTACTATCGGACAGAGCTTACTTTAAGAGCAGAGAAAAACATTTGCGCTGATGGACCATTCGAAATGATATAACGCTGCTTCTGATTTTTCAAATGTGTACAAACCAATATTTTCGCGAAACAGACGTTGCAAAATATATGCAAAATATACCTCATTCAATTTATACCTAGCCTATATTTTATCATAGCCTATCTTTTACAACAATATCTTACCGTGCATTGAATGCTGTATCTATAAACAATTGACCTACGTTGGTGGACTCAATGACTTCTATAAATCTTTTTAACGTTTAACGGTGGTCTCATGATGACTAACAATATTGAAGTTAAATTATGAAAGCTTCGTCGCGCTGACGACATATACGGCAAAATGCGACGATAAACCGCGAGTGTTGTGAAATGAGAGGTTACTGTCGTTCATTCTCCTCCGCCCAAGATCGTCCTCACAGGTGGGCTATTTTAAGCACCCCGTTGGATTCACACGTGCGCGTGCATTGTGGAGCTATGTGCAGCATTGTAGAAAAATGCACTTTTTTCTCACATGATTCGTTGGGAAAATCCTAGCATAATTCATATGTAATGTAATGTAATATACGCCTCGTATCTTTTCCAGCTGTCACAGTCGTTGCTCCATTTTTATTCGTGTTACGTTTTCATTCAATTTGTCGGTAGGTTACACATTTTAAGCAAAATTAGCAAAACGATTAATATTGACATCATACCTCACTCATCACTGTAGAATGATGATTCCTCGTTAAGACATCACGTTCTCACTCCGAAACTGTTAATTCTTAAAATGTTGCTACAAATTTAGTCTCACAAGTCTCGGAGAACATTACAGTTCTTAAATAATTCAATAATACGAATCAAAAATATATCTCTCTATATAGAAATACACGAATAAACAAGAGCACAGATTTAAATGTTTTGCACAATTTTTCAAAATAATTATTTAAAATTAGCGACTGTAGCTGAAGTGGAAAAACGTACCATTATGATGGAGTTCGTGACTGCGGTGTTATTAGCTGAAAAGGCTGCCATAAGACAAGCCATTCCTTAGTAGGCTATTTGTCGCAGTCAAGTTATCCCAATGTATTCCCCAAATTCCTGGTGCATCTGTTCCCAGATATTTGGTTCTACTCCCGGTTTACGTCTTTGAAATAGGTGCGAGTCTAGTCAGTCTTCACTCCATCAGTATTCTCGCCAGCATGAAATCGCTCTATTATTGTTTACAAGCGGACAACCTGCTCCCTGTTCTCATCTCCCGACGTCACATATATTCCCCCCCGCGATTGGAGTTCGGAAAATTAAAGGAGGAGCTAAAACAGTTCTAATCTAACTGCAATTTGTCTAGGTAGGCTACAGATGGTATAATCTACACCGTAGTACATTACTGGTTAACGTTTGCATCCAACGACATTTGTATCCAAAGATGTCACGTCACTGAATTCCCCCGCATCAACCAGTGCGGCTGCTGATTGAGAATAAGATATGCTTTTCTAAGACAGCAACCTGAAGTAATGATCACTAACTATAATATGAATAACAGAACGTTATGCCATCTAGCATCTGCATTTGCAATGCTAAATTGGACTAGGTGGTGTAAATTTCACTTTCACTCACAATTGACTTTAATCACTGGTTGATGTGAGTGTAGCCGCCATGGAGCACCCAGCAACAATGCACATGAGGTGTCTTTCCTCCAATAGAGCTGTTTAATTCAAGCCCACACTGTGCACAAATACTTCCCTTCATAGATGGGATAGGAAATCAAACAAGCTCATTGAAGTGAAATGTCCATCCTCTGTCCTGACTTATAATAAGAACATGGGGGGTGTTGATTTGATGGACTCCTTGATTGCCCTGTACCGCACCAAAATCCGATCAAAGAAATGGTATTTGCGCATTTTTTCCCCATCTCATGGACATCCTTTGTGTCAATGCGTGGCTGCTGTACCGGAGAGACCAGGAAGCCTCTGCCCAACCCAAGAGAGAAGAATTAAGTCTCCGACAGTTCAAGACATCAGTGGCTGAGGTGCTCTGCAAGCAAGGGACAACCAGCCAAAGGAAACGTGGATGACCAGGCTCTGGAGAGTTTCAACCTCAACTTGAGAGGAAAAGGCAACAAAAGAGAGCAGCAATGCCGCATCCAGAGATCAGGAAAGATGGCATCGCCCACTGGGCTTCCTATGCAGAGAAGCAAGGACGCTGCAAAAATGAGGGTTGCACTGCTCAAACCAGAGTGATGTGTGAAAAATGTGGAGTACACCTGTGTTTCACCCCAAAGAAGAACTGCCTCCGTGACTTTCACACATAAGCAAAAAGAAACAACGAAGAAAACAGAGAACCTGACGCTGTGACTTTCACATAAAAGAAGCAACAAATAAAAATTAATGTGAAGATGACTAGTATTGAGAAGAGGAGTGTTTAAACTTTGAAATTACTTTCTTATCCAGATATTAATGAACTGTTCAGTTTAAAGAGAATATCAATAGGTTACTGTGTTGGAAAAATGTTGATGAAATAACAAACTTACCTTGTTTTTAAATAATCAATTGTTCTACTATGTTTTTTGTTTGTTTGTTTTTTTACATTCGTTTGTGATAAATAATCATTTTTTCTACTGTTTGAAGTTGACAAAGAAAACTTATTGAAACAAAATATTTTGTTTACAAAAAATAAACATTTTGAATACATATGATGTGTTTTTGATTACTTTTTAGGCAATAAAAAGCATTTTACATACCAAGTATTGACCCCTTATGGGGTGAAGTCATTTATAAATGACAATCATCCAAAATAAATGTCAAAGGTCAAATGTATTAATGGAATTGATTCTAAGGTCAAATGGAACAAAAATAACCAATCATTGATTTTTTTGAAGCACTATTTCATAATGCGTCCCATAGAGGGCTAATACATCTTAATATTGCCCAGCACTTAGAATGTGCGGGACGTTCAGAATAACTACAACACCATTAAAGGCAAATTCTGATGGCTACAACTTATCACCGTTCTGAGGTTTATCATAACGTATGCCAAACAAATTATAAATATAATTATCCTTGTGTTGGCTTGTACGTATGTAATATCCAATTACACATACTAAATAAACAGATAGCCTGTTAGGTTCAAATAATAACATTCACTGGCTAGCATCAATATTAACTAAATATTAGCATATATCGAAATGTTACTGGATCCCATTCTAGCCTTCCCTAACCCCCAACAATGGGAAAATAAAATAACATTTATATGCACGCACACCAGATATTATTGTACATAAAGTTCCTAATAAGAAGTCCTTTTGAATAACAGAGTACCAGCAATACTTATTTGGTTATTTAGGATGCTGTTAACAAACCTTACCTTCTTGGTACTGGACTTTGTACAAAATTATGATTGACAGGAAGTGTGAACAATGATGGTGTGCAGGGGGTGTGGGAGGTGGAATTTAGGGGAATGAGGGTACAGAGAGAAGCGTGCATGACAGCCTTCTTAACAGCCACCCACAAATGTGCTATGATATATTTGCCATTAATTAAGGCTTATTCAATCCTTGTCTGTAGCGGGAATAGCTGGGAGCCTGATGAGAAAAGCTACATCTTGCCTTTAATATGAACTTCAGTTATCCGGATTTCTCTGTCTGCTCCTGGGAGTACTTTGCTTACCTGACCAACCAGCTTAAACGCTCTTGGTAGCTGAGGATCTATGATCCACTATGTTGGGTTGGAGGTTCTCAGAGTCATTCACCTATTTGTAATGAGTTTGTAAGGTAGGCAAATAATGCCTCACGAAATGCATCCAGAACTGGTTGACCAGCACTTGACAATGTCTCTATCGATGACGATTTAGCAGTTCTGACTTGAGGTACATAGCTTGGGGCAACGCAGGGTCAAGCTGCCCCATTAGAGGCAGGTTTGGTACAGGCCCCCAGGTGGTGCAACCGGTAAAGGAACTTATTCTGTGCACTGCAGCCAGAGTTCGAGTCTGGGCTGTGCCAGCCTGAAAGATCCAGCAAGGTCTTACCATGTGTAATGCTGTCCATGGGATTGCTGGAGGAGTCCACATAGTGCTAACCTTGCGCTTCTGTTACCTCCCGAATCTCAATTACTATGGTGCCCACAAATACTTTGAAATGGCAGGATTCAGACTGTTGTGAAGTCTGACCATACGGTAACGGAGTGAAGGCACAGTGTGAGTTCCCAGTGGACTGTTGCCTCTTAGGGGCAACTCTTGATCAGACTTTCAGAAATGCTATCTGGATACATCCCTGGGGTGTTTTGTGTGCAGGTACACCACCAAGTCATAGGAACAGTCTGAAGCATGCAACAGAAGATATGGGAAAACTCAGTATGGCAGTATGTTCTGCAGAGAGATCTTGAGCCTTGTTCATTCCCTCTGATCCTCCTTGGTAAAGGCTGTCGGTTTAGGTCCCAAGTAGGTCCTCTCCTGTTGAAAGGGAGAGCGATAATGGTCTTGATGTCAGTGTGCTGAGCGATTGTGGGGTCCGAGTTGTGGATGGGAGAAGTCTATGTGCACAGGACCTGACAAGCTCTTCAAGGTTGTGGTCTATTCCAGGCCACCATACCAGATCGCGACACCATTGTTTGACTAATGATGGCAAGGTGGCCTTCATGTGCCATGGCTAACATACGTCCCTAAGTGCTGACGGTATCACTGCGCAGTGGCCACATGCAATACAGGCGTCACCCCCATCATGTTAGTTCATTTTTTACTCGAGAGTATGACTCCAGTTCTGGTGGGACACGGGAAGGCCATCTGTTGCTGATGTAGTCCCTGAATGTGGTGAGTGACGGCTCAGCAGCTGATGCAGTCTCAAGGCCTCTACATGCTTCTGCATAAGCAACGGGACTGCAACGCGACTGCGACGCGACATTCCTCTGCAACATGTTGCAGAGCACTTGGCAATACATACTTCTGCACAACCTACACAACATGGTCATGGTGTCCTTACACTTCCTGAAGCTGGTTCATTTTATACCGTGTTGAACAAATTATGCCAGCTATCTATATTGTTAGCTACTGTTAGCAAGCTTTATTTGGCCGTGATACCAGGTTGCTAGCTAGCTAGCTAGCTAGATATCAATAGTTTTGCGTAGCTAACGTTGACATAGATATATACAGTTGTTGGTTGCATGCAGCTGCCAACAGCGATGTCTATCGCTGTATTACTTCACTTATCTCTTGTGCGAACTGTGATTGTTCTTACCATGTCTACTGTTAGCAAGTTTTATTTGGCCGTGATACCAGGTTGCTAGCTAGCTAGATATCGATAGTTTTGCTTAGCTAACGTTGACATAGATATATACAGTTGTTGTTGTATATATTGTTGTTTGCAGCTGTCAACAACAATGTCTATAAATGTATTACTTCTCTCTTGTGCGAACTATGATTGTTCTTACCATGTATTAATGCACATCTAGTAAATCGCTCTGGATAAGAGTGTCTGCTATAAACTTAGCAAACGCAGACTTAGGGGGGATTTGATTGAGGTTTTTAAATTCCTAAAAGGGATTAACAAAGTAAAATACCAAAGATTTTTTAAGATAAGTGGGGTCAGCAGAACAAGAGGCCACAGGTGGAAATTAGTTAAAGGCAAATTCCGCACAGATATTAGGAAGTTTTTCTTTACACAGAGAGTTGTCAATGCCTGGAACAGCTTGCCAGGTCAGGTAGTAGAGGCAGAAACGCTCGGGCTATTCAAGGCCAGGCTAGATGTAATACTAGATGTTCTTTAGATTAGGACATGATGAGCCAAGATGGGCCGAACGGCCCGTTCTCATCATTATGTATTCTTATGTTCTTATGCTCTATATGTTTAAAAAATGTATTTTCTTTGTTTTGTTAGTTGAATATTCTGCGCATTAAGGTGTTGTAGTGACATGTTACATTTATATGTAATCCAAAGCACAACACAAAACCTCTGGATATTTGCAACCATAAATATATCATTTAGAATGGCGTGAAGACCACAGTCGATCGTTCATTGTTTGCAGAATCTCAGTACAATAGATTTTAAAACCATGAAAGCAGCTTGTGTGCGAGCACCTCACCTTTATAGCATTAAAATAATAAGAGTAAATTCACGTGGAACAAAGGAACCAGCAGACAACTCTTGAAAATAATGTTAATGTAGGCCTATTAAGGGAAATGAAAGATGGTCTTTTCACAGAATGAAAAACTCATAGTTTTTAAGTTATTAAATTGATTTAGGTCAATTCCGTCTTATAATGTTCATTCTACAACACGATGTGAAGAAAGAGAAAGCTATGGCATGAAATTGTTTGATTAACAAGGATGGCAAATATCTGAGTAAAAACCAACTGTATCATTTCAAAGAATAGGCTACACCTTTCACTTAAATCCCTCTGTTAAATGGATAGTGCTCTAGCTTTGAGTAACACAACAAGTGATAAACCCTACCTTTATTACTTTTTTGTCCTTTTTTATGTACATTTTACGCAATGGTGATTGACAGGAAGTGTGACCAATGGTCAAATTTTCTCATAACAAATAACAAGATACCGTTTTTTGGCCATAGAAGACATTTACTTTATACTACAACGCTCTCTTTCATTACAAAGCATGTAATGGACTATTACGTTTTATTACACTACACTAGTGCTATTGTGCAGAGGTATTTCTTGCTTTTCACTAATGTGTTTTTTAATCTTGTTTTCATAAGAAAAGGGGCATACTTGATATTGTGTGAGTCATGTATTTATTTATTGTCAATGTGTATTGTTTTATTATTTTATTTATATTATTGACAGTCCACCCTGACTTTTGTGTGGGGATGGGGACAATAATATTTAGCCATTTCTGGACATGAACATTTCCATTATTGTAAGTAGTGGCTGAGAAAGATGAGATGTCCCTCCATTTTCGGTTTGTGACTGAGAGCCTCCAGGAGTTCTCTCCTCTGAATCAGTGGATGATTCTTGGTAATCAGAATGGATCTTCTTTAATATTACCCTGTGTTTCTAACACTTTCTCCTCTACTTTGTCAGTGGTGTGAAATAACTCCATTGACTGAGAGCCTTTTGCAAAAAAAATTCAATTTCTGTATTACAGAAGTATTACCACTGCACCAAGACAGAAAAGGGTTGGGAGGGCTCTCCACAGGTCTCACATCAGGGCCTCTAAGGCATGGAAAAGCTCTGGGCATAGCAAAGAAAAATAGAAAAGAGCCATCAGGACCATTTATACTGGAATGAACTTGGAGAGAAACATAAATACTACCTACAGAGCTTGGTGTCAAATTGTCCCTGAACAACAACTTTGTATACAAAGTGTGTACAGGAATTTCCAAAAACATAAAAATGCCTATTTTGAGAGAATTTTAGTAATGTGCAAATCTGACTGGGGTCAAACTGACCCCGAACATAGGGTTAAGTTGTTTTCATTTAATTAAAATGCTGGATTCTGTAAATTGTTGATTTATAGTTTAGTGGGTTAAGGTTTGAAATGAATGCCAGTCTCCTACTCTCTGGTACACACAGAAATTGTAGTGCACACTTGTAGGGAGATAACTATTTAGAAACCCCAGAAAGAAATGCTCCTTATTAACTTCAAAACATATAATGAAGGGGGGAATAGGGCTGGCTCAGTCCATTAAATGTACCATCTATGGGGGCTTTGGGTGGTGAAGCGGTAAAGGCATTCTTCCATAATGCAGGTTGCCCACCGTGGCCACGGTTCAAAACCCGGCTGCGCCAGCCCCAGCTCTGGCCAAGAGCCCCATCGGGGGCGGTGATTGGCTGACCGACCCAGAGGGAGGGGAGAGGCAGAGCCGGCACAAGCTCGCCAAGAAGCACGAAAGGCATCCCTGTAAGGGAAAAACTGTCTTGACTCCAAGGACAAGCGGTGGGTTCGTGGGGAAGGGTAAATTGAAAGAAATAGAGGGTGTAATCAGCTACCAAATTGGGGGGGGAAATTTGAAACAAATATATATATACAACGGGGGAAATAAGTATTGAACACATCAACATTTTGTCCAGTAAATGTATTTCCAATGAGCCTATTCAAGTGAAATTTGCACCAGACTTTGGTATTAACTCAAGAAATCCAGACAAAAAATCGAAACATTAAAGTCCATATGTAAATAAAGTTATGTGTAATAAAGTGGAATGACATAGGAAAAAAGTATTGAACACACTAACTGAAATTAATTCAATACTTAGTGGGGAAGCCTTTGTTTGTAATGACAGCTTCAGGGCGCTTTCTGTATGAAGTAACTAATCGCCCGCAGTATTCAGGTGTGATTTTGGCCCATTCCTCTACACAGATTGTCTTTAAATCTTGAAGATTGTGGGGGGCCCTCTTGTGAATCTGGATCTTCAGATGCTTCCACAAATGTTCAATTGGGTTTAAGTCAGGTGATTAACTGGGCCATTCCAACAAGTTGATTTTCTTTCTCTGAAACCAATTGCGAGTTTCTTTTGCTGTATGCTTTGGATCGTTGTCCTGCTGGAAGGTCTACCCACGTCTCATCCTCAGCATCCTGGTGGATGGCAGCAGGTTCATCTCAATAATCTCTCTGTACATGGCTCCATTCATTGTTCCTTCAATTATATTAAGTCTGCCAGTACCACGAGAGGAGAAACAGCCCCACATCATGATACTTCCACCTCCAAACTTCACTGTTGGTATAGTGTTATTCGGGTGATGTGCAGTGCCATGTTGTGATGAACAGGAACGAACCCAAACGCAGACACGGAAGGTTAGGATGGAGAGTGAAAATTTAATTATAATAATGAAACAAGCGATGACAGAGGTAGTAGAGACGATGGGCTGGATTCTGGAGGGATGCACAGGAGGACAGACAGGAGGGAACCGGGAGGCAGCTAGCGTGCAGGCAGGCGGGGCTGGCAGGACGAACAGAGCTGGTGGACGGAGGAGTAATGGACCTGAACACGAGGGGAAAACGACAAGAACACGGGTAAACATACAAAACATGCAACACGGAGAGAACAGTAAACACAGCGTAGGAAAACAAGTAACAGGAGTCAGCTTCTACCAGGTAGAGGAAACAACGATCTGACGAAGAGTGACTGGAAAACAGGGGGTAGATATACTGCAGGGCTGATGGAAATGATGGGAAGCAGGTGTGCGGAATGGATGACGGAATTGGCAACAGGTGAACATGATGGGGAGTAATGAGGAATGATAATAGAATAATTGAAAATAATAAAACAATTAACACAACAATCACAAGGGAGGAACAAGACAACGGAAAAACGAGACAGGAACATCGGGAATATGACAGTACCCCCCTCAACGGATGCCTCTGGGCATCTGAACAGGGTGGTTAGGGTGAGACAGATGGAAGTCCCGAATGAGGGAAGGGTCCAGAATAAGGGCGCGGGACACCCAACTGCGTTCTTCGGACCATAACCCTCCCAGTCGACCAGATACTGGAATCCACGACCTCGGCAGGCGTGCATCCAGCAAACGCCGGACAGTGTAGGCCGGGTGGTCATCGATGATCCGGGGTGGAGGGGCGGCGGCAGGAGGGCAGAGTGGGCTATTGGAGACCGGTTTAATGAGAGAGACATGGAAGGAGGGGTGGATCCTCATGGAGGCTGGAAGTCGAAGCTTGACCACAGAGGGATTAATAACAGAGTCAATGGGAAGGGGCCAATGTAGCGGGTGTGAACTTGCGGGAAGTAGTGTGAAGGGGAAGATCCTTGGTGGAGAGCCAAACCTCCTGACCCGGTTGGTAGTTGGGCGCCGGGTGCGATGGCGGTCAGCGGCGCCGGTTCGATCAGTGGAACTAAGCAGGGTAGTGCGGGTGAGCTCCCAGGTCCTGCGACAGCGATCCAAGTGGGCCTGGACCGAGGAACTGCCAGTTCCTCCTCCTGGACAGGGAAGAGAGGGGGTTGGTAACCAAGGGAAGCCTCGAAGGGGGACAGACCTGTGGACGCGCTGGTCAACGAGTTGTGAGCGTACTCAATCCAGGGAAGTTGAGTGCTCCAGGCCGAGGGATCTTCTGACGTGATAACACGGAGAGACGCTCCCAGGTCTTGATTGGCGCGCTCTGTCTGGCCGTTAGTCTGGGGGTGAAAACCAGAGGACAGGCTTACCGAGGCACCAAGAGCAGCACAGAAGGTCTTCCAGACGTGGGAGGTGAACTGGGGTCCGCGGTCGGAGACGATGTCCAGGGGAATGCCGTGCAGGCGGAAGACGTGGAGGCAGAGAAGGTCCGCTGTTTCAGAGGCAGTGGGGAGTTTGGGAAGGGCAACAAAATGCACGGCTTTAGAGAAGCGGTCGATGATGGTGAGGACCACGGTGTTACCTTTAGACGGGGAGACCGGTGACAAAATCCAGGCGATGTGGGACCAAGGGCGACCAGGAACAGGCAGGGGACGGAGCAAGCCAGCAGGAGGTTGGTGAGTAGCCTTGGACCGGGAACACACGGGGCAGGCGAGCACAAAAGAACGGGTGTCGACATCGATGGTGGACCACCAGAAGTGCCGCTTGAGCAGGCTCAGGGGTGCGGCTGATGCCAGGATGACAGGCGAACCGGGAGTGTGGACCCACTGAAGGACCTGAGATCGGACGGGGTCTGGGACGAAGAGTCGGTTCGAGGGCCGGTACCTGGATCTGGATGGGTCTGCTGGGCGTCACGGACAACCGACTCGATCTGCCAGGAGACAGCGGCCACCACACAGGACGGAGGAAGGATGGTCTCAGGAGTAACGGGAAACACCTCGGGGACATGGAGACGGGGAAAGGGCATCGGGTTTAACATTTTTAGAACCAGGACGAAAAAGTCAGGTTAAAATTGAAACGCCGAAGAACAGGGCCCAGCGGGCCTGGCGAGAGTTCAGACGTTTGGCCGTTTGGATGTACTCCAGGTTGCGGTGGTCAGTCCAGACGATAAACGGCTGCTCGGAACCCTCAAGCCAGTGGCGCCATTCCTCAAGGGCGAGCTTGACCGCCAGGAGTTCACGGTTCCCGACATCATAATTGCGCTCGGCAGGGGACAGGCGACGGAAAAAAAAAAGGCACAAGGTGGAGTTTCTGGTCCAGGGTAGAGCGTTGGGATAACACCGCTCCCACCCCGGTGTCGGAGGCATCAGCCTCGACCACAAACTGGCGAGATGGATCTGGCAAAATGAGGATGGGTGCGGAGGTGAAGCGCCTCTTAAGCTCCGCAAATCGTCTTCCGCTTCCGAGGACCAGACGAAAGCGGGTAAGGGAGGAGGTGAGGCGAGTGAGGGAGCGGCAACCCGACTGTAATCCCTGATGAAGCGGCGGTAAAAATTAGCAAAGCCCAGGAAGCGTTGTAGCAGCTTCACGGAGGTGGGTTTAGGCCAAGTAACCACCGCCTGGATCTTTTCGGGAGTCCCGTCCTAACCTGACCGCTCTCAATTATGTAACCCAGGAAGGAAACAGAGTGAACATGAAAATCGCATTTCTCCGCTTTCACAAATAATTTATTTTCTAAAAGTCTTTGGAGAACCTGGCGGACATGCTGGACGTGCTCCTCGAGGCTGTGGGAAAAAATGAGGATATCGTCCAAATAAACAAAAACAGAGCGGTTTAAGAAGTCCCGGAGAACGTCATTGATGAGCGCCTGGAAAACGGCGGGAGCATTAGTAAGCCCAAAGGCCATGACCAGGTATTCAAAGTGGCCGAGGGGGGTGTTGAAAGCCGTCTTCCATTCATCGCCCTCACGAACCCTCACCAAGTGGTAGGCGTTGCGGAGATCAATTTCGAAAAATGACGGCACCTTGAAGTGGCTCGAATGCTGAGCTGATGAGTGGGAGGGGTATTTGTTCTTGATGGTGATGTTATTGAGGCCACGGTAATCGATGCAGGGACGAAGGGACTTGTCTTTCTTGGCCACAAAGAAAAATCCAGCAGCAACAGGGGACGAAGAAGGCCTGATGAGACCCGCGCGAGAGAATCGCGGATGTAGCGCTCCATGGCCTCCCTCTCTGGACGGGACAGGTTGAAGAGGCGGCTGGAAGGCAGGGGAGCCCCCGGGAAGGAGATCAATGGCACAGTCATAAGGTCGGTGAGGAGGCAGGGAAAGGGCGCGTTGCTTGCTGAAAACCTCGACGAGGTCATGATAAGCAGGAGGGATGGAGGAGAGATTGGGAGGTTCAGCGGTGGGCGTAGGAGCCTCAGGTAGAGCAGGAGCAGAAGCAGACAGCAAGCAAGATGAGTGACAGGAGGGACTCCAGTTGGTGACTCGACTATTGGTCCAGTCGAATTGGGGGTTGTGTGCCACCAACCAAGGCTGGCCGAGACCAGGGGAGCGTGGGGTGAGGAGAGGCGTGAAACTGGAGGGTCTCGTGGTGATTGCCGGAAAGGGTGAGGTGAAGGGGTACGGTGCGGTGGGTAACTTGAGCGAGGAGCTTGCCGTTGAGAGCGTTGGCATTCAGAGGAGTAGAGAGGGGTTCCAACGCAATGCCAGCTTGGGTAACGAGGTTGGAATCCAGGAAGTTCTCGTCAGAACCGGAGTCGATTAATGCAGACAAGGGCAAGGACTGCTGATTCCAGGACAACACGGCGTTGAGCTGCATATGAGGTCGCGGAGTATGTGGGGTAGTAGTACGACTCGCCAGGACCCCCAGAATCACTGGCGAGCCCCTCTTTTGGTCGAAGGGAGCAGGAAGACAGGAAATGCCCAGACTGACCGCAGTAAATGCAGGATCGATTGCAACCTCCGGAGACGCTCAGCAGGTGCGAGGCGAGCCCGACCCAGTTGCATGGGAACCTCTTCGAGACGGCTGCAGTAGAGACAAGGCTGGGAAGAGAGGCAGCAGGGGATTCAGGTCTCGATCTAGGAGGGTAGAGAGGAGAGCCACGGGAAGAGGAGATGGAGGGACGACGGACAGCTCTTTCCCGGTGCCTTCCATGAGGCGGTTATCAAGTCTGATGACCATGGAAATGAGGTCGTCGAGATTATCTGGGTCCTCCCTGGCAGCCAACTCATCTTTCAAAGAGTCGCTGAGACCATGCCGAAAAGCCCCTTGGAGCGCCCGGTCGTTCCAACCGGACTCCGCAGCTGTGATGCGGAACTCCTGAAGTCGGCCACAGAACGGGCACCCTGGTAAATGGTGAACAACCGTTGACTAACGTCCGTACCTCGGACGGGTGGTCAAAGACATTCCTTAATTCCGAAACGAAGCGGGAGTAGGAGGTGAAATAAGAAGAATTGCTCCCCCACAAGGCGGACGCCCATGCCAGCGCATCCCCCTTGAGCAACCCCATTATGTAGGCGATGCGGGACCCATCAGTGGAATACGAGGTAGGCTGCTGCTCGAAAACCAGGGAGCATTGAATGAGGAAGGCGCGGCACATACCCAGGTCTCCGGCATAACGATCAGGAGCAGGCACGTGAGGCTCCTTGTGCAGGAAAACTGGCGGGTCGGGGGTGAAGCGGCGACAGGAGGGAACTTCCTTGGACAGCGTTGTGAAAACAAGTTTTGTAAAAGATCTTTGTTCTCCTTTACGCTGGTGGAGAGGCAGTGCAGCGCTGTCGTCAGCTCCTGGATGGATTGACCCTGTTGGCCGACAAGAACGCCCTGTAGGGACAGGGCTTGACGGATCTGGTTAGTGTCCGCTGGGTCCATGCTTGGTCAGATCGTTCTGTTGTGATGAACAGGAGCGAACCCAAACGCTTGAACACGGAAGGTTAGGATGGAGAGTGAAAATTTAATTATAATAATGAAACAAGCGATGACAGAGGTAGTAGAGACGATGGGCTGGATTCTGGAGGGGATGCACAGGAGGACAGACAGGAGGGAACCGGGAGGCAGCTAAGCGTGCAGGCAGGCGGGGCTGGCAGGACGAACAGAGCTGGTGGACGGAGGAGTAATGGACCTGAACACGAGGGAAAACGACAAGAACACGGGTAAACATACAAAACATGCAACACGGACGAGAGAACAGTAAACACAGCGTAGGAAAACAAGTAACAGGAGTCAGCTTCTACCAGGTAGAGGAAACAACGATCTGACGAAGAGTGACTGGAAAACCGGGGTAGATATACTGCAGGGCTGATGGAAATGATGGGAAGCAGGTGTGCGGAATGGATGACGGAATTGGCAACAGGTGAACATGATGGGGAGTAATGAGGGAATGATAATAGAATAATTGAAAATAATAAAACAATTAACACAACAATCACAAGGGAGGAACAAGACAACGGAAAAAACGAGACAGGAACATCGGGAATATGACATGCCATTTCTCCTCCAAACATGGTGTGTTGTGTGACAGCCAAAAAGTTCAATTTTGGTCTCATCTGACCAGAGTACATGCTCCCAGTAGTTCACTAGCTTGTCCAAATGTTGTTTGGCAAACTTTAAACGAACTTCAACATGTCTTTTGTTCAGTAGTGGAGTCTTGCAGGCTGAGCGTGCACAGAGGCCATGGCGGTGGAGTGCATTGCCTACTGTCCTTTCTGTCACAGTTGTACCTGCTGCCTCCAAGTCTTTCTGGAGCTCTTTCCTAGCGGTCCTTGGCTCTTTGGCTACTCTTCCAAGTATCCTTCTGACTCCCTGATCAGAAATCTTGCGAGGAGCTCCTGTGCATGGCCGGTTGATGGTGGAATGTTGCTTCCACTTACGGATAATGGCCCCAATGGTGCTTACTGGAAGATTCAGAAGTTGTGAAATACATCTGTAGCCAATTCCATTTTCATGTTTTGCAACAATCTGGTTGTGAAGGTCTTGAGAGAGCTCTTTGCTTTTACCCATCATTAGATGTTTCTTGTGTGGCACCTTGGTAACAAAAAAAAAACCTTTATAGCCCATCAATATATTCTAACCCAGCTGACATTAATTAGCACAGATTGGAGGTAGAGTTGCCTCCTAATTAGTTATGGTTTTCAGCTGGTTCCTTGCCTTTCCTTGCTGTGGTGTACTGCTTTTTCTTAATGTGTTCAATACTTTTTTCCTGTTTCATTCCACTTTATTACACATAACTTTATTTACATATGGACTTTAATGTTTAGATTTTTTTGTCTGGATATTTTTAGTTAATACCAAAGTCTGGTGCAAATTTCACTTGAATAGGCTCATTGGAAATACATTTACTGGACAAAATGTTGATGTGTTCAATACTTATTTCCCCCATTGTATATATACCATCTATGACTGGAACAGATGGACTAATGCTCATATTCCCCCTGGTGGGCTTCTTGGGTACTTACTAAAGTTCCATAATTCTCAGTGAATTCATTTTTGAGCCCCTATGGTTAAACACACGTTTTATTTGTGTACTACAAGAAGAAAATTGCAAAAGTTTTGGGCAGTTTAAAATAATGCAAAAATGTATTCAGGTTTAAAGCGAAGCATGATTGCTTTTATTATTTTGGAAATGTTGTGCATATGGAGCTCACTGTTTAAAATGTCACAGAGCAGGGTGTTTGAGGTAATGTTGCATTTTGTTTTTCAATAGAAACTACTGTTTGGAAGCAGATGGAACAAAATGGCCAAATTTGGCCATGGTTGTAGATTTTCAATATAAGATGAGATAAGATCAAAATTAAGCTTTTTGGCCTTGCCACACCAGTGGTTATGTTAAAAAGGAAAACAAATTGTTAAACAAATATTTTTCTCTGAGCAAATGTATTGGTATAAAATGAATAGAATTTTTCTATTTTTTAAACATACAGTATAGTTCATTACCTGTATCGTTTATGTTATACAGCCCTTATTGTTCATCTTTATCAAGGGTATGAATAATTGAAAGAGTTGACTGTATGTAAAGAGAGATCTTTTCATGATAGCTGAAAGATGACACAAAGTCCCCCTACAATCATCACCACCCTCCATCCCTCAGAGACAGCACTAGGGGGCGTAGTGTGAGTTTGAACGTATACATTATAGCCATTGTCATCCCTCGAACAATAGTCCCCACGTCAGAGCGCTGTGTGTTTGGAGCGGTCTGATTCCAATTTGACCACGTCAGCATTATCTTATTAGCAGCCGCTCTGTTTAGTTGAGGACGGAGCCCCAGAGCAGCGTGGGATACTGGAAGAACAACACTGGCTGGGAGCCCTGTACATGTCACAGACTGCATTAGGCACACATGCATGTGGGTACATTTAAATCTACCATAATTACACTGAACGAGGAAAGTGTTGAAACTTGTTTTTTTTCCTCTTTTCTCTTTACCCCAAAGTAAAGATCAAACCTGGATGCTATTTCTCTCTCCAGTCAAATTTGAATATAACAGAGGTGGGGGCGGGGTTGAGGCATTGTAGGCTGGCTTAACTGACTGCAATTTTTTTTTTTTCTGTCGCATTTCTATATCACTTTCTTCAATGTTGAAGCCATCTGAAACAGTTGATATCTGATTGGAGCATGCCCCCTGCTCCTCCCCAAGCAAGACACCCCTCAATGAGTGGTATCTGTCATTATTGTTGTGATTTGGCCAGCTCCCAACGACTCCACCCCCTACAGCTGAAATGCTGTATAAATGCAGCATCTGCCTCAGCAGCAGCATTGCCTGAGAAGTTAGGGAACCTATTTGTAAAAGTTATTGGGGAGGTTAGGGGTCCCAAACATGAAGAGACTGGGCCTGGCTGTCTTCATGCTCCTATTTCTGATGTCAGCTGTCGAAGGTAAGAAATGTCTGAGCTCTGGGTGTGTGTGTGTGTGTGTGTGTCCAGATGATGGAGTGGGTGGGGTTGACTTCTGAATTGCTGTCACCTAGAAAGTCAAGATTCTAGATTTGTTCCTTTTAGACCTTTCTATCTCCTTTCTTATTCTGTCTAATTTCCTTTCTTATCTATGTGAATTCATGTCTATGCCTTTACATTTCTACATTATGTTGCTTCTACTCTGGTCTTTTTTTGTATTTTCTGTATTTTCTCCTCTGCAGGGTAGGGGCCCCTCTGTAAAATAGTTTGTGCTGAGCAGGGCTCACATACCTTAATTCCAAATGTATTTTAACACCTTGTATTTTCTGGTATTTTAATCTTTTTTTCATGTAGAATATAATAATACATGCAAATGTAATTAAATGAGACCTGACAACAGCCCCTCAAACCAGCAAAGAATGTGTGCCTTTCAGTACCAGGATCAATATTATTACCACTACTGTTACTATTAGTGCAGTTACTAACAATTTACTGCTAACATACTTCTACTTCTACCCCTACTAATGATAATGTACATTAGTAAAATACCTGCATAGATTAAAGGCTTTAAAATGTTGTGCAAAACAATTTTAATGATCAATTATCAAATGCTATTTTTTTCTTTAAAAACATTGATGTAAATAAATAAATAAACTGTTTAGTTCAATGAAATGAAGAACAACTGTTGTTTCTTCAACGACAATACCTGATACCTGATACTTTTGTCTGTCAGTTAAATGATGGGCATGAAATCATTTTGAGAAAAGCAGCGAGAAGATTGAATGAATGAAATAGGTGTGTGTGAGCCACTGTCTCGGAGTTGAACAGTTGTCTTCCCTCCTAGCTGACGACGTAGAAATGCAGTACTGGACTTGTGGTTATAGAGGACTCTGCCGTCGGTTCTGCTATGCCCAGGAGTACATTGTTGGACACCATGGTTGCCCCCGTAGATACAGGTACATGGCCTATACACCCCTGTCTAGTTGAAGCACTTGCATGTTCAAGTTTTATTCTTGACAAATAGATTAATATAGTCCTTAAATGTCACCTAGGGGTGACAGCTAATATTTTTTTGCTAATGTCTTTGATCAAGATCAGGTCGAATAAAATCTGCAAGATTACTGAAATAAATATTTGCTTGTTGAATTTAATCTTTTAATGACACTTGTCAAATAACACATTATTTGTTCCAAAGAACCAAATAAACAATTTATTTCACCACTTTCAAAAACATAAACAAAATCAAACAGCGTCCTTTCAGGCAAAAACAATTAGGGGTCAAAATTACTAAGAATTTCTTTAAAAAAATGAAGGTGAATTGATCTTGTGATGCAAGAAAACTTAAAGGACTGCGCATGTTAGTGTTGCATAAAAATATAAAAACGTATAGAAATAATAATATAAGAGAGTAAAAACTCACCAAAAATAGTTGTGCAAGTAGTTTCTTCTCAAACTATTGGTGACTGCAAAAGACATTGTGTAGAGCTATACTACTAAAGCTGTGGACTATGTGGGAGAGGGAATTTGTAAAGCAGAAAGTATTGATTGTGTGTTTCGTCATTTGCAGATGCTGTGCTGTGCGGATTTAACAAACACCAACAAAATAATGATACCTGCAAGACACCACAAGCTGAGGACAAACTGATTTACATCGGTTAACGTGATACATAACTTAAAATGAAAATCCACTTTTAGAGGTGATTGCATCAACAGGAAACATTTTATTTTTCCTTGATTGGGAAGGAAAAGATGAGGTATAGTGTGCCCTGGGCACTCCTTTGTTCTCCTTTACATATACAGAAGACTATAAAAGATAGTTTTAAAAGTTTTTAAATCCAACCGTTACTGCATTGACAAGCATATTACTTCAAAGACAATATTGTCAGATCCAATATATTTTGTAATGGCTGTATAGCATTGACATAAAGTACAGGACAGTGTTTCCGATATTGTGAAATTTTAGATTAAGAAGCAGCATAGTCTAAAACATCTATATTGAATCTTTTGATTCATAAAAGATATTTAAAGATACATTGTTCTATAATAAAAAATACATTGTTTCAAAGCTGCAACAAATGGTTTGTTCTTTTTTTCTCGCTAGGTATTATACACTGCTGATATAATATGGTTTGCGCCACACATCTATTTGCCTAACACATCATCTTTCCTGAACCACCCTCTTAAAAGACCTGTACTGTACCTGTACTGATTTTATGAGACAGTGGCAGAGCAATCGTGAAATTTTTTTTGAAGTTATCCAATCACTACGCTTTCACTTTTACCACAAACATACCTGCAGTTCCTCGCTTGTATTCACTTTGGGTAGATTTAAACAGTCAATGCAGACCTAGTCTAAATATGGCATGCTGTGGCCTGCATTGTTTGACTACAGGACAATAACAAAGTCAAATGACTGACCCAGATATTGTAGCTGTAGCAGAGAGGCACTTTTGTGAATTAAGTATAACAGGTCATGTTCATGTTTGTCACCCACAACAAACAATTATTTTCATGTTTGGAGTGATTTGTTTTATTTTTTATTTTGGTCACCCACAAAAAAAAAAAGATTTGTAAAGTGCAAAAAAAAGAACATTCAGAACAGGAAAAGTTCCATCTGCCTATTACAATTACAAACTCAGTTCAAAATGTTAGAATAGGAAGCATCAACTCTTGCAAGCAATAAACCGCTAGGAGGTATATACCTAACATTCGATTTCTCAGAGGGTGAACAGTTTGGTTCAATTTCAACCTGGCTTGCTTAGATATAACAGACCCAATTACAAAGCAATATTTATTGGGACATACAATATTATTTTTTATGCAAACTAATTCAATAATAATAATAATAATAATACCTTTGTGACACAACCTGGGTGACGTAAACACCTATGCACAGCATACAATATGGGTGTTTAAATACTTGTAATACTTGCCATTGCTGTGCTCTGTCCATGGCAGCCTCCCCATTATTTCAAAGCCCACAGTCATTGCACAAGTATGTACCCCAGAGACTGATATATGAACAATACTCTCATCATACAGGGAGAACTGTTTTCACACATCTTCAGCAACAATCCAGTGACTCACTGAACAACAATATAGTCACACCATGAAAACGAATGACAGAACAATCCCACGCATACCGTTGCTAAGCCTGTTCATTCACCACATAGAAGCAGAAATATCTTTTTACTCTTTGTTGAAAAACAAATTGAACTGGGCCACTGTTGAATGCTGTCTGAAGAAATAGCAGTGGTTGATCTGGTTTAGTAGAGGTTAAAGGCACGAGTGTCATCGGTAAACATGCGCCGGGGCATTGTGGACTTCATTGTCGTCTGGGTTATCTTTCAATCTTTGTACCCCTGCTATTCAGTCAGCACAGCGTGACAGTACCACAATGGAGCAAACCCCCACAAATCTGTTTACAGGAGGTTTTCGGTCTTCACAATAATATCATTGCATAACCACACACAGCTGTCCCAGGCTGGTCAAAACCAGTGATAGGTTGGAGAGGGAGGGGAAAAAGCAAGAGCTTTTGATCTTGTAAATGTAATTATTTTGCATATCTGCTTTAATGCTCCCTTTTATACATTCAAATACAGTCTGGTTCTATAGGGAGTCAGCTGATTTGAAAACCAACACAGTTAATTTTTTCTTAGTGTTGAACAATTATGAATGTCATTTCCAGCAAATAATTTCATGTTTGTTTTCTAGATTGTTTTAAGCAGGGTAACGTCACATAGTCTGTTAACCTTTCAGTTTGACATAAATAAAAAATAAATGATTTCACTTTTAAATCATATTCATATAAAATATTTTGAAAATTATATTCTGCTTTATTCTCATCTTCTCTAAATAATACATGGTGCACCAACACACACATTTATAGAACTATACAAATGGCACATACAGTACATACAAAGCAATGCATGTGTCTCTGTAGGCATGACTGACAAGGTATTTTCATTTAAAATATAAATCTGACTTTTCATGCCACATACTATTGCCAAGTTTTCTGCACCTTTGGTGCAATGTGGCTGGAAGCTAGTCTGCAGCATGGACAAAACATATTTACCTCTCCTTTACTGTGGGAATGTGGTTCTACACTAACATCGTCCAGAGCTACTAACTTTGAGAAGTGACTGAGAATGAGATCTGACTCTTGGAATACTTGGAATAATTATGTTAACATGGACACATTTACATCCCAGAAAAGGGAAACCTCATTTACATTAAAATGCAACATCAACTCCAGGTTTGTTGTGAGAACGTGTGAGACTCAATGCATGATAGTTGCCAGCTCTGCATCATCTGTGTGTTGTGGGTTGTGAGTGAGTCTGAAGAAGGGTATCTATTAGGGCGTGAGTTTTTGTTGAGGACTGATCATAACTCATTGCGGTGGCTACATAATTTTAAAGAACCGGAGGGTCAAGTTGCCAGATGGTTGGAACAATTATCCTCTTTTCAGTATTGCATTCAGCACAGGGTAAACAACATACCAATGCAGACGCTTTGTCTCGCCGTGCAGCCGGTTGCCAAGTGGTCACTGTGGTGGACACATCTGACAACAATATTGATGGGAGCTTGTATAGTAGGCAGTGTGATGATCCTGTTTTGCGGCAGCTCATTTCACTTAAAGTTCAGGGCTGCCCAAGGGATGCTGCTGAACTACAATCTAGTGCTGAGTTGAAACCCTATATTGTGTTGTGTGGGACATGCTATATTTAGATAAGGATGTCCTGACGTATAAGGGGAGTGGAGTAGACGGGGGAGGACAGAGAGTGTTGCCCAGATCTATGGTGCCTTTCATCTTGCACAGTTTGCATAACTGTAGGACGGATGGCCATCTTGGAGTCGAGAAACTGCTCGATCGAGTCAGGTCTCGATTTTATTGGCCTGGGTGGACACAGGACGTTAGGGAATGGTGCAAATCATGCCACAACTGTGCAGCCAATAAAATCACTGGGCCAGCTCCTAGGGCCCCTTTGCAGACCACAATAACATCTCGTCCTTTTGAGCGGGTTGCTTTAGATATACTGGACCCATTGCCATGTTCAGATAAAGGTAATCGCTATATATTGGTACTAGCGGACTACTTTACTAAATGGGCTGAAGCCTTCCCCCTTGTAAACCAGGAAGCGAAAACTGTCGCAGGTGTTTTTGTGAACGAGTTCATTTTAAGATTTGGGGCACCACGTACGGTGCACACAGATCAGGGGAGAAATTTTGAATCCCAACTGTTTCAAGAGATTTGTGAATTGCTGGAGGTGCACAAAACTCGAACCACAACCTATCATCCCCAGTCAGATGGACTGGTTGAGAGACTGAATAGAACAGTGACCACAATGCTGTCAAACTTTGTGAATGCCAACCAGTCTGACTGGGATGCCTTGCTCCCCTATGTCATGATGGCTTATCGTAGTAGTATGCAGTCTAGTACTAAACACACCCCTTATGAGGCTTTGTTTGGGCGCCAGATCGTAATACCTGTCGATGTCCTGATGGACCATTGTGAAGAAGGTTATAGTAATGTTCATGAATATGTACATACAGTAAGACAGAGGTTACCCACTGTAGCAGGTGCTATTCAGCGACACCAACAAGCAGCATCCCAAAGTCAAAAGGAATTTTATATTATGAAATTAATGAAACACCAATATTATGAGCCAGGAGAAAGGGTCTGGGTGCGGGATAAGAGGAGAAGGAGAGACCAGTGTCCAAAGTTAAAGAAATGATTTATTGGCCCTTATTTAGTCTTGGAGAGATTATCTGATGTTCTTTATCGGCTCAAGGGGGGTAATGGGGACACTGTTATGCACTTTAACCGCTTGAAGCCCTGCTATGCTTCTGATTCCAGACTGGCCCTTTTAAACCCAAATGATGTTGGTGATGGTGGCTCTCAGACTGTAGGAGCACCACCAGCTCCTGTGCGACAACCCCAAGAGCGACGTCGGTGGACCTGGTACCTGAATAGGACCGATCCCCATCCACGAACTGAGCGGCGCTACGCGACTGACCCCTGCACAGAGACTGAATTCCTCGGAGTGCACAGATAAGTGTTCTGCGTTACCTGCCTTGAGTCGTTCAGATTGTTCTCTTCTGGTTGTACTCTAGTATTATAATATTTTAGTTTGACGACTGCATTTAGCAAGATCCTTATTTTAGCATTTTATCGGTCAGGGTACAGTTTAGCCCTTTGGCCAGGGTTAACGGCCAGTCCACACCCCTAGCTGCTCAACGAGGCCCATAGTTGAGGCAAAGAGGAGTCATTTAGTAAGCCACCTTGGCCTGCGTATTGTGTATGTGTGTGTATCAAGTGTCATCTTATATAATAAAGCATTTTGTATATTGACTAAACTGATTGCCTGGACCTTGTATTGTTATTCGCATCTCTCCATCGTTATAAAAGAATCGGTGTGTTACAGTATCTTATGCTGCCAGTACCTTCTGTTGCAAAAGTGACATGCACAATATCAGAGATACTAGATAGTTATATATTCTGTTTGACCACGGGATCAAATGCTCTTGTATAAAGGGGGTCTGTATATTTATTTTTCTAGAAACAAAACCTATATTGTAATGCAGCCTGCATTGCTATCATAACGCACATTTATGCACGAAATGTCAAATCTTTAATAAAATGTTGTGTCAGCAGGAGCCTCAACATACAATTTCGGCTAATAACAAATAATGAAGTGTATTTTACAAGGCAGAAAAAATATCTAAATGTGATATTACAGCTGTCAAACCCTTATGGTGGACATGCTTAGGTAAATGTTTACGTCTTTCTCCGTAGGGATTCTGAACCAATCAGGACCAATGTACGAAGAGAAAAACAACTTTCCCACTACTACTGTTTTCGTTGATTAATCTATGATTTCCTCTATTGCCTGGTGCGTATTTGTATTCTAATGAAAACACTGGTCTTGATCGCTTGTGCTTTGCTTCTATCTCGGAACAACGGACTCGGAGAATGGTTTAGTTGAGAAATTCATCCTTCAATATCAGTTGTACGGAGAAACGTCTCTGATTGGTTAAAACATAGCAGCGTGCACGTTTTATCTCCACCCGGAAGTAATAGGGCATTCATTCTCATTCTTGAAGATGGAGGAAACTTCACTGGGAGCTGATATCGATGACTGGTTTATAGAATCGTTAAAAATGTGAGTAAGACTTACTTGAGGATTACTAAATTTACATGTGATAATAACACAGATTTTAGTTTAAGATGTTGCAACATTTAGCACAATAATGAAGAGCTACGTAGTGCTAGCTTCTCTTAATCAACTAATTGGTCCGTGTTCAGACCCGAGGTGATCAGCAACTGGCAGAAACAATATTTTTGAAAGCATTTCGCAGAATGAAATCTAAGCGCACTTCTTTCTCGCTATCAGATACACCGACCTTCACGTGTTCGAACTTCAGGAACCAACCCAAGTAATCGAGTGGACTGCAGAAAAAAGTATTGGTTGTTTCTGTTATCATTTCACATTCATCTACTTTCGATGTGTTATCTACTGTATTTGTGGATTTTAATACATGTTCTTTTTCTTGCCTATTCGTCATCTTTAGGTATTTGTGTGGCAGGTTACTCAACTACAAAAAGTAATGAAATCTTACAGCTCCTTTTGCCACAAAAGCTCTTTGCCAAAAATAACCAGGTAAGGACTTGAGGCTTTATATTGTTATTTTTTGTTGACCTTCAACTAATAAAATACAGTAGCACTCAAGGGCGTAACCACATATTAAATATTGGGGGGACATAATGAAAGGTAATGTTTATATCTACAAATTATTGGGGGGAACAGTTTTGTTCTGTTTTGGCGGGATATGTCATATAGATATGACATATTCCCCTGCTCGTTACACCTATGGTGGAACTAAATAATCATATATACCACACATTAGAGTATGGATGTCCGAAGACAGGATATTATGTTAGTTTCTCCAGACCAGCTGTCACATGTTGCTGTGCAATATCAACAGGGTCTTTGTCCTGAAAGGGATTTTAAAGTGGATCATGGTGGTTTCTCTGAGGACCCTGTCAACTGCCTGAAGCATATTTCAGGAACAAGGTAAATTTAGGTAATTATTGTACTGAACCACCAGTTTCTTGCAACATTAAAAGGCATTTAGTGTGGTCCTATGAGAAAATCCAGCAGAAGTATTTGGTTGTTGTAGTGGGAAAAATGTGATTCTGTATTCATGCACTTCCACACATGCGATACTCATGGGGTTCCATATGTCTGGAGATGTAAACACACACACACGCTTGGTATGTCCAACTAAGCATTTTCACTGAGGTAAAATGCTTAAATACAGATCGTTTTCCCAGAAAATTTATTTCATCCTGTAATTTGACTTGCATATGAAATGTAAAAACATTTTGGTCATAAAAAGACCCTTTCTGATCCTCACCTATCTGAAATGTACTGTTTCCTGTCAGGTGTGTTGTCAGCAGTGGCGCCCCTGGCTCCAAACTGCAAATATGGCAGATTGGAGAAGATGACAGAGGTAAGTCTTTTTCTGACTTGAGCAGGCAGCACACACCTGCCTCAGTTTAAATTCATAGGTCTGTAACTCTCTGCTTGGATGTATTTATTGTGACAAATGTATTTGTTGTGCTTTTGTTCTGGAATTGTTTTACTAAATTTGATTTGTATCCTTTTGGATTTTGAGTGTAATTGCGCCTCATTGTTTTACTCGAAACAATGAAACAGAAATACACAATAAGGTTATTCCAAGCCATGACTGCTATAGACTATGCTCATATCTACATGTTTTCAAGCTAAATCTGAAATAATTAGGTTAAAATATCTATGTTTTATGGCAACAGAATGACCTATGTGCCTTTTTCTCCTGTCTTTAAATCATAGATATCATCAAGCTGACAGGATGTATAGAGCTTAAGAGCAGCTCAAATAAAAGGTGTAAGATTGCATCTGGAGCGGCATGCATTTTGCACGGCTCTGAACTCAGAGATATTCAAATAACTGAGCTGGCCTCAGGGAGAGTGCTCTACACAATGGGTAACTACAACTTTATTCTTGCTTCTGGACAGGATCAGTAGCCTTTCTTTATAGTGCTTCCACACCAACAGGCAGTTTTCATTTAATCAAAACAGAAGTTGTTTCATTATTGTCAATGGCATTTTCCATACAGTTTATGCCATCATCATGACTTTCTCCCTTAGTTTGTTTGATTTATTTAACAGCACTTTGCAGTATCTACAGTACCTTACCAAACCACCGACCCACCCTGAAATCACTTGATGGTATGCAATTCTGGTACACAAGTACACACAATGAGCAAATTGTAGCGATCATAAACACAGGTGAACTTTGATATTTGGTTAGGGAGCCATTTTAATGTGGATAGTGTGATTTATAAATAAATGCTACTGAATTTCCTCCATGGCTGTATTTGACCTTTTCTAGGTGTCTGTGTTTGTCTTGAAGGCAAATGGTACTTTTGTCTTCTGCAGAGTCGGAGTCTTCAGATCTAGTGAGCAGCCTGCAGTTTGTGGACGCCAACGTGTTTTTGGTCTGTACCGAAGGCGGCGACTTGTGCTTACACGATGTGCGGGTCCCTTCTGCCCTTCAGCATTCCCACGTTGTAGAGCAGGGGGCGGCCTACTGGTGCATGGGGCTAAAGAGTGGCCCCTGCTTGTCAGATGCTGCCTCCTGCAGGGTGGCGCGGCTTTCGTCCTCTGGTCAGCTCGTTGTGTCAGACCTGAGGGACACAAGAGGTCCGTCATGTCGAGCTCAGCTTACCATCCAACACAGCGCACCCTGCTGTGACTTCATGAATGTGACATGGGCCCCTGCTTTGGATGATCATCTTGCAGTTTCGGGTGAGAAATCCATCAAATCGCCACTGCTTTGGCCTTGTAATGCATTGGTTGAGTTACGAGACATTGTGTGAAAAAGGGTACATCAGGGGATTTTATCAATTTAGATCCAGTTATGTAATTGAATGCACTACAGGCATCTGTGCTGTACAACGTTATCACTGCATCCCCACATTAAATTAAAAAAATGCCTTTGTATACAACCTTGTCAAATTAGATCATTCGTTTTATGTTAAAGACAAGATCGTGTTTTTCATTACGTTCTTTTTTCAGGTTTTGATGGAACGGTACATATCTATGACACTACGGCTTAGGGGCCAGAATTAAGAGAGTGGCAGCCACTGTTTGTACACAGAGGTCATGTGATGTCATCAGGGTGTGAAGCTGACGCTGGCACTGTTTTGGTTACCACTCATGTGTGGCATCCATGGAGACCACGGACTGTTCTTTCAGCTGCTACTGATGGGTCCTTGCACGTTTGGGATTGGGTGGACAAAAGAGCAGACAGCCGATAAGAATCAAAGACATCGGAGGAGCTCCATTGGTTTACACTTGAGGAGAGCATTTGCTCTCTGTAGTGCTGGCCTGGAGGCAGGAATGGACATGTTTGATTATGCTGAAAGTTTGTTCACACGCTGATACTTTTGTCACAAATGCATCATGTACATTAATCTGATTCATGAAAGACTTTTAATAAAGTTTCAAGACTTTGAAATGCCATTTTCCACTTTCACTCCGTTTTTCAGTACTGTGAAATTTTTTCATAACATTTTGATTGCTGAGAATACTACATTATTTCAATAAGGGTTGCTTACATCACAATATGTATGGCTTAAATACCAGTATAATACAAGAAGGTCAATCATTTGTGGAAAAAATACCCTGATTAGTTTTTTTGTACAGTTACACTTTATCCAATTATTGTGGTACAGTATAGTGGATCAACTTGAATTCTTTTAAATTTCAATTGGCACATACAGCACAGGACAAGAAAAACAGGCAGCCCCAGTCTGATTACATTCTTGGTACACACAATGTCATCTAGGAAGCAATCATGCTTTTAGGAAGATGGAGTATAATTTGTTTTGCTTTAACTTGGGATTTTATCATTTTCCCCCACATATACCTTTTTTTAAATCGAATCTTAATGTATATACACACCTACAACAAACATTGTGCTGACTGAAAACTGTAAACATATATATATACAATTTGCCAAATAAATACAGATAATACAGAAGTGATCATTAGCTTTTTTCTGCAAATATTAAGCGTTATATTTATACACAGAAATAAGGCAATAAGTGCAAATGAAGTTATTAAAATGAAAAAAGGGGGGGTAAAAAGTCCAATGGTTTGCTGTCCACTTGCCTTCACTGGCCGAGGGATAGTGAAAACAGTATACTATGCAAGTGCTCACCAATACAACCATACCAATGCAATCAACCTAGGATATCTTTAGTTTATCATCTATTGCTTCAATTACATCAGTGAGGTGGAAATCTACAAAGGCGATCTCCTCAAGTTCACTCTGCTTCCCACATTCCATGAGGCAAGCAAAATGATCCTGTTCACAATAGGCCAGATCAGAGTAACCACTCGGACCAGAGTGGATGATCCAGGGGTGCTCCCATCTCAAAGTGTGTAAAGGGGACCTGTTCAGGTACACCCCCAAATCACTTCTGTTCCTCTTGTTGGTAGGGTGTGAAAACAGCAGCCAAGTTTGTGTGTCTAAGGAGAATGGCAAATTTGCATCATCTTTGTTTACCCCATCTTGATCTTCTGAGATGTATTCAGGTACAGGAAAACCTATAACACTGCCTTGGCAACCACCACGGCTCTGTTCTACTAGCTTTGGGGCTAAGCGGGGCTTGTCAAAACTATTCCCGTTGGTCTCGCTCAGAGCCTCCACTCTATGGCCCCTGGTGTTGCGGGCATTGCAGTACAAGTGGCTCTTGCCATCGCGGTTGATAATTTCAGCCATTTCGCACTCGCATGACTTTCTCTGGATGATCTGTCCGACGTGCCACGTCTCACCGCGGTCGTCACTGTAGAAGGAGAAGGCATGAGGCTGGATGGTGCAGGGGAAAGGGATGCAGACGCACTTGCAGTGTATGTAGTACACATAGGCTGGAATGACAAGCCTCCCGTTTTCCATCTGAATGCCATGTCCGGGTCCTACAGCGAATGTGGCCCACTTTCTGACCTTCTTGCCAATCACGCCATCCGTCAGGTCAGTCACCTTGCTCCAGGTCAGACCATTGTCTTTGCTGGAGACATAACACAGCCTGGCTGCGTTCCTGCCTGTCATGATCTGATGGTGCTCTGATGTCTTGCTCTGAATGCAGATGAAAAAGAGGAAAAGGGTTTTGGAGTTCCTCTCGTACACCGGGCAGGGGTTCATGGTTCGATGACCCGGCAGACACGCAGAAAGCAGCTCCCGTGATGGTGACCACTGTAAAACAAAAACAAAAACAGAAGTCTATTGGGGGGGAAAAGGCCCCCAACGAAAAAACCTGAACATGCAGGAATAGGGTGTCTAAATTTGAACTGTTACACAAATGTCGATGTATGCAAATAAGCACTTGCATGCTTATGACTGGATGAACAAGCATATTTTAATACCCAAATACCTGAATAGATCCTTTCAGCAGCGTCCCCTTCCGCATCACTATGATTTTGGCGTCACTGTCACAAGGAGAAGAGCGCTTTTCCGCAAAGGCTAGGTATGACTGATCCTCTCGGAGGTAGATGAGAGCTGGGATTCTATAAGTTACTCCGCACGTCTGCTTGAACACGGTTGTCTTTTTAGGCTCCATAGCAATTAGCTGCGAACCTGTCTTCGACGTTGTATTGCCCATTATTGAATGCTGCTCCAGAAAACAAGTAAATAATTCATCTTAAACCTAAACTTTAACAAATAAAATTTACATTTTATATAGAATACGTCTGTACTTTGTATCGATCGACTTAGTTTTAACCCTTGTATTATGTTGAACAGATTTGACCTGAATGTAGGTGTTTATCATAATAAAAAGGCTGGTTAACATGCTTGTTTTAGCCTGAGGTCAGGTGACTTTGCCTAATTTGGGGTCATGAACTTCTATACAGAATATTGACATCTTGATGTTTTTGTTTATTTCTATAAACACCACTTTTATTTCAACTAAAGGCATGTTTCAAAAACTTCAAAAAGCTTACCAATGCCTCATAGACATAACATGTGACAGATGCAGATCTAAGTTGTGGGAATCCACTCTGTTGCTGTCTGAGAGGGGCAACACTGATATGAAAAAAGGTCCCACTCACCATTTACTCTCTCAATCACTCTGAAGCAATTGTCATAAGAGGAACATGAGCAGAACACTCATGTACAGCCAGTGAAGCCCTCGCTGTACTCTTAGACAGTGATAATGACAGTGAAATAAAGGAGGAAGTGTCTGAAACTGAGGACAATGTTGAACATACACTACCGGTCAAAAGTTTTAGAACACCCCCTTTTTCAAGTTTTTACTGAAATTACAATTACGTTTTTACAATCATCCTCTGGTTCATTGTAGTCCGTCAATCCGTTGATGTGAGTTACAGGTCATAATGGATGTTATTGTGCCAAATCTGCCCCTCATCAAATGCAAAATGTGTAAGATACTAAAAACATGCCAGCTAATTTTTTTTAAAGCACACACACCATCGTGGCCAGTTTGATGAATAATTAGTGCATTTTGTGTGCTTTGTAATGAAAAACGAATGGTGTAATATCAAGGGAAACCTGTCCTATATGGACAAAAAACTGAAATATCTGGTCAAGTTTGTAACGATAGTCAGTGACATGATGATAATTTCAAATAATTACTTTTTGAAGAGGTTAAATATGTATATCTTAAAATTTTGTTGTGATTTGTATAGCACTGGCCATTTCTGGCCGAAACACTATTCATTGGTTTTAAACATTGAAACATAATACAAGGGTTAAATCATGATTGTAATATTACCAAACCCATGTAATTAAAACCGAACAAGCTGGAAATGTAATAGAACCTAGTTAGACCACAATCCATTCCACTAACGTGAATTTCAATAAAGCAAAGAAAATGCATGCATAACCATGCATTTTGTTTAATGTGTGCACATGGCTTTGCATAAACGTTCTATTCATCAATCTAGCTAGCGCAAACTCGTTAGCGCAATTAGTTTTATGAATTATTATACGTTACACAAATCGTAACAAGGCAAAAGTTTAAATATGTGTGGCTGAAGCTTCTCACATTTCACATTCCATCACTACGATAATCTCTCAAACATTGTACAGTAGCTAATTAGATAGCTAGCTAAGCACCTACCTTGCTTTCTACTTTTATATCATTAGCTAGATAGCTTTCTAGCCACACAAACGTTGGCCACGTTATAACAATAACATTATGCGTGTGCATTCCTTACCTGAATGAAAATTCGCAACACTTCCAACAGACAAACGCCACTTGAAATATAGCTTTAAAGCAATGTACTGCTAACGACGACGAACAACAAAATGTTGTTATTTTCCCCCATGACCAAAAACAGCTTGTCGGCTTGATAGATACTTGGCAAAAACGAAGCTTTCCACGGATTTTTGTTTTGACTTGGTTCGGTACTGTTGACTTCTACAGGGAAGAGAAAATGCTTGAGTAAATGTAGATTTTAATGCATTCTGGGTAAAGTAGTTTTTCGTCTGAAGTCGAAGAAAACAGCAAACAGAACTTCTCCTCGTGATGAGGTTATCTGTGAGCGCTGGTCTGAAACCAGTTTTGCGTTTTTCTTCCACAATGGCCAATTTATTTTTTGACTGCTCAATGCCAATGTTATGTCACCGGGGGCTCTGAACCAGTAATGCGTTCCAGTGGATGTTGTCTAGAAGAGTTTGATGAGATGTAGTCACAAAAGTGTACTAATCATATGTATAAGCTCTAATCTTATATTATAATATAATACTATATACTATAATCTTCTAATAATTCAGTTTTAATCATAAATCAATGTAGATTGTTCTCCCTTCCCAATTCCTCCCCCCTCCCCTTCATTCTCCTTCTGAGTGCGCCTCTCTTTCTCCTTCCTGCCTTATTTCTTGTTCTGCCTTATCCCCCTCTCCTGTAGAACAGAGCTGCTAAGCCAATTAGTGACCAGTTATGTGTACATTTTCTTCTGGCTGAGAGGTCAGATGTGATGACGTCATAATAGTGTTCAGGTGATATATATCATCTGCTACCAATTTTGCTCTTGTCGTCATACAATAGGAGTCCTTCTTTAACTCTAATTTGCGCCCCCCTTTCCTTCTCTTTCTTGTGTGACCTCTCCTCCCTCTCCTCTTCCTGCTCCTTCTAAATACCATCCCCCTGCCAAGTGGAGACTCTGAAACGATTGAGGGCCAGTAGGCAAATCCTGAATTCTGAACTGGCCTCTATATCCTCCCCTTGCATCTAGCCACTCAAAGTGGTTTAATGTTTTTCTGATATCAAAATGAGAGCCACTCACAGGCAGTGGGGCAGTGAAGGGGTCATAAAAGATGCAACACACTTTCCTTTGATCAAATAAAATATCAAAGGAAAGTGTGTTCCATGTAATTGAGAGAAAAAAAGGCTGACCCTCTCCTCTGCCTCGTCCCAATTTGTCGCTACTAGCTCCTCATGCATACATTTACATTTTACATTTTAAGCATTTAGCAGACGCTCTTATCCAGAGCGACTTACAAGATGTGCATTAATACAAGGTAAGAACAATCATAGTTAGCGCACAAGATCAGTGCAGTAATACAGCAATAGACATCATTGCAGGCGTCTGCGTATCATACCTGTAACACTGGGAAAGAAAAGGTTAGTGTGTTTGTTTTTTAAATTTAATTTAAAAAAATTTTTATAGTGTAGAACAAGTAAACAGTGGTGATGACAGATTGACTAGATGGACAGTGTTCAGTGGTAGTGGAGTCTGAAGAGGTGGGTTTTGAGTCTCTTGCGGAAGATTGCAAGTGATTCCGCGGTCCTGACTGATTGCGGGAGGTCGTTCCACCAGCGAGGGATCAGGACAGAGAAGAGGCGAGACCGCGAGGAGCGGCTACCAGGCGTCCAGAGGGATGGGGCAGTCAGTTTGCCAGAGGAGGCGGAGCGGAGGGGTCTGGGCGGGGTGTAGGGAGTGATGAGTGACTGGAGGTATGGGGGAGCAGTACCTCTGGCCGCTTGAAAAGCAAGCACCAGTGACTTGAATCTGATGCGTGCTGCGATGGGGAGCCAGTGCAGAGAGGAGAGTAGAGGGGTGATGTGGATGAACTTCGGCTGGTTGAACACCAGGCGAGCGGCAGCATTCTGGACTAGTTGCAGTGGCTTGATGGCACAGGCCGGAAGGCCTGCCAGCAAGGAATTGCAGTAGTCCAGACGTGAGATCACCAGGGCCTGGACCAGGAGTTGAGTGGCCTCTTGGGTGAGGAACGGTCGGATCCTCCGGATGTTGTGGAGGGAGAAACAGCAGGTCCGAGTGATCGTTGCAATATGGCTCGAGAAGCACAGCTGGTTGTCCAGGGTCACTCCAAGGCTCCTGGCAGACTGAGACGGAGACACTATGGAGCCTTCCACGGTGATTGACGCATCAATCGTCGGGGAGCCCTTCACAGGGAGGAAGAGCAACTCTGTCCTCCCCAGGTTCAGCTTCAGGTGGTGGGTGGACATCCATGCGGAGGTGTCAGCCAGGCATGCAGAGATCCGTGCCGGGACCTGGGTATCAGATGGAGAGAAGGAGAGAAAGACAGACAGAAAAAGAGCAAAAGCTCTGGGCTCTCAGTAAATGCCCACCGACTTTCAGTTCAATTCAGAACTTTGCTTTGTTCTGGACACACACGCAGCTGCTGCAATCGCAGTATCCTTTTGGTGGCACCCTTTCTCTTCTTTTTTGTAGCCAATCTGCCTCTCCCTCCTCCCTGCTACATTCTCCATCTCGCTGCCTCTCGCCTTCTCACTTTCCTCTCCTCATTCCTCTCTTATTTCAATTTTTCACTCCTTCTCTGCTGTAAATGAGAGCCTCTTAACCAATCAATAGCCAGTAATGCCCAGGCTTTGAGTGAAAATATTATGATTTCATAATAGTGAAGTAAGGAATAAAGCAGGACAGGTTTTTTCAGTTGTATGAAAATAAACCAAGACAAGGTGTTGTTTTGCGGTCAAGTACCTATCCAAGTATCCTTCAGTATAATCTTTTTTTTCAAAGGTATGACTCATAAAAAAATGGTTCTCCATAAACGTTGCATCTAAACAAGGTTCATATGTATTTAATAATATACTGTATGTATCCAGGCCATCCCTGGCTATTCCCATCCCAGGTCACTATTAGCATTCTGAAAGAGTCCATCTGAATATATGACTGTAATGTGTGGCATTGGTAAAGTTTATATTGTAGATACTCGTTCAGGCATAATCAAAGTTGAATATAGCACGATGTGATATTATTCTTTGTTAATTGCCTGGTATAATTACATGCATGTGCAAACTGGTTATTGGGTTTCACTTTATCAGCTTCACTCTTCGAGTTACGGCTCCATCCAATATCATACTCTACCACTAGGCGACGCCAGGGTTCAATAGAGCAGTGGTTCTCAACCTCGGTCCTGGGGACACCCTGCGTATGCTGGTTTTTGTTAGATATGGTTATTATGGTATATGGTTTAGTTTCAGGAATCAGTTGTGCGTGCGTTCCACAGTTATGCCCCCACTGATTTCACAGACTTTGCCAGTCTATACTTGAATCAATTAAAAAAGGTAATTATGTGTAATATAGCACATTACAGAAAAGGAGGGCATTCGTTGATCTGACTGATTTAAAGTCCTTGGATGTGAATATTGGACATGTATTGCTCATTGCATGCTTAGTTATTTCTGACATAATACGGATTTAAGAGAATCAATCATATTCATTTAATAGAAATGAAAAGTGTCTTAGAACAATTAACATCTAGTTGCAAGGTTGTAATTATGGTTGGAACGAAAACGAGGACCGAGGCTGAGAACCGCTGTTCTATATTATGAACACGGAAGTGTCGACACCAACTTTCAATGTAAGCACACGGGAGTGGACTATCGCTATTACTACCTAGAATCTCTGGTACAGTTAATGCATCCTTCACATTTGAAGCGAAGTTAGTATGACATCCGGGTACTTAAAAAAACCTGTGATGTGCAATCTACAAAATATTCTAATATCGCATACTAGTGAATACTAAATAGTACGTAATATCTGTATTATGACAAGTCTTCCAAACCAATCAAAACGAGTCTGTCTCAAATAGGAAGCTGTACTTAAGGCGCATTTGATCCATTGATAGTACGAGTTGATGGAGGGTCGACCCATATTCTGCGACCGCCTAAGAAATAACATTTTCATTGGTCACCTCACAGTATGCTGTGTATTTATTCGTTACTATACTAATAAGGTGGGACTACGCTTGTATCCCGCCTCAACACAATTAAAACCAATGAAAACACAGAAGTTGCTGCACGATGACCAATGAATACATACTTTGTACGTTTTAATTTCCAAAAGTTGGGGCTCACATATAGTGGTACTGTGAGGTCTACACGAATGATTGGCAATTCATTCATTCAATCATATTGTGTATCTAGTTTGACCAATCATAGAGAAAAATTGTCAAAGAATGGGCCGTCCGTGACATTAAGGTAGGTAGCACAGTAAGCGATCTGTCTCAACCGGGTACCGTGGTAGAGGACGTTGGAGTCACTCTAAAAGGGGGAATTAACAAAATCACAAAATAAAATAGCTATTGCAAGTTTCAGTATGTTTTTCCGCGTTGCAAGACCGGCTCTTAACATCACCCGGGGTCTAGCCACCTCTTCGCAGGTAAATTTGCTGAAAAGTGTTAAGTAAACGCTATGTATATAGAAAGACTGACTGTGTGTTACCAGCTAAAAACATTTTTTTGCGTTTTCTAACGCTAACGAACTCACATGCTATCTAGTGTGTTCCATGACTGAAATTGGCCAGCTACATAGGCATAATTTAGCTTTTTTTGTCACTACAATGGCTAGCTAGCAAAATGGAGCTATTTAGCTAGCTAACTAACTTGCTAGAGGTAATATGGGGTAAGAGTATCAGTTATTAGCAAACATCCGCTAACTGGCCTTACGGCTGTTGCCTTGCTAAATACAGTGTCTTTACTAGCTACCTATACCCGAACTAGCTAGCTAGCTCGCCTCTGTTATAGATTGAAAGCTGTCAGACAACGGGAAACGCCAGCAAAACTATGTTGCATGGAATGTATGTAGTAATGACGCTGTGTATTGCTAGCTATGTAACGTGTGGTTAAGGTGTGATTATTTTAGCCAAATGAAATAATCATACTAGCTCTACCAAGACCGTCTGTACGTTAGCTAACTGAGGCCTTACAACGAAGTGAAATGTGTTCTAATGCTGATTGATCATGCTTGGGGTCACAACTAGTAAATTAACATTAGAGATGTGGCTCACTAATTCGCAGGCAGGCCAACCCGTAAGTGTTTGCTAGCCTAGCGCTAACCAAACTCAGTTGGCTAGCTATACGAACTGATGTGTTTGTTTGATCTACACGGGCCGCGGTCACTAAGCAATTTAGTCCACTATTGAAACGATCAATAAATTGATGTTTATAATGTTAACAGAGCTGCTGATGGATGGCGTTAGTTAGTTGTGCGATATCTGGGGGAGGCGTGGCTAGTAAACGTTCGTGGTACTGATAGTTAACGTTAGTAGTAACGTTATAGCTATCGAAATGCTAGCCAGCTAGCAAATATACTGCATGTTTAAACTTTGAGTTGTTAGCTAGTTCACGTTTTCGAAGTATATTGGCTTACAGCTAGCTAATAGGATAAATACGGTTCAACATTATAGTGCTTTGAGAAGTTAAAGTGCAGGCTAAGGAAATATCTGCGGTTAACATTTAGCTAGTTAAACGGAATGTTAGTTAACGCTAACTGTCCCTCGTGTGTAGCTAGCTAACACAGCGTTAAATACTGTAAGTTGTTTGACGCGTGGATCTAGGGTCAATCAATAACATTTAAGTGAACTAGCTACAATAAAGGTCGATCGGTGGCTATTTTTGTATGTAGCTAATTATCTATCTACATTCTACTGCAAATGCCCCTCCATCACATAGCTAACTCTTAGCTATAAATAAAGCTAGCTAACGTTGCATAACACTACCACTATTAGAAAGATGTTAGACTGGTACTCAATGACATTGAAACCGCCCTAACAACGTTGGCTAGCTAACATAAGTTATTGAGTGGCACCGGTAGTAGGCGAGAGCTTTCCACCAGATTGCGGTTTATTGTGTAAAGTTGTTGAATAATTGAGAAATGCTTCCTGTGTTTGCCATTAAGAGCAGAACGCATTTCACAACGAACAATCTGCAAGTGATTAACACTTAAGCTTTTAACGTTTCTCGGCAACGTTGGCAAGAAGTTAAACTGACCTTGACAAAGTGTCACGGATTGTAATGAATTCTACGTTCCTACACGCCGTATTTAGTGATTGGTGGTATGTTTTATACATTCTTAACTGAGACACTTAACGTTCTTTGTCGGAACATGTTTTCCTGTGGAAGGCTTGCTAAGCTTTTAACATATTCCAGAGGCCCACATCGAATCTATTGAGGCCTTCTAAAATATCTCAGCTCAAGCATTTAAATCTCCACTTGCTGGCATGCCTTTAGCCGTGATTGGTTACAAGGCCACATCCAAAAATATTATACTTGTGGGTCGTGACCTTTTGGGCTGCTAACAGTTGGGATCATAAGGCTTTAATATGTTTTGTGAACTGTAAATATATATAAAACATATATTTTAAAAATTGATATTTTAATATAAGCAAGTGGATTATGTTAACTTGCAGATATTCAATATGTTTTTGTTTTGCTCAAAGTGTAAAACAACAGTTTCCCCATTTCGAAATTGAGCCTTGATGTTATGTCAGTAAAAAATAAAATGTCTTAGATTTTACATTTACATTTTTGGCATTTAGCAGACGCTCTTATCCAGTGACTTACAAGATGTGCATATATACATGGTAAGATCAATCATTGTTTGCGCAAGAGATCAGTGTAGTAATACAGCAGTAGACATCATTGTTGACAGCTGCATACCATACCTGTAACACAGGGAATGAAAAAAGTTAGTAGAATTTTATTTGTTTTTTTTATAATACAGTATTAAGCCTAGATAGAAAATACGAAATGCAGTATTAAACATGTAAGCAGTGGTGATGACAATTGGTTGATGTACAGAATCAGTGGTAGTGGAGTCTGAAGAGGTGGGTTTTTAGTCTCTTGCGGAAGATGACCAGTGATTCCGCGATCCTAACCAAGTGCGGAAGATTATTCCACCACCGAAGGGTCAGGACAGAGAAGAGGTGAGACCGTGAGGAGCGGCTGCCTGGGGCACGGATGGATGGAACAGTCAGTTTGCCAGAGGAGGCAGAATGGAGGGGTCTGGCTAGGGTGTAGGGTGTGATGAGTGTCTGGCGGTAGGAAGGAGCAGTTCCCCTAGTAGCTTGATAAGCCAGCACCAGTTATTTAAATTTGATGTGTGCTGCGATAGGGAGCCAGTGCAGAGAGGTGAGTAGTGGGGTGACGTGTGAATTTGGGTTGTTTGAAAACTAGAAGTTCGGCGGCATTCTGCACTTCTGCATCAAGCAGGTCATTCTGTAGGAGATTGAGAGACAGTTGATTATATACAGCCCATTCTAAGGTCTTGGATAGGATTGAGAGGAGAGAGACAGGTCAGTAGTTAGGAATGTTGGCAGGATTAAGAGGGTTTCTTGAGGAGGGGGATGGGCCCTTTTGACATTGTGATATTGGAGACAAAGGGGAGGATGTTCATAGTGATGGATTGGAAGAGGGGGGAAGGAATGGGATGGAGAGGGCAGGTGGTAGGACAGTGGGAGTGAACAAGTTGAGAGATGTCAGGGAGAGGTGAGATGGACGACAGGGAGGCGAGAGGTTTGGGTAGTCAAATGGGTGATCAATGGTTAGATGCGGGAGAGGTTGGGGAGAAGGTGTTGTGAATGTCATTGACTTTCTTGTGAAAGAAGGATGTAAAGTCATCTGTGGTTAGAGAGGAGGGAGGTGGGGGGAGGAGGAGGGGTGAGGAGAGGGGAAAATGTACAGAACAGTTTGTGTGGGTTAGAAGCATAGGATTGAATTTTGGAGAAGAAAAAATGCAGAGTTTGCAGAGGAGAGGTTAGAGGAAAAGGTAGCCAGGAGAGTGTGGAGGTCAGTCAGGTCAACAGGGGATTTGGATTTTCTTCATTTCCTTTCTGCCGCTCACAGTTTGTCGGTCAACACGAATGCAGTCAATGGGCCAGGGGCTGGGGGGTAGGAGACAAGCAGGTTTGGTGCAGATAGGACAGAATTAATCAAAGGAGGAGAGAAAAGATGGGAGAGTGGATGAGGCTTCCTCAGTAGGTAGCTGAGAGAAGGTATCGGTATCCAATATACCTTTGCTTGTGTTGTTCAAATATTGGCATGGATACTTTGTATGAAAACGATATAGCATCCCTTGTGTGAACTAAAAAAATATATATTTTTAAAAATTGCTTGTATTATATAGGCTTAAATCATGTTCTGCTGCACACAGCCTCAAACACACAAGAGTTAAGATGGTAAATGGTACATGGATTTAGGTTTCGTTTTTACCACCTTACTGCAATTCTAGAGCAGTGGTTCTCAAACTTGGTCTTGGTAACCCCCTATGTATGCTGGTTTTTGTTACAGCCAATCTCATGATCAATTAAGGTTGTTGAAAGCATGTGTGTAAGTTGTATCATACATTTTTTTCCTTAAACTTGTTTTATCACAATTCAGTTTTGTCTTATTGCCAAGTGCTCTGTCATTGAACTCTTCATTTTCCACATATGGATCAATTCTATTTCAATTCAGAAAATCAATTTAAATGTAATTGATGCACTGAAAAATCCTCCTAAAACATTATATATTAGAATAAAGTTAAATGGAGTTGACTCCAACCCTGGTCTCTTTGTCTTCCCTCAGAACAATGCCAAGGTGGCGGTGCTGGGTGCGGCTGGTGGCATCGGCCAGCCCCTGTCCCTGCTGCTGAAGAATAGCCCCCTGGTCAGCCAGCTCTCCCTCTATGACATTGCTCATACTCCGGGAGTGGCCGCTGACCTCAGCCACATTGAGACAAGGGCCCAAGTCACCGGTGAGTAGCTGCTTCGGTGTTAAACCTTTTCCGTAATGTTGGTCGTTTCCCTCTTCGATGGTAAACCTTTCCGTAATGTTGGTCATTTCCCCCTCTAAAGTCTCTTTTCCTCTTTCCTCCAACAGGCTACATCGGGGCAGACCAGCTGGATGCTGCACTGAAAGGCTGTGAAGTTGTTGTCATTCCTGCTGGTGTTCCCAGGAAACCTGGTGGGTAGATTTTAACTATCCACAATAAAATGTTTGTCATAGTCAGTCTCTTGCTTTTCAGATGAGCTGCTCAGTCAAAGGTCTTGATGCATTTCTTTGTCTTAAATGACATTTAGTTCACAGGGTTTAGCTTTCTTTACGTGTTAAGGGAATATGTTCTGTAGGTACAGGATGAAGTGAAATGTGCTAAAATGATTGTGTAATTGCCCCTGAGTGGCACTTGTTCTGAGTGCAGGTTGCTCACTGCTGGCCAGCAGTCCCATTAGGGGGGTGGCGATTGGCCCAGGGGGAAGGGTGGGGGGGAACCAGCATGAATTTAAAGCATGCAAGTGCATGTTGGAGTTATGGTTGACATCTTGGCGAGTTCCTTCTGTTTGTCAGTGGTCCCAGAATTGCCACAGTGAATTTACAGTATTGGTACTATTCCTTGCCCGTATGTGTGATTCATTGCCATTGTTTGTAAAGTTGGAATGGAAATGTGTTCCATAGTGCACTTTGGGTAATTCTCTTAACTTGTGGTTCTTACCCTGTGTGTGAGCTTTTGTTGGTAGGAAAGATGTTTTTACATTTATTTATTTTTTGTACATGTAGCTGCAGTAATTGGTTGTTCTGATGTTAATGCTGATTAACACTATCAGATCTATAAGGACATCTCAGGTCTTGAATTGGAAATACGTGTGCATGTTGCCTGCAAAGGTAGAATATGTTCTGATACACCGATCTGCGTTCAAAGGCATGACCCGTGATGACCTCTTCAACACCAACGCCACCATCGTGGCCACTCTGACTGATGCCTGTGCCCGCAACTGCCCAGAGGCCATGATCTGTGTCATCGCCAATCCCGTGAGTCTGGCTGGACCGCGCACGCAACAGCACTGACCAGTGTCAAGTTTTGTATTCTCCACTACACTGGCTGTGTAGAGGGTTGACATTGAGAGTGCTGAGCGGTGTCATCTGCACTGAAGAACAGGCCTGCCATGTACTAGAAAAATTTATTGTTTGTCTTTGTGCATCTCTGCATATTAGTATGTCAAGGAAAATGAACACAATTGGCTTCTTGTTTTTCCCATGCAAGGCATTTGTTGAATTCTTCAGATTCAAGTGTTTTTTATTTGCATGTCCACAAACTGTCTGATATGTAATTGCCTGTGTGGCAATGGTGTGACAGGTATGGTATGCAGCTGCCAACAATGTCTATCCCTGTATTCATGCACTGATCTCTTGCGCGAACAATGACAATTGAAGCAATGTATTAATGCACATCTTGTAAGTCACAATGCTAAATGCGTAAAATGTCAATGTAATGTAAAATGCCTGCCAGAACATTGATTGCTTAATGTCATTCATATAACTTTGCTAAAAGGTGCAGTATTGCAAAATAGTGGGTGGGTGTTTTGTTAGACATGTAACTTGTGTTTGTGTATTATCAAGGTCAACTCAACTATTCCCATCACATCAGAGGTATTGAAGAAGTATGGTGTTTACAACCCCAACAGAGTGTTTGGAGTCACAACATTGGACATTGTCCGGGCAAACGCCTTTGTTGCTGACCTGAAGGTAAGATAACAGTAGTGGTTTGTTTTGTAGGAAACCAGGGGGAAAAGAAAAGAACTTTATAGTCAAACTGACTTTCAAGATGAGGTATGTGTGTATATCTGGAAAGTCTCAGTTTAGACATGTTTAGATTTTAAGTTAGAGGAATGGTGAATTGTTACTGATTAGAACTGTAATTTTAAATGGTTGCTTGAATACGTATAGAAGTGCCCTATCCAGCTTTCTTGCAAGCTTCAGAGCCATACATGTTAACTTTTGCCTTTCATACACTCATGGTTCTCACAGTATGGAAACTGATTGTAAGTTTAGATGGCTAATTGTAAACGGTTGTTGTCCAGGGCCTGGATCCTGCACGGGTCAATGTACCAGTGATTGGAGGCCATGCTGGAAAGACCATCATCCCCCTCATTTCACAGGTGAGAGCCAAGAGCCCCTGTTCGGTGTAGTGCATTGAAAGCTCAGTGGAATGCAGGGCTCTGCAGTTAAAACTGATTCAGTTACACGTGCGATTAAGTATAATCTTGCACACCGCTAAATTGCAGGTAAGACATGTCTATACGGTTGTATGATTGTTGAAAGATAATGTTCTGTAAGATTAACCTTGGTAAGAAAATTGGTCATCTATTAAACACAACTACATGGTATGCATCTTTCCAAGAAAATATATGTAATTACCCCATCACCTTGAACAGGAAGGTTGCACAATCCAATGAAAGTGAGGCAAATTGTAATAAAACTGGGTATTTACTAGTTATCGCAAGAAGGCAGTGTTCCATCACAAAATGTAATATAAAAATGTGTACACCACCCAGTGGTTACAACGTCCAACGCTGGCCACGGAGACCGGGGTTCAATTCCCCGTCTCGCCAGAGTCAGCTCTGGCCGGGAGCGCCACTGGGGGCGGCGATTGGCTGTCCGCCCCAGGGAGGGAAGCCGACATGAGATGGCCCTGCAGTATACCGGGTTACGGTTGATACTTGGCCGAGTGCCTCGGAAGAGGCGTCAGGTCGCGTGTCGCTACCGGTTGCAGGACTACGGCAGCGAACTCACATTACTAGGGGGATTGATTTAAATAGCGGGCCTAATTGGCTACCAAATTGGGAGAAAATGGGAGAAAAATCAGAAACAATTTTTTTTTATTTGAATGTGTACACCAGTCACATACAACAACAATACCCACTGGTATGATCTGGTATTGTATGGTATTCGGCAGCAGAAGACTTGAAAGAACACCGGTAAAATGCACACAAGCTTGGAGGTTTGACTTGAACACCGACACCTTTATGGAGTCTGACGTGTATACGAGGCATCAAATAAATGTTTGGAGCTGCTGGGTGGCTCATCCTGTTTAGACAATTCTTCTTTCCCCATGGTCTGGTATTGAAGCTAGACCATGACTTAGGCATGGCTAGCAGCCCCGTAGAGCAGCGTATAGTTGCCCAGGGAGAGAGGGTTTCAGTCTGATGGACTGTCCACATCATCGCTCACTAGCAACTGAATAAAAAACATTAAAAGATGTACTGGTTTCACATAGTTGTCGGTGCGACTGACTATTTCCTAAGCGACACCATATTTATCAGTGCGGCGTTTTGGCATGGTTGATTAGATTATTTTAACTTGTTAAATGCTTAATTAAAATGAAGTTGTGCTTTTCAAGAGAAACATTTTTTTATGCCATTTATATGCTAGATACTTCACGTCTGGGTGTTCATGGCTTGACATTTCATGTTAGCAAATTCAGTTGTATCAGAAAAATAACACAAGCTCTCTTTCAGAACATGCACTTACATTTCCATGAGTAAATTCACTGTGCTAGTTGCAGAAATGGCTGCTATTGGATACCATATACTGTAAGCTTATGTTTGCATTTAGAGTTGCATAGGTTTAGTTAGTGGAGCATCCATTGAATAACTGTCACATTCCCATCTTCCAAGAAGGCCATTGGTGCAAAAGCAACATGTGCTTTTTCCTGTTGGAATGTTGGTGTCAGGATGAGTGAAGGGCAGCAGCAGAGGGGGATGTGTCTCAGGACTTTTTAATGAAAAAGTAATAAATGATTTGGTTCATTATAAATTGGGTTTCTGTAGACTACACACACCTTCCCAGGCCAGCACACTTGGACATCCTTCTCATTTGGTTCTGTTATGCACAGCACTTGGCGTATCATTGGGCATTAATGAACGTTGGTGAGCACTGGGGCCCTAAGGTCTTGACCTGAATTTGCAGCCACTTTCTCATACATCTTGGTTTTTTTAATGCAGTGGAACTAATAGTGCATAAATGGCCTCAGTGGTGGCTCGTAATGGTGTCTTCATATCAGAGCTGTGATCATGACCTAAACAGAATGTGCCTGGCTGTACTGTCTTGCCAAGCTTTTAAAAATAGCTGGCTGTGCAAACCCCAGGAAGCAAGTAGCAAGTGCCCAATCCCGCTCCCAGTTTACTGATCTCACGAAGGTGGCGGTCTCTTCATTAGCCGGACATACTGGTTCTCTGCTGTGCTTTTATATGTTTTCTAACGTTGACGTTCAACAGTTGAAATGGCCTCATCGCCTATACCCAACCGTGCCTCTGATTACTGAGGTGATGCAGTACCCATGCCACAGTCACTTGACCTGCTCAGACTGTCATGGCTGATCAGTCCGATTGGCATTAAAACATATATTCCGCATTCAAAATCTTAATTTTGCATCCATGCGTTGTGTAATAAAAGATCAGAAACCACTCCTGCCTATGCAATAATGTTGGTGAAAGTGGTCTGAAGTGACCCTAAAGGGTTTGTGATTTCATTGAGTAATCTCTTTCCCCGTGCCTCAGAATGTACACTGGCACCCTTGAAATGGGCCTCTTGTGAGGAGGTGCAAGTTTAGTCTAACCTGCCAAATCATTCTTGACTCATGGTCACTTTACTTTTTGATTAGAAGAAGAATGTGTAAGGATGATATGATACAGACCTGTGCTATGATCCTGTGTTGAAACACTGTGACTTGTGTGACAACAAATTATAATTCATGTATGAAAATTGGCTGACTATTCAACAATATGCAAAACGCACCATTCAGGTCATGCTTTTTATTATTTAAGTTGACACATTACCACAAGAAAAATAAGGCAACATAAAATGTGTATTTGTTTTTTACATTTGAGTATTAGCCTAACATTTATAATGTATTCTATAATCATTAACCAGTTTATATAGTAGAGGACCAGACCAATTGCTGAATGTGTACAATTAAAATGTTTTTTTAAATAAATGGTCTCAAATATTTAGCTACACTATATGGCCAAAAGTCAGTGGACACCCCTACTAATTATTGAGTTCAGGTGTTTCAGCCATACCCATTGCCAACAGGTGCATAAAATGCAGCACATAGCCATGCAATCTCCACAGACAAACATTTAGAATTCAGAATGGTTCGTAAAGAGCTCAGTGACTTTAAACGCGGCACTGTCATAGGATGCCACCTTTGCCACAAGTCAGTTTGTGAAATTTCTGCCCTACTAGATGTGCCCCGGTCAACTGTAAATGCTATTATTGTGAAGTGAAAGCGCCTAGGAGCAACGACAGCTCGGCCACGAACTGGTAGCCCACGCAAACTCACAGAGCGGGGCTGACGAGTGCTCTTTTGGCTGAATGGACACAAATTCCCACAGACACACTGAAAAATCTTGTGGAAAGCCTTCCCAAAAGAGTGGCAGCTGTCATAGCCACAAAGGGGGGTCCAACTCCATATTAATGCCCATGGTTTTAGAATGGGATGTCCAACAAGCTTATATAGGTGTGATGGTCAGGTGTCCACTGACTTTTGGCCATATAGTGTATATGCTTGAGGATGCAATCTATATTTCTTGAAAATGGGGGTGAAAAATAATTGGGAGTTGGGGGTGAAAATAAATACATTTCCCCCTCCCCACATTTCAAGTCCTATGATCGATATCATAATCCATTTTCTTTTGAAGCCATGTTCCCTACCGTGAAGTCACAGTGGATTGTTTCATCACTAGTGGTTTCTGTTGTGATGCGAATCCCTTCTTGTTCCCAGTGCACGCCCAAAGTGGAGTTCCCAGAGGACAAACTCGCCGCTCTGACAGGCCGTATCCAGGAGGCTGGCACAGAGGTTGTGAAGGCCAAGGCTGGAGCTGGTGAGTCTGGCAGGGCCAGTGGGAGGACTGAAAATAGACTGGCTTACAGGAAGGGTAGAATGTGTAGAATTACATCACATATGTAGAGTCCTACTGCTCTGTGCAAAGATGGTTGGTAAACGTATAATTGACAGAGGCCGTATGGTGGCTCCTTATGTTGTCTCAACCCCAGACACTCCATCTCTAGCGTTGGGAAACGGGTTTTGGGTTTGATTTCCACTGAAAATCATGCACAATCTCAATGTGATTGGTTGGTTCTACCCAATTTTAGCCCACGTTCTCATACAGATCAGTGGTTGAGTTTGCTTGAATCAATGCAATTGCAGCCCCACCTAAAGGAGATAATGATTCAGCAGAAGTAGTAACAAACCGTTGGTTTATTAGCAAAGCACACCCCCAGAAGTTGGGCAGATTTAACTCACATCAGTGTCAACCTAGTGTCAAGGTCTTCATACTGCAAGGTTTTGAACCTTGACAAGTGAGGTTAACTGGTATGTGTTGGGTGGGCTCTTTTCAGCATCTTTTGTGTTTCAGGTTCTGCAACGCTCTCCATGGCCTATGCAGGGGCCAGGTTCACCTTCTCCCTGCTCGATGCCATGAACGGCAAGGAGGGCGTTGTAGAATGTGCCTACGTCAGGTCTGAAGAAACGGAGTGCAAATATTTCTCCACCCCTCTCCTCCTCGGGGTAGGTACCACACTATTATGACACGAAAAAGTGAAGAATCACAACACACTTATGAGGATTGATTAGATTAGTTCAATTTATCGTGCATGTATTTTCTTTTTTATGTATCTATAAGGTGGATGTTTTATAAGGCTACCGCACTGTATTCTGTTCAATTTCACTGTCAGATTGAAAGATGGTGAATTTGGTGGTACAATTTATAGCTAGCTACAAACTGTTGCACTCTTCGGCCATAAATAAGAACTGTCGTTTTCTCCCCCCACCCCCTAGAAAAGTGGAATTGAGAAGAACCTGGGACTTGGCAAACTCTCAGCCTTTGAGGAGAAACTTGTGGCTGAGGCCATGGCAGAACTGAAGGCCTCCATCAAGAAGGGGGAGGACTTTGTTCAGAACATGAAATGAGCAGGCCCAGACGGCCGCCAAAACTAATTATTTATGTCGTAAACTTGCTTGGCACCAAGCTCTTCCAGAATTCAAGTCCTAATCATGACATCTAATAGCACTTGTTACTGTCCAGAAATGTAAATGATATCATAAATAAAACGGCCTATGTTTTACCACCTCGGGTTCAGAACCTATTTTAAATTGCAGCAGTTGTCTTTTGCCATTGTCTAAGAAAACTGAAAACATTATGCTCTTTGTAAGTCTTGCTGTTATTACTGTAACTTTCAATTATACCGGTGTGTTAATGTATAGCCCCTGATTGCTAGCCAGACAGGACTACATTTTTGAAATGTGAAAAACCTGTCTCTAGGTTATACATATTTTGGAGCAACGGAGGTCGGTTTTGGGGTGAGGGTCATATTGTGGGGGTGTGACATATTGCACATGCTTTGTTGTTCCCAAGTGTATTCAGTTTCATACTCCATTGTGTGATTTTCTGGCAATCAACATCAGTAAATTGACTTGGGCTCACAGAGTGTCTGTTAATCTGTTCAGAACGATACACATCCAAAAAGGGAAAATGCACTATGCTGTTTATTTATCGCAGTTCCCAGCTCTCAGCTCTCAAACATTCGTATACTTTTTTTTTTTTTTTTTTTACACGAACCACCTTCAGCTTAAGACTAGATGGTATTGCCGAAGAAATGTTCAAGGTTGAAAGGAAAACCTGCAAGTCTTTGTTTCTGTATTATCATAAGGTTTTGACACAATACAATGAATATTACAATATGGTAGTATCAAACTGCAGCGTAAACGATTTCAGCGAAATGTAATTCCTTATTGCAGTGATGGACAATTAGACGCGAAAGCGGAGATGTTGATTAGTGTTCTGAATGAAAAGACCCGGTTGTGAAATGGTTAAACGGAATGTTTGTGGCTAGCCAGCTATCTTGTAACCAAGGAGAGCGCTGATGAACTGCAGTACAAAACAAAATCTAGCTAGCTATAAACTTGGAAAAGGGACTTTCTCGTGCTTCAAATAGCAACTCGCTGTAATATTTAGGAATGTGGACTTTGCAAAACTAGCATTTTGGCGAATAGGCTTTTTGTTTTTAAGTTTTGTCCTCAATACCTAGATTTATTCTGCTCACCGGGGAAATGGGCATGTACTTTTAAACTGATGCGTGTATGGTAGGCTACTCATTCGTAGTGTCGATATGGAGCTTTACCTAAACTTCGTCTTAATTTTCTTAAGCTTCCAATCTGGTCGCAATATGAAAAACAACTTGCCCCGTGTATAGTCTAACGAAAAATAAATCGTAAATGTGATCAAGAAGCTGGGTATGTATATTGATGGTTTAGCTACTCTAACTTGGAGACCAGTTGCCATACATTTTAACCATTCACGTACATGCAGGCTTATTCAAATAGTGCCCTGTGCTCCAAATCACAATGTCTGGAATCGAGCAAGCCACCAACCGTAGCATCAAACCATTCAAGTCCAGCGAGGAGTACTTATATGCGATGAAAGAAGATTTAGCCGAGTGGTTGAAGGATTTGTACGACATTGACATCGCCGCGACGAACTTTTTGGAGATCCTTGAGACCGGCTCCGTCCTCTGCTACCACGCCAATAATGTAACACGAGTAGCGGGGGATTTTCTCCAGGAGTATGGGAAACAGGCGCGGAGGATAAAGATGCCCACAGCTGGTGTCACGTTCATCAGTTCGGCACAGGCGACGACATTCTTGGCTAGGGACAACATATCAAATTTTATAAACTGGTGTCGGAATCAGATGGATATTAAAGGTGAGCAATACAAATATAACTTGGCAAGTGAAGTTCGAAGCTGTTAGCTATTCGGAATCCCATGGATGTAGTTGTTTCAGCCTGTTAAAGGTAACTATGTTATTTAAGGTACAAAAAGTTTGATTCTCATGGAAATGAAACTATTATTTAGTGTCATTTGCCAGCAGCCATGCTGCCTTGTTGCCTGATGGCTGAAGCTTGATTGGTAGAGCGTGTGTTAAGGCACTTATTGGTATCTTCAGTGTTGCCAGATGCCAGGGAATTTTATTCCTCCCAGATGTTTAAAAATATTAAAAAACATCTGTGTTATGACTCCCATACAGTCTTAATCTTAAAATTACCCCATGGATTTTTAAACCCGCATTTATTTGGGATATTCCCGGAGTCTGGCAACCCTGGCTCCTTTCGTGAGAGAAAACAATGTTGCTGTGAAGTGGTGATGTTGATTGGCCAGTAGGAGGCAGTCTTGCCTCGATCCTGTGTAGGGTACCAACGACCTAGTTGTGCAATTGTGGGAGGAGCATTGTACTGTAGGAGATGGAATCTTTGGATTAGACATTAAACCAAGGTCTTGACTCACTGTGGTCAGCGCTTATCGCTAAGTGTAGGGAGTTCCTAACACTAACTGGGTAATTTGCCACACTCCACATAAATGGATGTGCAGTGAGCAGTTTGGTGCTTGCATGTTGCATCACTCGGGTATGTGCTATAACTATTGATGGCGATTGAGGTTAGTTACCTGCCCCTGGTTGTAAAGCACTTTGAGAACCATGGAAGGTGCTACAGAAATGCAAGTCATTCCTTCATTTCATTAATTCCTAAAATGGTAATATTTAATGGCTTAACACAAAAAAGCTCAATTATATTCTTAACGGTATTGCACAGGTGAGGTACCCGCATGATTCTCATTCTCCTTTACCCAGGTCCAGTCAACATTTTTCCAGTTGCCATGTTAATTCCACAATATGAAGATTGATAAACTTAGCATCGGGGCAACCATGCCTTTTTCAAGGTTAAGTATTTATTAAAGTTTTCCTGGTTATTCAGAGGAAAAGGAAAAAAATTACTTAAAATGTTACGATTTCTTCCTTCCTACTTGGAAAATCCCAAAGCAGGTAGACGGTAGGACTCAAAGAGCATGATGTCATCCTGTTGGCTTCACATCACTGAGTGAATAGCTGTGTTTTCTTGGCATGACCAAAAAACAAGGCCTTCGTGAGCAATTGCTCTCACGTGGTGGTCTCAATGAACAGCGGTCAGCAGTCAAGAGGATCTCATAACTGTTTTTCAGTGAGAGTTCATCAGTTATTCCAACTGCCATTCAAGTCATGATATGACTACAACAATTTGGTAAATACCAGAAAGCAAATGTCACTGGAGCAATGTAGGAGACTATATGCCTTATGACAGTCACGGCTATGTGGTTGGCTTTGTACACGGCAGATATACACAATCAGAGTTAATATTTATTTGTGAAGACCCTTGCAATAGGATGTGGTATTGCCTTGTAGTCACTTTCAAACTCTTTCCGGTTTCAACCTAAAGCCGGTACTGTGCCACTGATAAAATTTAAAAAAAGCATGCCTACTTGAATTAGAGCTCTAATCATTTTCCCCATATGCCTCCAACTATAGTATTTTAATGATGGAATTAGTTATGGTATGAAAAGCATGTTCATATCCTCAAACATGTTTCTCTAGTTTGGCACCTCTTCTCACCTCTCCACACTAAATACAGGCCATGGCAGTGGCTGGTAGTCCCACAAGGCGAAGCATAATTTGCCATAGCATTGCCCAGGGATGGAGGGTAGTGCTAACAGGATATCCCCTGCCTCATCGCTCAATAGCAAAAAAAAAAATTCAATTTTAAAATTGTTCAAATTAATAAACTAATTGTTAAAATGAAGGTTAACAATATATATATATATATCACACTACATTACTCCAAAATAAAAAAGTCACTCACTTCTCTGTTTTTTCAGTGTTTCTCAGAACATTAATACATTTAAATACATAATTGCCATTGACTGTGAGCTGCATGTAATGTATTTTGTCACAAGTTATTCCTTATTTTATTGTTATAATTTATCATTAAAACATGTAACTATTTGTATTATTTACAGCTGAAACTGGAAATTACCCTGATTTCAAACCCAACTAGCGATACATGCATGCAATCTGTTGCTTTACCACTAGGTGAGGTAGTTGTCCCAAGAAAGGGTAGGTTACCATACTCGATTAGACATTGACAATCTCTCAATGCTCTCTATGGTTTTGTAGGTATTAACAGCATGATGTTAGCTGCTATCTACAGGAAGAGACACTCTACCATCATGATTTTGTCAAGAGAAAGATGCAGATTACTTAGCTCTGTTACTTAGCTCTTAGATCAATGCTGATTTTCCCAATGTAAAATGATTGCCAAAGTGTACCTTTTCTTCACATCCATGCTTGAACCTGGACTAATTCAGCATTAGAAAACACTTAAAAAATATATATCCCCAAAGTGGTTGTTGGGTGGCTCATCACTGGGTTTCAGTTGGGGGACATGCAGCGCGGTCAAGTATTGAATCCTGACCATGCCGGTGCTGATTGTGGCGAGCAGCCCCGCAGGGTGGCAAATATTCAGCCATACTATTGCCCAGGGAGAGAGGGTTCCAGTCAGTGGGAATTTCCCATGTCACCGCACAGCAGTACCTCCTCTGGTTGATAGGGCAGCCTGGCTACGAGTGAAGTGGATGACTGCATGGCTCGGCTGGTTGGAAAAGAAGCAGAAGCGTGTGCTTCAGAGGGGAGTTGACCTCGTATTCAGGCCTTTGGCCGTGTCCGCTGCCCTCTCACCCATCCCTTGCGGTCCTCCCCCTGCAGATGTGCTGATGTTCGAGACGGACGACCTCGTTCTGCGGAAGAACGAGAAGAACTTTGTCCTCTGCCTGCTGGAGGTGGCGCGGCGGGCCTCCCGCTTCGGCATGACGGCGCCGGTTCTGATCCAGCTGGAGCAGGAGATTGAGGAGGAGATCCGGGAGGAGCTGGACCTGCCCCAGGAGGAGACGCCGCTGCCCAAACCTCAGCGCCGCATGTCTGACTTCAAGAACCTGGACCAGATGGTGAGGCCTTGTGCCCCGCTAACCCTGCAGTGAGAATGTAGCCTCTCTAGTCAGGCTCATAACATTACGGCACTATGAGCATGACGGGATTGACACTCTGACATTAGATAAGGCACCTGTACACATCTAACCCTGTCATGAAAATGTAACCTGACCTGTCAAGCTCACAATCTTATGGTACTATGATCCTGATCAGCGGTGACACTCTGATCTGAGATAAGTCTGCCAAAATTCCAGGGACGTGCTTTGCTAACAAATGGTTACTTCTTCTGATGAAACATGACATTGTGTAGTTGGGGCTCCAATTGGAGGGGGTGATTCAAGTCAACCATTGACCTATAACCTAACACTGGCTAAAACCTTGTAGAACTGATTAGATTGCAGGAAGCAAATCTGACCAACTCTAGCCTATCTTTCTTTGACACTCTAGAAAGAGAGAGTGTGTCTAGGGTCAAGACAAGAGTGAATTTGTCCCATTGCCACAGGCAGAGATGTCCAGTTGTATTGCTGAAATTTGTGTCCCCATAATAATGGCATTGTAAATGGCAGACTGGGAATTCTAAATCGCAAACATGTGTATAGTCAGCATTGTGGATTAAAATATATAACCAGTCTGTGAAAGTAGTTTTGTTGGTTATTGTTGTTTGATTATCTGAGGTCTGGCTAAAATGGATGTGGCCTAAATGTGGCGTGCTACATATGTAGCTAGCTTCTTTAGCTCCATCTATGCCAAGCATTAACACCTTATGTAATCATAGTGTGCTTTTATCTCCAGGGCCACTGTTGTCAGTGTGGATGGATGTTTTTTTGTCAGTACAGAGGTCTTGGTTGTATAACCAGCACAGAAGTGTAGTTACTCACAGACTGTCAATATGATTTGTGAGACATCTAGTCATTGATTTATCAAGGGAATTTGTCAGTCAATCCACTGATATAATATATATATAATATATATAATATATAGTTTGAAAGTGTGAGTAGGTGGTAGGAATGGGCTCTGACTGTGTGTGTGTGTGTGTGTGTGTTTGTATATGTGTGTGTGTGCACGGCTTTGTGTGTGTCTGTTTGCGTTAACATGTATGTGTGGTGTGTTTTCAATTTGTGTACGTTCACATGTTTGAATGGGTTCATGTGTGCGCATTCACATGTGTGTATGTTTGTGTGTGTCCATTCATGTCTGTGTGCACATTCACATGTATGTGTTTGTGTGTGTGCATTCACATGTATGTGTTTCTATATCTGTGTGGTGTGTTTTAATGTGTGCACATTCATATGTGTGTGTGTTTGTGTGTGTGTATTCATGTATGTGTGTTTATGTTTGCTCATTCATGTGTGTGTGCATGTGTGTGCGTGTTTGTGCATGTGTGTATATATGTGTGTGCATGTGTGTGTGTGTGTGTGTGTTTGTGCATGTGTATATATATATATATATGTGTGTGTGTGTGTGTATTTGTTCTCTCTGATGTGTTCAGGTCCAGCACTTGGTGAGCTCCTGCACCTGCCCCTCTCAGTTCCCCATGGTGAAGGTGTCTGAGGGGAAGTACAGGGTTGGGGACTCCAGCACCCTCATCTTCGTACGGGTACGTCAGCCAGCGTCATTTTCCCTCTTCTCTCTTTTCATTTACCTCCTGTCACTGTCCAGTGTCTCGGCAATCCATCATGCTCTCAGCCGTATATTGATCCATTGTGTTCGCAGCTATATACAGTATTTCCCTAATCCAGTGAAAAAATCTGATTATTTAGAGAAAGGAGAAGGATCTGTTTCATGCAATCTGCAGATTTTGCATCCACTCATTTTTCATATCTGACACACTGTCTTTGTCATCTCTGCTCAAGTTGGTGGCTTGTGTATGAATCATTCAAAAATATGAGGTCACGTATAAATGACCTAGCCCGGGCCATGTACATTTCCTAGCCATTTGAATGCCCCCTCCCAGGTTACCAAAGTGTTTTATTTATTTGTGCAGTTACCTGTATGTATATCATTGTGGCAGATCTTGCGGAATCATGTGATGGTGAGAGTGGGAGGTGGCTGGGACACACTGGAACATTACCTGGACAAACACGATCCCTGCCGCTGTTCCTCTCTCGGTGGGTATCCCAACGCATGTGCTCAGATGGTCGGCATGATCCTGCTCTTCATCACTTGACCAATGCACTCCTACCACCCAAACCTATATAATGATTTCCGTGTAGAATATTCAGGACATTTTCCCACAGTGAAGGCCTACAGAGGAATGGAAAACAGGTCGCCAAGCAGTCTAGACATGGCTAAAGTCACCAAACAAAATATACATGGAGTACTGTAAATATGGAATCGATGGGGTTTGATGTAAAATAGAATAAGTGAAATACCACTGCAGTTACTCTCATTTTAAGTTGGAAGGCAAGTTTCTCTGGTTTGGATTTTGCTGTGTGGGCTCAGAGCAGTTGTTTTCATTTCTCTGTGTGGGTCATTAGATGGCAGTCTTTGCTCATCCCTCATTGTGCCCAATGCACAAAATTGACTGTATTCCAAAAATAACCTGCTGTAGTATGTCTGATTAATAGGTAATTTTCCCATATTCCCATTATAAAATGTAGGTTATTGTGACAGCCTCCCTTCAGTCGAAAAGAAAATTGGACCATTAGGAGGAACACACACGTGTACCCTGTTCAGTTATTTTATTTCATACAGTTTTCTATATAATCACATTGTAATTGACTGGTTCATTTCAGCAAACCTGTGAGCGCCTTAAATGTGAAATTGAAAAGGCTACATGAATTAATTTGTTTCGGTATATGAAATGATACTATTCAATAGTTAGTTTTTTTTTTTGTAATCTTCCGTAAGCAGTTATTGTTTGCTGCTATTGTGTTATAATTTGCTTAGCACAGACCTTGATAACTGCTTGATAACACTTTGTACAGGATGATGCACAGAGTGAACCCCTATTTGTCCCACTGAATCAGGGGAACAACATAATTTGTAGACTAACCAGATGGTCAGCTCCTGTGTTCCTTCCATCATCTCTACTTCCTAAATACAGGAAGTTCCAGTGCTATATTATTGTTTATATTGAATATTCATGAAGATAAGTGCCCAAGGAGAGAATGTCCGTTGCCATGGTATTGTCCTCGATCGCGCTTCTTCGTGAATGTTCATAAGATGCATCAACTAGTAAAGTTTCGGCTTCAACAATAGAGAGACAAAACCTAACATGTTAAAGGGGGTGGCTCATGACTTTTTTTACACATAAATTTAAATTTTTTCTTTAAAAAGATTAAGTCAATTAAATGATCAAAAACCTGTTTGATGTGTCACAAACTTTGACAGCTCACTATTGTCTGGTTAGAGTAGGCTTTACCGTTCATATTTATTCATCAACCTGCTCATTAATGTCTTCAACCGTGGTAGGTTTACCTGGCTCTGGGAAGATGTACGAGCAAAATATTTTAAAAAGTTACTAATTGGTTTCACTGATGTGAAATGAACTTGTTCATTTATTTTTATTTTTTTAAATGATTTTATCCCATTTTAGTAGCCAATTACCCTTGCTATTTTATGTCAATCCCCCCTAGTAATGTGAGTTTGCTGCTGTAGTCCTGCGACCGGTAGTGACGAAGTTGAAGCATAGTTTCCTCTGAGACAGCACTAGCCAGGCCGTCGACCGTAACCCGGTACTACAGGGCCACTCTTATGCGCAGCGAACGTCCTGTCGGCTTCCCTCCCCCCTCCCTGGGGCGGACAGCCAATCACCGCCCCTGGTGGCACTCCTGGCCAGAGCCGACTCTGGCGAGACGGGGAATTGAACCCCGGTCTCCGTGGCCAGTGTCGAACGTTGTAACCACTGGACCACGCGGGAGGCCGAACTTGTTCATTTTTTAAATCGTGCACAGCAGTAACGCCATACACAACTCATTAGAAACAGATTTACAAAGTGTAGTTTATGTAAGTGTAATATTTACAATACACCCAAAATATTACATATAATTAACATGTATACCATACACTATAAGCAGTGCAAAGACTGATTTAGGACAGATTTAGTGGCAGCGCAGAGACGGTTGCTATTATTATATATTTCTTTGATCTATTGTTCCTGATATTTCCCCCCCAATTTTCTCCCAATTTAGTAGGTAATTACACCCTCTCTTTTTCATGTCAATCACCCCACCACATATTGTGAGTTCGCTGCCGTAGCTCCGAGACCGGCCGTGACCAAGCGATGTGCCGCCTCCTCCGAGTCGGCATTTGCAGAGCTGTCAACTGTTTTTCTGGAACATCGGAGCCACTCCTATACGCAGCAAAGTCATGTCAGCTTCCCTCCCCCCTCCCTGGGGCAGACAGCCAATCGCCGCCCCACAGTGGTGCTCCCAGCCAGAGCCGAAACTGGCGTAGCGGTGTGGAATTGAACCCCGGTCGCAGTGGCCAGCATAACCACTAGACCACCTAGGCCTAGATGATCGCTATTTTGAGGTTGCAAATAGCGACACATTAACAACCAATTTACTAAGACTGGTTATAATTATGCATCTTTCGTAATTTGCGGTAGGATACACCGAAACAACATGGCACGCTCACATGTCCAGATCATGCCAAGAAATGGATACGCAGCAACCAGCCACAAGTAGCGAAGAAACAATGAGAAAAAGAAAACTTAATTTTACAGATCAGGAAATAGAGGTATTGGTCAATGAGGTACAGCGTAACAACGCAGTATTACAGCATAGGAAAACAACACCAATAGAGAAGAAAATAATTTGGAGCGACATCACCAAATAAATTAATTCATTATGCATAACAAAACTAACAGTAGATGATGTAAAGAAAACACAACCGATTATGTAAAATGATGATGAAATTTTCCTACAACATAATGTGTGAAAAAGACACCAGCAGTGGTCCAACTGAGGAAAGAATATTTGAAAAAGAATAAAGAATAGAAATAACTAAACTTGTGATGGGAGAAGGCCACAGACTGTCTGAAAGTAAAATTGTATTCACAATTCATTCTGTACCCCCCTGACCGCATATGCACAATAAGATAATTGTTCAAATTCAGGACTGCTCTAGTAAATAATATGTATGCTGTATAGAATATATATTTTAAATTATGACTTAGCTGCCTGTAGATAAAATAGATAAAATAAAGCTGCCGTGACATGAACCGGGATACTTTGCAACGAAATTTTGATTATTTGTGCGCATCGCTGGGAAAGTGACTAGCACCTCAGAAAGCACAATACAAAACTGGAATTGTGAAATACCTAGGCGATATCAGCGCTCCTAAAAGACTGCCTGGTTTCAAGAGTTCTTACCATTCTCACACAAAGAGGAGAGACGCAATTAACACATGCTTTAGTAAACCAGACGGAATGCTTAATCGGCCTAATTTACAAAATCTCCACTCTGTATTAGCACAGTCACCCCATGTATACATATGCATGAACAGATTTAACTATTAACTAAAGGAAAGTTTCAAAGCCCCCGCAAATTACATCCTAATAATGATTTTACCCCTTTGCGACGCGTAGTAAGCCTGACGTAGATATTGTGACCTTTTAACGACTACTTTTGCATTTGTAAAGCAGGTGCAATCCTTTAGTAAATCTGACCCTCAGTGTTATTGCAACCATTCATAGCACATTTGCAAGACATCACAAGATCTGCTATGGTAATGTGTCTGTAGCACAGGCAAATCACGGCTGCGTCTTTATTGATGTAACACCGGGCCTCCCACGTGGTCCAGTGGTTACAATGTCCGACGCTGGCCACGGAGACTGGGGTTTAATTCCCTGTCTTGCCAGAGTCGGCTCTGGCCGGGAGTGCCACCAGGGGCGGCAATTGGCTGTCCGCCCCAGGGAGGGGGGAGGGAAGCCAACATGACGTTCGCTGCGCATAAGAGTGGCTCTGTAGTACCGGGTTGCGGTCAACGGCTTGGCGAGTGCCGTCTCGGAGGAGGCGTTACTTTGCCTTTGTCACTACCGGTCGCAGGACTATGGCAGCAAACTCACATTACTGGGGGGGGATTTACATAAAATAGCGGGTCTATTTGGCTACCAAATTGGGAGAAAAATGGGAGAAAATCTGAAACTAAAATGTATATATATTGACGTAACACCAGAAGAGATTTGGATTTTTCTCAGAGAGGTGCTTGTGGTGAAAACGTGTGGTGCGATATATTATGTTTGGTGTGATTGAACATAATAACTGAAAATGTTCAATTTTTATGAGCCACCCCCTTTAAAAATACAGAGCAATGCAATCTGTGATGGAACTGTCTCAGCAGACTCTCCTGCGGTGAGTCAGCCAGTCTGTGACATCAGAGCTCTAAAAGTGGGCCTCGGCCAATGATGTCACTGCACTGTGCTGGCTGTGTGCATCATACAGGGCTGTGAGTAATCTGAGTGACAGTGGCACTGATGTTCAAGGACAGGAAGCCTCCCCAAGAAAATGTCAACATTTAGTCATAGTTTATACTTGAAATGATGCATTAAAGATGATGAAAATAAGGAACAAGCAGCTAGATTATCAAACCGGCAGTGCTCATTGCTTGCTCCCATACTTTGTAGTATCATCCTATGCTCTGATCATATGATTTCCTCTCATAAAGTAGCTGGGGGACTGCCTTGCGTAATGCTTCACTACCCATCCTACCACGGCGTTGCCACTGGAGTGAAAACAATTGTAACAATTGCATGAATAATTAGATTCACAATTTGCATTCAAATGACTGTTCTCTGAATCCTAAATGGCGATAATGAACAGGAGCAGTTTTAGCAATTTCTCATAACACGCACTGCAGACTGGAGTGTGGGAGGTGACCCCTTCTGTTTCTTCTCTCACTCCAGCCCACAAGCCGTCCAAGCAGGCCGGGCCCCAGCGCCCAGCCACCCCCGTACATGAGATCAAGACCCGTCTGATGCCACGCCCAGACGGCCAGGGAAAATCGCCAGCCACACTGCTGCTGGGCCGCACGCAGTCCCCCCTGCCCCCAGTCCACTGGACCCCCTCCACCCCTTCCACCCCCTCCAGAGGCCTGAAACCAGGTGGCGCTAGCACCCCTCCGCCCCGCTCCAGCTCTACTCCGGGCCCAGGCTCCAGGACGGCCCTGGAGCTCTGCCCACCCACCCCCGGCCGGTGAGTAGGAGATGGGGGTTCCTTATCACAGGTTAGGGTGACCGCATTCAGATGGCCCAATCTCAAAACACGCCGCGTTTATAATTAGCATTGTCGTCTGCTGGGAAAACGACAAAGGTGCAGCCCTGTACACAGATCAGGAGAAGAGCGTTACATTTCTGCTCTGCTTTTATTTGTGAATCCAGTGCATTTGCATAAAATGTTCGGTCTAAAGAGCCAAGCAGATGCTGCAGACAGCCTAACTTGGCCTCCCCACAGTCCGTGAGCACTCCTGCTACAATCCACAGCCCTTCTTTGCGTATCGGGCCGAGAGCAGCCCAGAAAAAAACATTATTGGCCTGTGGCTGTGAGTGACAGACAGTTTGTTTGTGTTTAAGGGCTTAATAAAGCAGATGGTACCATGCTGAAGTGGGAGGCTGTCAGTAGAAGCGTATTGTACTGTAGAGTTCAGCTGCGAGCAGATTGCCTGGCTGTTGATTTTGGCTACTTGGGTGTTTGCAGCTAGCTTGCTATTTATATCTTGCTATCGGTACATATGTTTTTACTGGTATGTGAATGTTTTATATACATGTTCTAGTATGATTCACTCTGCTTTGTTTGTATCATGGTATCAGTCATTGTTGCTGAGCCCAGTAGCTAATGATACTAATGATATTAATCAGTATATAAATCTGAATAACTTATCTTGTGCAAATATTCCTAAATGTAATTCTTCTACTTTTCTCGTGACTAATACATTTGTTTAAAATATAGAAGAACAGCTGAAAGGTATTTGGAGCCACAGTTCATGTGTTGAACATGTGGGTTGAAGGTACTGTAGGCCAGTGTTTCTCAAACTCGGTCCTGGGGACCCCCTGTGTATGCTGGTTTTCATTCTAACTGTAATTGCAACCTCTGAATTGTAACTAGCTATTAATTGTTCTCAGTCAGACACTTTTCATTTCTATTAAAGCATGATTTACTCGGTTAAGGCCATGTTATGTCAGAAATAGCCATGAACAATAAATGTCCCATATTCACATCACAGGATGTAAAATAATTCAGATCAACTAATTCCCTCATTTTCTTTAGTTTCCTTTAGAAAGAGGTTACCTATTTAATTGATTCAATTATAGACTGGCAGGTGAAATTAGTGGTGGCCTTATTGTTGAACGTGTGGACACCTGGTCACTGAAAGTAAACCATATGTGTAAAATTTGTTAAGTTACAGAACAATTGACAATGAGCCAAACCTGCTTTGTTTAAAACAAATGTATTGAAAAGATTGACGGTAGAACTTACGCACATTTTCAACAACATTAATATCATGAGATTGGTTCTAACAAAAACCAGCATAAACCAAGGACCAAGGTTAAGAACCAACTGCTGTAGGCAGCAGAGTTCCGAGTTGTAGAGCTTCTGATCTTCCAGAACAAGGAACATTGGCTACTTGTCTTTAATGTGCTTCATCTTCTTGGATGGAATGGTGTTGGATGACAGCTCTTTCCACTCCCAGGTGGTCTTCTCTTGGAACATGGATGGCATCGCTTTTATGGAGGGTCAGAACTTGCGCTGGTTTTATTATTACCGACTGGAGACCCAATTAGCAGGTTTCTCCCGCCCAACCAGTCCAAATTGACCAATTCTTAGATTTTCATATTTTAAAGATAGCGGTTAAAAATGCTGGAATGTGGTCTCCAGTACCTGGATTCAGTCCTGAGGTTCTGCAACCCCGATACAGGCTAAATCCATTGCTTTTGAGGCAGATACCACCAAAGGCTGGAGCCGTTGTGAGAAATCCCACGCCTCTGATCCACGGATCATAGTGCTTTCAGTGCAGGCTCTGCTTGAAGAGCTGTGGTTTGATGTGTCTTGGCTTTGATTTTGGGATTCTGTTTAGTTTCGGGGCTCTGCTCTTTGAAAGCTATAAGGGAAGGGGGACCAGGTAGCTGAATTTTGAGAGGTATTTTGCTCCTGCTGGTGTGTGAACACGAGAAGATGGCTGGAGGCTTTGCGGATTATTCACAGTGGAGTTCAGGTGCAGACCCGCAGAGTGCCTGACTCTTAACATTGTAAAAATATATGTGCTTTCTGGGAGCGAGACGGCTGATATCATCTGAGAAATTGTGACATCCATAGACATACATTTGATCGTGCCAATGAATGTACTTCTGGCATTCTATATTTCTAGCATTCATGACTGCATTAGTACTGTTGACCTTGACTGGTGTTGTCCAAATGAAATCACAATGTGCACAATGCACAGGCCAGAAGCTCAGTCTTATTTGGACAACACCTATTGTTGCTATACTATAAATATATTCATGGTCCTTGAGCCAAGGGCTGGAACATATGAGACAGGGCATTGCTATATTCTTCATCACCATTTCAATGAAAGCAGGAGCCCGTCTGAGTCAGTAGTCACAGTTGAGATTGTACAGATGGGTGTTGTTCACCTTGTGTTGATGGAGCCAGAGGGAGGAATGTGCTTTGGCGCCTGCCCCCCTGTCTCCTTAGCAAATGTTGCCTATTAAAAATGTGAAGGTCGGCAGTGCTAGCTTCTGATTGGCTGCGAAAGATGTGCACGATTCTTCACTTCTCTTTCTTTCGTAACTTGAACATAAAGGTTGGTAAGTGAAGTTCAAGGTTGCGGCAGGAATTCAACATATTCAGAACATATCGTTCATTCCTTTTTTTGAATAATGTTTTATATCTTTTTTGTAGACCACACAAAGTCTCATGTTACCCGGGCAAAGAAGTGCCTGAGCTCGGTGGTCTTTTCTGAGAAAATTCCAATTCACATGAGCAGCAATTTGGAGTATTTATTGCAGGTTTCAAGTAGGAGTGTTGACATTGATATAAATCCTTCAACAAGGGTACTTGTAGCCTCTGTAAAATATATATATTTGTTTGAATATGTAATGAGTAATGTGTGAGCCAGTACATCACCCAAGGGAGGGGAATCTATTATGTGTTCACATATTGTATATTTATGTAATTGTACTTTATTTTGCCGGTAGGCCAAACCCTATTAAAGATTTTGAGAACAGCTCCCATTCAAAATGACAAAATTCTACTACATTTTACATTTACGTTTGACATTTTAGGCATTTAGCAGACGCTCTTATCCAGAGCGACTTACACGGTTTACATTTCTTTACATACAATCCATTTATACAGCTTGATATTTTTACTGAAGCAATTCAGGTTAAGTACCTTGCTCAAGGGTACAACGGCAGTGCTCCACCTGGGAATTGAACCAGCAACCTCCACAAGTTACAAGTCCAGTTCCCTAACCATTACACTACACTGCCACTATCATTATCTTAGCTGTTTCATTGCCTATTTGGCTGAAATTTGGCACATGTAGTCAGATAGCCCTGTACAATACATTCCTCGACTCTCAACCTGATTGGTGTAGCCGTTTCCAAATCCAGGCCTCGAGGTCCGCAGTGTCTGCAGGTATTTGCTCCAACTACACCACCTGATTTCACTAATTACCTCGCTTCCTGGACCAAGGAGGTAAACTAATTATTCGAAATCAGGCTAAGATGGTAGTGTGAAAGCTCCTATCACCACGCTAGAGGGGAGTGTTGTACAGCTAACGTGTCGTACAGCTAAACATCAATGAATAAACCAAAGGTGAAAGTGAATTCAAAATCAATAACAATACAAGAAAACCCGTTTTAACTCAGAGACTTTATTGAAATTGACCCAATTGTTAACACAATGTGACTTGGTAGGCCACACCAGTGTCCGTTGGTTAATCATGATTGTGGTAGACTGAGACCGCAAAACTTGTTTGTTTTGAACAAAGTGTGTTGATTATTAATTGCTCAAATTAACTATGGTGTAGTGCTTTTCTCGCCGTTAGTTGTAACTTTATTCATTCTTTAGATGAGATATGCATAACGTTACATTTAAGTTAGCTTATTGATAGTTCAAGCATTGCGTGTAGACTATTCCTCCAAGGCAGCTGGGAACGCTGGGACGACACAGCCAATTATGATTGCGATTATGATTAAAGCAGAAATAAATGGCCTATTTAAAAGAACCTATATTTCTCAGCAGTCCACTGTTAGGTTCATTATCCTCTGAAGAATATGAATTAGGCTGTTTTAGAGAAGGTTTGAATCCTAAGCAACCTGCCCGTGCCCAGTGGTGAGTAGCCTACATGTTGTTTGATATACAGTAGACCAACATAGGTACAGTAATGTAGCAAGTGTCAAAGCTATGTGCAGGAAAACCTTATTAGTGCATATGTGAAATTAAAGGTTTTGATGCTCCTGTCTTTTTCGTCTTTTGATCAAAACTTTTAACTTCTCACTAAAAACAGTTTTTGGGATTGAACAATTATCTGCTTTGCATAAATATTTTAGTGAATTGGTCGTAAAAGCCTCACCCACGGCAACCGCACTTGATGCGCATTTATGGCTGCAATTCGATATTAGTAACTTAGTAGAGCTTAGTAGCCCCTGTGTGTCATTCCAGTTATTAAATTTATTTTCCCTCTTGTACTAAATATAGGTTATAATATAAATATTTAAGATATATTTAATTTCCCCTCTTGACCATGGGACCTGACTTATAGATCCTGACATAGCCCGTGTCACAATATCTGGGGTGAGGGATGATTTGTGTGTGTGTGCGATTTTCACACATGCTTGTACACCTGTGGTGACACTTTATAGTTAGTTATGTAAGACTGTCATTAGCCCATAACCCCAATGCACTGATAAAGGCAATATGATGAAACATTTGAATCTTTCAGCCTCATCTTAAAAAAAGAAACATTGAGCGCTGATCTTTTATGGATATACAGTTACTGATTTACTTTGATCTACGCACCTCTGTTTTTAACCGAAATAACTGAAATAAGAGTGCAATCCATTTCTATTTAAAATGTGTGTGATTTCAGGCACAGGGAGAGGTCAACTACGCCCACACGCAGACAGCCCCCTTCGGAGAGTAAAGAAGACCTACCGCACAGCGCCTCCACCAGGCCAGGCAGAGAGATGACACGGGCATCTCCCTCCCCGCGACTCGCCAGCAGCCTCCCCCGGCCCATCCAGCCCTCCCCTGCCCTTCAGCCCGAGACCCAGCGACCCAAAACACCCCTGGTCTTTCAGAGGACCTCGAACCAGCTCACCCTCGGCCCTCAGCCCGCCCTGGCCCAGACATGGACAAAATCTCAGTTTTCCTCCAAGCTGAGGCAGGGCACCACACCCAGCATGAAGAACACAGAGGCCCAAAATAGAGGCCCCAGCCTGGGTAACACACAGGGACAAGGAGGCCTGGGTTCAACCAGACCCGCTGTGCCAGCTAGGTGCCGCAGCCCCATCAAGAACCTCCATCTGGGCCCCAAACACGTTCCTGTGACCATCCAACAAGCAGAATATGACAGGAGTCCGTCAGAGGGCTTAGATTTGATCCGCTCCTTTAGTCCAGCAAAGCAGGTGAGGGATGAGGCATGGGGAGAACTGCAGGTGAGCCCTCTCACAGCCATCAGCAGAGACCAGCGGGGGAGTGAGCCGGTGGAGCAGACGGTCCAAAAGAAATCCACCACTGACAGCGCCCAGGCAGACCCTCCAAACAGGGTCTCGAATGGGGACGCCACACAGATGGGAAAACAGAGTGTGAGACTCTCGAGACGGGACACTTCAAGGTTCCCCATCAGCCAGGGGGACCCCTTCTGTGGGAACACAATTTATATTGGCAACATGGAGCCCAAAGATCCAGTCGCCAAGCCCAACAACAAAGACAGAGGGGAGGATGCCAGAAATTTGGAGAGGGGGTGCCTCTTCACTCCACCCCCCATCAGTCCAGCTCAAGAGGCCAGTCTGTACCGAAGCCTGGAGCAGGAGATCCTGTCCAACCTGCAGCTGCTCAGCATGGAGTCAGATGACAATGACAGCTCGGAGAGCGCCCGGGAAACCGGCAGCCTGGACACTGTTCAGAAGAGGCGAGAGCACCCATCTGGATGTTCCTCTATCATCTCCATGTCCAAAGCATCTCCCCCCAGCCTGGTGCACGCTGCTCAGGGCATGTCTGTGTCTGATTCCAGTGGTCCCGATCGTGTCAGTCACAACGCGGGCGCCGCTGAGCTCTCGGCTGGGAAGAGGTCTGTAAGCAGGGCGGATGTGGAGAGCTGGATGGCCACCCTCCCCAAGAACTCCAGGAACACCCTACCACAAACGAGCAGTTCAGAGGCAGGCTCAGGGCATCTTGGGATCTCCAAACCTAGTGTGACGGGCTCCTGGTCCTCTCTGGGCTCCAGTATGGAGTCAAAAGAGGCCACGGATCTGGGGAGGCACCTAGACACCGGGCATGAGGTCGATGCAGGGGCCACGAGGCCCAGTGTCACCATTACCCCGGAGTCCTCCAGCACCACCGCGTCGTCCGCGGGCTCCATCGCAGAGAGCCCTGCCAAACCCAGGACCCCATCCTTCAAGCAGAAGAGGGTCCTGAAGAAGCCGGAGCGGGTGCCCTCAATCTACAAGCTGAAACTGCGGACCCGGGTTCGGCCACGGCGCGATCATAGGCCGGAAAAGAAGCCCTCCAAGATCCCCACTCCGCTGTCCTACAGGAGGGGTCAGCCTAGCCGCAACTCGCTGAGGGCCAAGAGGCAGGCTGCAGACAGAGCTAGCAGCTCTGAGGTGGAAGCATGGCCCTCACAGCATGGCAGCAACAGTAGGGCCAGATTTGCTGGGAAGAAACCATCGGTCGAGGAAATGTTAGGGGACCCAGAGCAGGAGTCCTGGGTTTGAATGGACTGTTGCCGGCAGGTCTCAGATGTACATATTGAGCAGTCTGTTTTGCATCAAATATTCCTCAGGGAAATACAATTACTCCACCAATACACACATATTTAGGAGGTGCTAGAAATACTTAACCAACCACTAGGCACAAGACATGAATACATTAGTCCGTATTTTATGACATTTGTTTTGTCAAAGGTACATTTTCTTTAAAAATGTAAAATTGCAGATGACATTTTAAAATGGTGTGAAAGCATTTCATGAACATTTTGAATGCCCCACTCACAGTTTACATTTCTGTTCATTTTGTCACAATTAACATCAGCTTTTCTTGTGACTGTGGAAAAAGTTTATCCATTCATCATATATCTGACCCATTCAAGGGTCCAGGGATCCAGGACCGCTTTTCTCAAACCCAGTCTTTAAATGGTAAACCAGCATCAGCACAACTCGAAAGCAGAGGAGAATAGAAGTCTTCAGACCTTATTATCAGTCACAGCCGGGTGTCTCTTGGCTGTAAGCCAAAGTAAAAGAGGGCTTTGTTTCATCAAAGCAAAAACGACAAGTGTGTCCTGGTGGTTGGGGGAGGTTTGGTCTATGTGCTGCATTTCAAATTCGTATTGGAACAATAGAAGGCTCCTCCAATACTGTCAAAACCACACTCAGATAGGTCCTGCCTGAGCAGCAGATATCCAACTAGCCAGGGGAAAAAGAGCGTAGCAATTTAAAAGACAACCATGGACATGGTTGGTGAGGATAGAGCGCCACAAGCAAGCAATGGAAAGGTGAGAATAATTCAATTCAAATACACTTTTGTAATAAATCACATAGTACTCTCTTCTAATAGATGATGTATACAACAACAACAAAAAACAATTGGGTATATCAGTTTTGAACTGGGGTTTGATGAGTCAGCTAATAACTGCAGTTCATTTTGGGTGCCGTGTTTATCCGACCATACACTGAGAGCCTCAATTTTCTCCTCTTTATTAATATAGACACAGACAAAGACCGCCAAGCCCCAGCACCCCAGCTCTCCTCTGAAGCGTTTCCATTCACCTTGTGCTTTGTGTTTCCATCTGTAGTCTGCAGACTTATAAATAACTCCTGGTATAATGTTGGAGACTGGGCTATTAATAGCAGACTCACTACACCAGCTGTGCTTGTTCGGATACCCCCCTCATGTCATGTTCTCTCCTGTCTTAAAACTGGAATCAGTTTGAAAACTCCTACCAATTACCGGTCTGAGTACGATGACACCTCAGTAACAAAATGCAAATGAGAAAATAACAGATTCTATGTTTAAAATATGATTGGGATACATTTTATTAAGAGAATGTAATTCATTCCCCTGTCCCTCAAGATTTATTTTGTATCGATTTCATTGTGAATAATGTTTCATTGTTTGAAAACAAGATTACAAATATTAAATAGTTATGCTTTAGTAGTTTAAAAAAATGAAGTGTTTTTTTCCTTCATGGTACATATTGCCGGTTAAACACAACAGCTAATTATGAAGTGGTAAATAATATAAAGGCATTTTAGGCAATTCCATTTCCTTTTAAAGACAGCAATGAACACTAAGATGTCATACCACGGAAAGATGTAAAACAGAAGAAAAAAATATTTTTATTATTACTTGGTTTCAAAATGGATGAATTACTGTACATAAATATAGAGATATAAATATGTATACAGATACAGTATATCATGTTACATGGTGATATTGTATGCTATTACGTGGCTGTCCTAACTAGGTCGTCCAATCAACAGACAAAAACAGATTTTCAGCAAACAGCAATGACAGGACAGTAATGGTTACCCGGAGGACAATGATGAAACACGAAGATTAGTTTCACACACATTTTAGGAACCAGTTATATGGGTTTTTTTGTGCTCTTTCGACAGACAATTAATCTGGGTTTGCTATTTATGTGATGACAGTGCTTCATATAAATTAATTTAAAGAATAACGTTTTACACCAAACTAGAGAGTGGGTCAAGTATCACATACTTGAGCAGCACTTCAATTGCCATGAAGATGGTTAGACAGCATTGTGGCTGTCTAAAAAAATTTAACATTTTGTCAGTGCCCGTTGGACCTTGCAGCATTTGAAAACTATTTGACATATTCCTGAATTTTCTTGATCATTTCTTTCCTGATACCTTTTTAACACATTATGCCGCAATTCCCAGCTTGCAGTATTTGAATGAAAACCTATGGTTATGTGTTTATCTACTCTCACTGGTGACAGAAGCACAGCGTATAAGACTACACCATCTCAAAGTAAAACAGGTAAGGAAATAAGACTGGCTCAAAGCTGGCTTGATTTATTCACGTTTCTACAAATGGGATCCACAGTGAATTGCCTTGATGGAGCATAAAAAAGCAAAAATGGAGTGTGTAAGATTATCCTTACACAATCAGTCACTGTCATGAATAGTAGCTGTTTCTCTTATTCTAATTTATCGCTTGATTTAGTCTGTGATTGCACTATCAATATGTCTGTCCTCCTGCAGGCAGGAATTTAAACTGACCTAAATATTACAGGAATGATTATATATACAGTAGAACAAGGCCTGTGTTATTTACTTTGGCTTGTGTTTTAAGTTGTTACAGGAGCAAACTTACATTGGTTGCAAATAGAGAGTACTTTGCAGTATTATCATCAAAGATTATGTCAACTAAAAAACAAAAGTAAAATAAAAGTTCATCCTGAATATATAGAAGTAAATCCTGAATATATAAATGTAAGTCTGAATATATCAAAGTAAATCCTGAACTTTATGCTCAAGGGTATCAAAAGACAGCTGCGTTGGTCTCTTTGCAATTTATTGTGATGGAAAAATTCCCTTGTTGTATAAAGTAGGCTAATTGTATTTATTATTGTCATTATTCAGACATTAGAGGACAATCAAAAATACATTGACATTTTAACATTAATTAAAATGCTTCATTGCTTCATCGTGCCGGCCTATGATAGCTAGGGTAATTGGCAAAGTGGTGGTACACAAACAAGTCAGCCTATTAGTAGAAGAATTTGATACATTTATTTGCACAATATTGCAGATTTACATGGCCAATCAATGAAATTACATTGTAGAGACCAAAGCAGCTGTCTTTTGTTATGCCTGAGCATAAAGTTACATTGACATATTCAGGAGTAACTTTTATATATTCAGACTTACATTTATATATTCAGGATTTCTATTTGTATTGCCTGCTTGGCCCCTCATTATATATATTTCAGAGGAGAAGTGACAATGATTCTCATTGATGACAACTGCTAACCTGTGGGTGCCTGCCAGGAAGTTGGGAAGAACAAATTCAGCGGTAATCTGAGGACCCTGGGCACAGGGTCCTACCCTATAATGTAAGGTGAAGTCTAGAGCTTGAGATTTTAAAGTGTGTTTGACAAGCTTCAGACTCCACCCATAGCACAATATTCTGTGGTGCTTTGTCAATTGAACACACTTAAATCTGAGAACCATCAAAGATATTTATCAAATAACTGAATTCAAGTTAAGACATTGGGAGATGAATTAGTAGGAGTTACATTTAATGCCACATGCCTTAAATATTTTATTCACTGCCTAACCTCAGAGATGAAATTCCTAATTAAGCCGCACGTGACAGAACTCTTGATTTGGGTCTGAATTTATATGAGAGCTGCCTATACAAATTCCATGAGAGGGGATTTGTATACGTTATAGATTTGTAAAGATTTCAATATCAGCTTTCTGCATACAATTACAGGTTGAATCGACAGAACAGAAGTGTCAATCTGTGCTTTTTATAGTATGATTATAAAAAATATTGTGCAGGAGAGTTTAGTTGCAGCAAGAAACTATAGGCACAAATTCAATCTAACCGCAAAACAATTTGTCTTTAACATCAAAAACGTAATAATTAAGTAAGTGTTGCATCTTTCATTACATCCATCTTGACAAATGTGTAAAGTATAAGAAATGAAAATGTAATTTCCTGTAAGCTATTGTGCTGATCTAATATAGACCTATATTATCTCAAATTCAAAAAGGCTGAACAAGACTCATTGAAAAATGAAACTGACCTTTTTTATTGATAAACCATCTCAATGTTACACCCCTGGAAGCTCTGAGCACTTTTTACAGTATTCCCCTGCTTTCAACCGGTTGAATATAATGTGCCATCAGTTACATTGAGTTTCAGAGAGAGTTTCACAGAGAATGTTCCGGAAGGCAGAAGTAACCTTTCATGGCCAGACACGAGAGCTGTCTTGGGAAAATGTGGGACACTAAGCAATCACTGGGCTGCTCCATCACACGTGAGGATTTGTTCCTGGCTTTCTCCACATTGAGCTTCCTCAATTCCCTGGGGAGAAGCACATGTCATGTCTAAGTCTCCTTTACTTTGATGAGGTGAGACAGACAGAGGTCAAAGAATATATTGGGGCATGCAATTAGCTTTCATATAACACCAGACAGGTCTGCATAAAAAAACAGTACATAATACAATATCTTAAAAGAAGCAAGTGTAAAAAAAAATAAAAAAAAAAAATCTTAACTGAATTAACCAAAACCAATAAATCTATGCTCAAATGTGTAAATTCAGCCTGAGCAATGCTATTCCTACAAGAAACAATTGTAGCTACAACTTTTCAAGAAAGGGTGAGAGGACCATGTCAGAAAGCATGATGATTCCACGCTGGCCTTGGCTAAAAGTATTGCTTCGACACCCTTCACTTCCCTCGCCTCCCTGTTCAAGTGTGCCAGGGTGGTATAAACACAATTTAACTTCTGGTGATACCACATTTGTTAAACTTTTAAACATGAGTTATATCTATAGGATCCCCCCATATTACATTTTTACAGGAGAACGATTGGTCTACCTTATATTATGTTACATTGGAACAATTAAACAACAAAGTTACTGGCACAAAGCTACAGAAGGCCTATATTGTTTGAGGAAGTGGAAGAAAGACGGGCGGGTGTTTTATTTGGAATAACTTTGGCACTCTTATTGTTCTCTGTTGTGCTGAACAAACTGAAGCTCCTTTATGTGACTGAAGCCCCATTGCAGGCCAGAAAGATATCTGTTTTCAGCAGATCCATCTAAAAAACATTCCAGCTTGTCCCAGCGCCACCAGTAGACGGCTTTGATCCGAGCCCATGACTTGTTTACAAACCAGTAGTGTAAACCTAATCCTTGTTGTTTAACATTAGCTTTACAACTTTCGTTGACTTTTTTCAAGCCCTCTTCAGACGCAAAACTGATCTCTTGTGTTTAGCTTTGTTGTAGTTCATTTTTTTGGGAGCTTTTTGCTTGTCCAAAAGTGCATTTTGAATTTTAAATCGCACAGCTTAGCATTTTGGTTTTGGTGGGAACCCAGGGCACCAGGAGATGGCCTTGCGTCCATCCCTGAGCCAGGCTCGCTTTGGCAACAGAGGGAGAGTTCAAAGTTAAGCAATAACACAGATTGATCGATCCAGACCCCTTCATGGCTCAGATTGCACACTGCACGCTGCGACAGTGGGTGGGTCAGGCCAGGTTGGTCCAAGGTAGCAACAGCGCAACAAGAGTTCAGCGGTCGCACAGCAGTCCCAAGGTCACACAGGAGTGAAGGGGGCAGGCAGGCAGCGTCACATGAGGGCACAGCGCTCCCGTCGCAGGGCCCTCTGGAAGCGGATGGTGGCATGGACGTGCTTGCAGCGGGCACAGGCCACACTGCGCAGGGCCTCGCTGAACAGCAGCAGGATGTGCCAGTTGAACCGGGCGGAGCACTCCACGTAGCCGCACTTCCAGCTCTTGCGCACCAGGTCCGACACGTTGTGGCGGGGGATGACCCGGCCCCGTTGCAGATCCCGCTTGTTCCCCACGATCAAGATGGGCGTCTCCGCCGTGCCCAGGACCCTGCCGAAGTGCACACACAAACAAATGTACACACACACGTACACACACATGTACACGTGCATGAATGCGCACACACATGTACACGTGCATGCATGCATACACACAGACAGGCGCACACACAAGCACATAGGCACAGGCACACATGCACACAGAAGGAATAGTGTTAGGATTCCAGCCATCTGACTCATCAATAGCAGCAGCAGTGCTTCAAACAAATATGATTATGCATTGTTAACAGGTGTGTTTCAGTTCAGTTTCAGCCACTAGCATTTATTTCCACTTTTAATTATAATTATTACATTCACAGAAGTTGCGAGCACTAAAAAAAAATCTAAAATTTCCAAGAAATGTAACGTAATCAAAGGATGTTTTTTTCCCCTCCATATGGCCGAGTTTGTAGTGTTCGGTAAACACTACAAACATAGGGCCATTATGAAGACCCTAAAACAGCAGCGCTGAGTTGCAGTGCCCTCTCTGCTGATTCCCCACTTCAGCTGCCAGAGTGCCTCCACTCTGTGTATTCCAGCTCATTTCATGCATTTGTTATTCCGACTGCAGATTGTCAAGAGCCGCAGCGACAGGCTTTGGGCACATAAGACTCTCCCTGCAGCTCTCTCTTCAGATATCCACCAATGAGCAACAACCAAATCTCAGCTGAATCCTCATTAACACCCACTGGCTTCTGTCAGACTTAAAGATGGAGGGTGGGGGCGGGGGCTTTATTTTTTGGTCAGGTGCTCCCAAACAGAAATAGGGCTTTTATCACCTGGAATCCTTGAGTGCAAGTGTCCAAAGGTAGCTGTGTTACAGTATAATATACCTCCTCCTTCAGTTATTATCCGATACCACTGGTGTAGAAAAACACACAAACACAATGAGTTTGTGCATAATTAAATAAAGCATTCACTGAAACAATGACAACATCCCAGTGTCTTAGGATACATGGGATATCAAACACAGGAGAGCATTGTGAACCTACATCAGGCAGTCTAACTATGCAGTTAATTGAATTGTGTCAATAAAGGTCTAGCCATATAAACACATTACGTTTACAAATCTGTATATCTAATCCACTCAAATTAATCACAGATAATGTGTATTTTATTTATTTATTTTGAACAAGCACATGCCTCTTGCTCAGAAAGGTGGAAACAGCACAAAATGGGCACCAATTTCCCTGTGGCAGCCTAAACAAAGGAAGAGCACTACTCTGAGCAGAGTCTAACAGGAGCAGTCAGGGCTGATGAGATGGCTACCCCCAACTCTACTCCACCCCCATCTATCACTCCCCGTGACAGGGCCACCTGGTGAACCTAGCAGCAGTCACATTCACCGTGATGCCATCACCACTGCCTCTGGTGCTGAAGAGTCATCCCCCCAGGCAGGGCCCAGGAGTTACCGCATGACTGAATGCGTGGGAGCGAACAGACTTATAAATACTCTGTGGAGACATCACAACTGTCACAGCCAGTGCTTTAGAGTGGCAAACCACTGAACAAAGAGTTGTTTGTACCCTTGAATTAGCAACATTTTGCCATTTTACCCTTGAGCAAGATACTTGCTTCAGTAAATATCCAGCTGTATAGGTGGATTGTATGCTGGGTAAATTGCCCTGGATTAGAGCATCTTCTAAATATAATGTAAATATGTCCATCTTACCCTGACATGACAAATGGCTGTCAGTAGTCTCTTTTATGTATAGATTCGTCCACAGCTGCCAAGACAGTTTAATACAGTCCTCCCTGCACTATATATGAAAATATCTCAGATAGTGGATGACAGACCTGTTTAGGCAGTTCAAAGCACCAATCATTTGTAATTTGCTTTGTAAGGACCACTGACTCAGTGACTGCTTGGTATTCAAGGTTCATGTTTTTTTTGCACAAGACGTTCATGGTCCAGTGATAATTGCAGTGTTAAAACGGCTGATCGTTAATCAGATAAATGTCCTTGGTGGCCTTTAATTGTCGAGGATCGATAAAGCGCATTCCCCACAGAGCATAACACCTGCTACGTGCAAACCAACTCCGGCAACCGATAGTCATGCCGTCTAGCTTCCACTGCAAACAGCACTTCTTCGGACGCATAATATAGGAGAAATGTATCGTCACTTTCGTAGGAATTACAATGCCTCTCTGGAATAAGAACTTCGCGTGGAGGCGAATCTCTGCCATAGTTGGCATACCAGGTCTGTTTGTGGCACAATCAAAATGGTAGTCTATTTTTTGTTAATTATGCAGCTAGTTGTGTAGCCTATTAACTAGTCATGAAATGAAGCTGCTGCTGCTAGCTTGGAAATTTACCATTGACCTGAAGTGTTATGCTTGCGGCGAGAGCTAGAGACCACGATACAGAAAAATTACTGGTTGACGGAGTCGATGTGCACGTAGCTTTACGATTCCTGCTTTGACGTAAGGACACTCATATATCTGATGCACTTACACGCAGAATCAATCTCCACAACCCTGACAGACATATCTCCCCGCTCCCCTCCTGGCAGATATTGACTCGCGCTGAGACAACATGTTGACAGGAGCCCATTCCCGATATTAGCTCACGCGCTTACGAGACTGAGCTGTCATGTCATCACCTACAATGCCTTCTTTTCCACCGGGCCCCAGCGGACTTGGTTGTCGTCCATCAGTTCGGGACTATTCATTCCGCTTTAAAGAGGGACATTCATTTTGCCCTACTAAAGTGAGAGTTTCAATACTATGCATCCAAAAAATGGATGCGTTTTAGCGAATTCCCTGGCTGTCTATATGAATGGTAGTCACCAAGGCGTACCCGCAGAAATTGCATGCAAAAAATGACCTCCCAGTAACTTTAACCAAGTCGCTCAGCCATGTGGTTCATTTGGAAGTTCAACATGTATCGGTTGATAGTTGAATATAAGAAAAGTATGCTGAAAGCAGGCTACTTTCAACTTAGGTCACACGATAACTCTATTATTGTGAACTTTTTGAAACTACATCTATCTATTAAACTTACAAAACAACCACATGGATGAGCTACTTAGTTATAAATTACTGGAAGGTCATTTTGGTCTGCAATTCTGAGCATGCAACCTGCGGGGAGATTGTGTTTCAATCTGAAAATACTATCCAGTGTTGTGGGTGCTTGATTTGCGCTAGGTTTATTGCACCTTAGTTATTATTGGTCATTAGTTATTTCACACCAAACAATTAAAAGAGAGAAGTGTGTATTTTTACCCCACAGCAGATTTTGTTTTATACATTTTTCTCAAATGCAGATTACATGCGGGGTACCAGCTGTTCCCCCAAAAAATATTTTGAAAAATAAATAAATGAATGAAGAAAAACATACATTTTCACGATAACGCATTATCACATCAACAACCGTCACATGGGTGCGTCGAGTGTACGGCTGACGTTATTCCAAGCATCCTAGATCTCCATGTATTTCAGGAGCTGCTAATTAGGAATGTGGCTGTATTCATCGATGCCACCACTGCGGAGTTCAAAGAGGTGGCTTGCAGGGAGGGCATATTAGGATTCCAGGCATGTACCTGGTCTCTAAGATTTGCTGGCGCATGGTCTTGACGTATTCGAAGCTGTCAAAGCAACAGATGTCGTAAACCAGGATGTAGACATGGGCACTGCGGATGCCACGGCAACAGGAGTCTGTCCACTCCTGAGACAGAAAGGACAGAGAGGATAGGACAGTGCCGAGGACAGATGGAGAGAAAAGGAGAGAAAAAATGATAAATATAGACGCAGAAAAGTACAGAAAGTAGGCACACTCTATTAGATTTAGATTGCTTACGCTTGGCTGCCTAAAAATATCAAGGCTCACCTTTAAAAGAAAATAATCTCATTTTCATTTATATCCACCCGCAGTTATTATAGGTTATAATGACAATAGACGGAGCAATGCAATACAATTTAAAACAGGAATGTAAACATAATGTAAATTGTAGCTTTTTATTACATTTACATGTAAATGTATTCATACTACCTGTTTGTGAAAAGCACATTTCATGTCACAACACAGAATGCTCCGCACGGCTAATATGCCTGCTCACTTTGGCTTAGAGCAGCTGGACAGAGGGCTTTTCGCAGCATGCGGTATAGGGCTAAATCGACCTGAGGAACATTGTTCATTTTTCTGGCAATTAATTTGAGGAAACATGCAGAAAAAGAGGAACCCACATAATGGCATACACATTACCCACTCCTAATTATACAATGAATAATTGATAGTTTACATTCTGGTCCAGCTGGCTTTAAATAAAAGGCATTAAGCCCCTCTCCTTGGTATTGTGGTGATCTCTTGTTGGAATAATTGATGGTTCATGTTCTGGTCCAGCTGGTTTTAAATAAAATGCATCAAGCCCCTCTCTTCTGTATTCTGGTGATCCCTTGTTGGAAAGGAAGTTCTACTATGAGTGTGTGAGCAGTTACACCATCTGTTCTCTGTGAGGTGAAGAGAGGCTTTTGTCAGGAGACCAAGGGGTGAAATGAGACCCTGTCCTACGGCCATGAGCTGATGGTGAAAATAGCGGAAAGGGAAGAGGAGAGGCTTGCAAGCGCAAAATCTTCACACAAGTAACACACAGAGCATGCAGGAAGACATGCACTACCACAGCAGGAAACAGCACATGTAAGGACATGATATTTCATGCATAAATCACAAAATGATTACACATGGCACACATACAGTACACGGTAAAGAAATATCGCACACAAATCACATACAGCTAATGGAGAGATTAAAACATGAATATTACTTTATATTAATGCATTAGTATTATTATTATTATTATTATTATTATTATTAATAATAATATACCATTTAGCAGACGCTTTTATCCAAAGCGACTTACAGTAGTGAATGCATACATTTTCAGTATAGGTGGCGTTGCCAACGCTGTGCTCTACCAACTGAGCCACAGAGAACCACATTATTATTATTACTAACAAAACACATGACACACGGATGATACAAAAGTATAGAGCGAATGAGAAAAGGAAGGTAGCAAGAGGTCAAACATGATGAAAATGGAGAGGAGGACATATCTCGAGAGATAGGAAAGAGACAATACTGGTAGCACATAGGCAGAGTGGTCACTGTCCTGTCCAAGTAGGAGTCCATCAATAGATCATGTTGCAGAATCGGATTTAAGCGCCTGATGCCGCCATACATCATTGATGTGCATGAAATAAACCTGACATGAACGCGCTTACAACCCATCCATCCTGCATGTCATTTCATTTCTGTTTTGATTTGTACCCTGCTGTGCAAATGATTGTTTGCAAGTTGGTGCCTGCGTTGCCATTCGACATGGTAATTGCGTTATTACGGAAAATACGCTTCAGTCCTGTCACAAAACTTTCCATCAGAATTTAAATTAGCAACATTTTGAACGGGGAAAAAAACGTGATTAAAAAAACACAGTCACACACAGAACAAAGGGATGAAGTGACCCCCATTTCAGACATAATTAGTCTGGAGGCAATTCCAAAAAATGTAACCTCAGGGGTAATTTTTTTTTTGTACAAACTAACAAAGTGTTCTTATATCTTTGTTTGTTCGTATTAAATTATATTGTAAATATGCATAACAGAACATTGCATTAGGGTGTGGGCAAGAAATCAGCCAGGACAGAGGAAGTGGAAGGGGTAGAGTAGTTCAAACTTTTTGTGTTGCATAACCTTTATAACCCTTCCTTCTGCTGATATGAAGAGGCAGCAGTATGCTTTTTTGAGTAGGAAAACATAATCGAAGAAGGGACAGAATTCAATCCTCATATACTGGTGGCATGATTTTTCGGGGATTCTTGGGTGGCATGTCCAGCTGGAAATATGCTACTCCCAGTCCAGAATCAATTCTTCACCATGCCAGTGCTGACTGTGCATGCCAATGCATAATTGGTTATAATTATCACCCAGGGAGGGAGGGTTTTGTAAGGCAGGTTATCCCTGCCTCATCAAGCAATAGCAACCCCTCTGGTCGATCGGGCACATGCAGTCTGCCTGCACCAGTTGTGTAAGAAGAGTAGAAGAGAGAAGAGAGACCTCAGGCACAATTACTGCACAGCTCAGCTGGCGGACTGTGGAGTAAAGATAAGTGACAACTGGCTGCATGTATTTGGAGGACAGGTGCATGACTCAAATTGATAGGATTTTTGCAGTGAAGAGATGAGCTTAAAACTTGAATTGGGCATTCAAAATTGGGAAATAAAGGAGAAAATATGTGATAAAAATGTTTTGAATTTTTATTTATTTGTATTTTTAATTATGTGTACTAAATTGAGTTTGGAAGACAACATAAATTGATTCAACGCCCCAAATCCTTTAGGAAAAATTACTTGCCATTTTATTTGTACGTATGGCAAACATGTCAAAACCTGGTTAGCTTGGCCATTTCACACAGCCTTTACAGCTTTGGTTTTTAGCATTAGGTGAAGAGATTTTGACATTTTCTTGTCAAGAAATTCCTGTCCCATGAAAGACCCCTAGCCATCATAGTTAAATTCTGGAAATTATACTTTCTTAGCTTCACATTGGAGTGGGGACAATGGTCCTCAGTCCCACTCAGCTGCAATTAGATATATATCATCAATGATTAACAGCAGTATAAAGCCAGCAGTGTTTGTAAGTTTCAATGTTGAAATATGAGAACTCCCACAAGGTTCATTTAGGAAAGGCAACAGAACAGACTATAAGTCTACAGCAAAACAACCTCAATTTAAATCAGCACTGTGGGAAAACAAAGCAAAATGCCAAAAGTTCAATCTTGTGTTGCATTTCATTGGAGCCTTACCTGATACTCTCAGGAGTTATTTTACAACATGCTGAGTCAGCCTCATATTTTTTTGCCCAAAACGTTGTATTGATGAGACTTGAGTGCAGGCAGAGGGCAGAATGACCAAGGTTCTGAAGGCAAAACACAAGCGATCTTTGTCCCGACTCCTTCAGTTCTGGACAGAAATTTGTTGAAGCATTGATTCAGAGATTCCCCTAACTTAGGGTTCAACTACTTCTTCCTGGGAGCCAGATTAAAATGGTGAAAATATTTTCCCTGTACTATTGATAAAACAATGTACATACGGTATAAGGCCTTCTTATAATATGCATATCTATTGCTTATTATTCTGTCCTGAGTGGGAGGTATGCTGACACCAAGCACATGCAGCATAGTCATTATTATTTATGCATCTGATTAATGACCCTTTTCTCAATGATCAAAGGGCCAGGAGTGAGTCTATGGCTAGCCACATTTGGCTCCCAGATCGCCGGTTGAATAGCCTTGCCCTAACAAAACAACATTTCTGGCCTCAGCTATTTTATACACAATTCTGAAACTGATCTAGGGTCACTGCTATTGTGGGGAACAAGCTTCACCTTTCTCCCTTTCAAGCAGTTAGAATATTGAAGCTTCAGGATAAAGCTACATTGCTTCTGTAGATATTCAACAGTATAGCTGGCTGGATAAATACAATGACAGTGACTAAGCCAGTTATCATGTAAAGGGGTCTTTGTTTAGTGAATGAATAATATGGTGAACCTGAATCTGAAGACATACATAAACGAGTCCATTATTTTCCCTGATTCCACATTAATTAGCTGAGGCTATATCTCAGCACTGCTGATTTAAGTCAAGATTAAAAACGTATCTTTTCAGCCTGGCCTATTGCCAAACATAGCCTAGGTGTAGAGATGGAGATGACCGTGCCCTAGTGTCTTATGGAGTGAGAAACTTCCCATACTGTCACCTCCTCAACGTGTCACCACCACTGTTAGGCTGGTTATCCTTGATTGGGTGTGGATGGTTTGGAACTCCCTCATGGCTGTGTGTGTTCTCTGTCCCTCTCCTAATAGGCATGCTGCCATAGTTTACACCTGTCGGGGCTATCTGTATATTTCCTATGCTTGTGCTCCCCTGCACATAATGCTACTGGACATAGCACTGCTTTTTTCTGACTCCATGTTCTCTTCTCTGCCTCGACCTCTGACTTGCGAGCACCCGCCCCCGAGCCCTAGATCCTGCAAGTAGTGTGACCTGCCCCCATCAACCCTCGCCCATTAACTTGATTCCAGACTGGTCCTCCCACGTCTACCCCAGTCCCTGGATCTGGATCCCCTTCACATGGTTTAGCCTTCCCCCCCACCCCCCACTGATTACCTAACTCGGAGGCGCAAAGTCAGCCAGCCCAGTGTCACCTTTGGACTGACCATGATACGGTCTTTTTTGGACACACCCTGTGCTGGCCAAAAGAAGATGGGCTCCCCCCTTTAGTCTGGTTCCTCCCAAGGTTTCTCCCTATCAAGGGAGTTATTCCTTGCCATTGTCGCCTTAGGCTTGCTTTTGGGGGGTTCTAGGCCTGGGTTCCCTTCTGTTAAGCGTTTTGTGACAATGAATTTGTGAAGCGCTATACAAATACATTTGATTTGATTTGATTTGATCAGTTATCCAGGACAATCTTTTCTTTGCAACAACTAACACAAGAATGTCCATCTGCATCAGAGCTCCCCAACCCTGGTTGGTTTGCTGACTATCTATTTTAACTTGCACTGCTTGAATAGGTAAGACTCTACTTGAGTCATGTTGTTCTTAATCTATGGCCTAAAAACTGCTGTAGTCACCAGGCCGATTGTGAACCACTGCATGACAACTTGTTTATAAGTGGCTCTATATAGAATAATTCTCATTGAGATTGACATCGCTTTCTCAAGGGGGACCTGGCCAAAAGAGCTGCATACATAAATGTAAATGCACAAAAGTACACAAGTCGAAGACAATATTGAAAATGTCAAATCAGTAAAACAGTGGCATTAAAACAAATTAAAAAACAGATACATGCCTCAGTTGCTGTTCTGTGAATTAAACCTTCGTTATCAGCAAAAGGTTTAACAAGTCCAATTTGATCTAATCCTGTAAAGTGTTCAAACATCATGGTGCAAAAAAAGCAGTCTTACCAAATTCAGAACACGGGCAGGGTACTTATAATAATATAAGTGTTAATAATAGCGTTTTTTGAGCTTATATTGATATTTTTAACATTCCTTATTAAAAGAGAACACAGGTAGTTTGGCTATAACGACCTTATAGATTTAAAAAACATACCAATGAAATGAAATACCAAATAATGAAAAATAAAAATGGATTGGATCGATTGGAGAGCAGCTCACCTGTAGACTGCTGCCAGGGAAGGAGGGGATGGCCGGGTAGTCAGTGATCTGGAGGTCGTGCACGTGTCCGTTGAGAACGGCGGCCGACGGGTGGACCCGGCGCCCGCGTCCGGGCGTAGGGTTCTCGCTGTAGTCATCGTAGAGGAAGCGGCGCACGATGGCGGTCTTGCCCACCCCCCGTGCTCCCAGCACTGCGATCTTGAACGGCGGGGGCATGCGCCCGCTGCCCCCGCCCGCCCTCTGCCCCCCGCCCCGCCCTCCCTGCTCTCGCAAACCACTGGCCAGTGCATTCAAACGGGCACCCGGGAGCCTCATAGTCACAGCAGGGGCAGAGACAGCTGCAGCGGGCACGGCGAAGTCAGTCCCATTCATAGGCCAACACCCCCCAGGTCACTGGAGCGGAGAGAGAGACAGGGCGTCGTAAGGAATTACCAAGGAATGGAGAGACACACCAGCAGCCAAGGTAACAGTCAAAGAATAAAACATGCTGTGCTGTACAGTTGTATGAAAATAAATGAAATTGTTTATTTTCATACAACCCCACAGTCTTGAGTGATTTATTCCACTTATACCACAGCTAATTTCAACAGAAATAATTCTGCACTCACATACAAATAAGCAGAATTGTTTAATTGTTTTCATGCCGTTGTATTCAGTTGTAAATAGAATGTTCAATTGAAACAGAATGTTGAAATGATTGTGTATCAATTTGGAACAGTAATAAGGTCACTTTGCTGGAACTACTTCATAGCCATGCATTATTGTGCTGAGCAGATGCTCTTATGCTCTTGCTGATGTTAGCCAGATAGCTCCACACAGAGTGCAACTGTCAGTTTTGCTTTTGTTGATTTCCCTGCTGAGGTACTACAACTCTGGCGGAAGAATAAAATTGAATTAATTTACTCATTAAAATATTTTTTTTATTAAAGTGTCCTTGTCATTATTTTAAATATGTAGTAACCGTTTCATAAAAGCGATAAGGCACTCGAGGCCAAGGTATATTGTCAATATAGGTGCGGCTAAAGACCGTCATTAGGCACGATGCACAGCAGCGACTATTTTGAAGATATACTTAGGCATCTCAGGCTTTTGCTTCATCTGTTGCTTTTATGAAATTACAACATATTTCAAATAATGACAAAGACTCTTTAATTGAAATGTTATTAGGCCTTATTGAAGCAAGCTGTGTCATAATAAGGATTAATAGGCACAGGGCATCATGACTGTGTACGTGAGTATGGCTGTGTGGACAAAAGCAAGTACAGGGATATAGAGTAATGATGGGAGAATTACGTATCACGATGCCAAAAATATGTGGAGCTTCAATTAGCTATCAATCACTGACTCAAAATGTTTTGCTCTTCACAACAAAACACAATGGCTCAGTGAATTACTGGTAACATATTGAAGCACTTTCAAATGGGCCACTGTCATCAACAATTATTATATTAGTCATCTACAGTGTATTAGGTCCTCTAGTTGATCAATTAAAGTTGTAGAAAACATGTGTGTAAGTTCTAGCATCATTTTCTTCCTTAAACTTATTTTGACACAATGCAGGTTTGGCTCATTGCAATTTGCTCTGTCATTGAACCTACCACAAACAGTTTAGTTACAGTGACTAGGTTTCCAGACTTTCAACAGTAAGGGCCCCACTGATTTTACCTGCCAGTCTATAATTGAATGAATTAAAAAAGGTAACCTATTTCTACATGAATCATGTGTCATATAGTGCATTACAAAAAATGTTAGCATTAGTTGATCTGACTGATTAAAATTCCTGGGTTGTGAATATGGGAGATTTATTGTTCATGGCATGCATAGCTATTTCTGAAATAATATGGCCTTTAGAGAGTAAATCATTATTTAATAGAAATTAAAAGTGTCTAATTAAGAACAATTAACAGATAGTTACAATTCAAAGGTTGCACTTATGGTTGGAATATGAACCATCATTCTATCATCATTAAGTAAATCATTAAAAATAATTACATATAATGATTTATGTATATATAATGTAATAATTTTAACTGAGATAAACAGACAGGCCTAGATTCATTAAGATGTGTTGTGGAAAACTCCATTTAAAATGAAGTTTTATGGGGCTCCTGTGTTGCTCAATTAGTAAAGAACATAAGAATGCATAACAATGAGAACAGGTCATTTGGCCCATATAGGTCTATCATTTAGTAAAGATAGGACATGTAGCCTACAAATTTCAGGTTCACAGCTGACTATGACCGGGAGTCAAAACTGATGTTTTCCCACCAGATTATCCCTCCATTAGTTTCAGCTCCTCAGCTCCAAACTTCCTTAACTTTTCTGACCTAGGCTTCTCATAGTTTCTGAGCCTGGCAAATTAGGCTTTCACTGCCACCAGGTGTACTCTGACAGATTCCTCTCCTCTGACCAATGATATATATAATACCACACTCATCACACCCTACACCCCAGCCAGACCCCTCCGCTTTGCCTCCTCTGGCAAGCTGACTGTCCCATCCCTCCGGGCCCCAGGCACCCATTCCTCATGGTCTCGCCTTTTCTCTGTCCTGACCCCTCGGTGGCGGAGCAATCTTCCGCACTTGGTCAGGACCGCGGAATCACTGGCCATCTTCCGCAAGAGACCCACCTCTTCACTCCACTACCACTGAATCTGTACATTTAACTAATTGTCATCACCACTGCTTACATGTTTAAATACTGCATTTTCTAATATGTATCTATGCTTAAGACTCTACAATTTTTGTAAAAAAATCTACTAACCTTTCCTTCACTGTGTTACAGGTACAGCATGCAGCTGCCAACATTTATGTCAATTACTGTATCACTACACTGATCTTTTGCGCAAACAATGATTGATCTTACCATGTGTCAATGCACATCTTGTAAGTCACTCGGGATAAGAGTGTCTGCTAAATGTCTAAAATGTAAATATAATGTGAATGCATGTGGGCTGTAGTGTGGAAAACTGCTTGATGGGAAGGAATGGTGGCGCTTTGGTAACTCAAGATGCACAATGGCGATTCCAAATTGGGGGGGAAAAAAGTAAGAAATTATATATATTTTTTGACTGCAAGACCAATACAATTTGTTAAATTTGAATACTTTAAGCAAGCAACGGAATGAATACTATGTCAAGGTGACTGACATTTATCACTGGGGTCAAAACTAAAAAAGGGCATTGTGGGTTATTTAGTTTTTTAACAGGGCAGCTCAGTTGTATTCATTTTCAGGTGAACTGCACACTGACTAAGTGCCCTTTCGTATAGGAAACACTCTGGGCTTGTCTGTAGGTTCACTTTTCTGCTGAGTTTGTTTTTAGAGTCACTGGTAGGGCCTACAATGTTACTTACAGCTCAAAGAATTGGACAATGAACACTGCATCCTTTGTTCCTGTCTCTCTCAAGGACATTCAACAATTTATCTTTTTTGCAGCAGCGGCAGCAGCAAACATAAGGTGGTGAAAATTTAAAATCACTTTGAGGTTCCAACTGTCAAGAAGTGTAATGAAGTAATGCCGATTGTAATGTATGCAAAGTGTCATGGAAACCCCTGGCCCCTGGCCCTTAGAGACTTGCTAATTCTCCTCCCCACATCAACCATTAATACAGGATTAGTGGAGCCCTAAATAACAAATACATATTTATATCTATCAGAGGTCATAATGAGGTAGAGCAGTTAATGATATTTCAATGTTGTTTCTATATCACTATACCGAACACTGTGGAGTGTTTTTCTTGTATTATCTGCTCTACACCTCAGTTTGTTTTTTGGGGATACAGACGTCTGGGGGATGTAGCTAATTGGGATAATTCATTGATTCATGAGGGTGTTCAAGTCCTAAATCTTAAATTGAAAATTATGGACCACAAAATTGACCAACTGGGTAAAAAAACAAACATATTTGCTGAGAATGCTTATGGCTTTATTTAGCAGTCACATCATCTGTGTGCAGTTGCCTGACATCTATGCAGTATTAGGCTTTAATGGGGTCAGGCATACTTAACTAGAACAAATATCTATATTTATAGAGGATGGAGCTTAGGTTACCATCGTTTCCTCATTCCTGTTTCCCTTTTTCTTCTTTTAGAAGCAACAGGACCTATGCAGTCAGCAGCTGTGCTGAAAATACACCCTTAACGTATAGTTGCAGCCCTAAGAAATATGTGCAAAATATATATAAGGAAATTTCATTCCACTGTCTCTATCAAATACTTTTTAGATTTCTTAAGAAATTATTTGTTACCCACTGCATCTTGACAGCTTCCTCTGCGCAAACATTTCATCTGTAGCATCGCCTTCTTCTTTCCACACTGAAGGCATCTTTTCCGAGTTTTACAACTTGGGTAACGGTCTTTACATAAGCGCTATCGTTTTAGGGTGCATGGATGTTTGCCTAGGTTTTATTAGCAAGCTGCCTTAAAACCTCTCTTGTTACCTTGTTCACAAAAGAATTAATACCAATCGTATATTTCCAGTTTTATAAATTATGAATTATAAATACATATTATTATAATAATTTATTTAATAATGCAATCATTTTTTTAAACCATATTTCACAATGCATAGCAGCACACATGTAATGACTCGACAGCGTACTTGGGTTTTAGTTGTGTATACAAAAATAATAACTAAATATCAGCTAATAGTTTAAAGGGCTCATAGTCTTACCTTGTAAATCGTAGGTTAGACGCGCAGATCAGTGTATGGTGTAGATTCCAGGGCACCGCAGATACACCTGCGTTATTGACCAGAGGAAGCCCTGCTTGAGTTTAATTCGTTCGCCTCCCGCTCGCTGATAAGTGGCTCAGGTGGCTTGAAGCGAGGTAGGCTGTGAAAACATCCCCCTCTTTTCTGCGCGAGAGCACCAAGACATCACAGGGTCAAAACGCCCGTCAGCTACCACAAGACAAAAATCAATGCGCTCGCGTAAAAATATAAATACATAAATAAATTAAGTACGCAAGCAGCCTCGTCCGTCAAACGACGATTCGGCCACCTTCACTGCATCCTAACAGATTCCGTGCGGTGTAGCTGAGATGTCACAGCACACCAGGACAGCTCACAATTTATAAGCAAACGCAATCGGGTACAATTGAACTTCTTACCGTGCGTGGACTACCGTGACAGCAATCCAAACTTATATTACAAATGCGTCAGTCGGAAAGGAGAGAGCGGTACAAACACACACGATTTAAATACATAATGAATAATACTTAATAAAGTATTATCTAATATTTATATATATATATTGTCGCATGTTTGTACACTACATATGTTTTCCCGCTCTATATCACATTTATTGATCATCAAGGCTGTGTTCGAGAGTGTGTTCAAGGCTTCAGTTTTTTGGGTTATCGGTAGTGTCGGGGATGGCTACTTACATGCTAGTTCAAATGTTAAACCCAACTTTTCTCGAGCAGCATCCTAATAAACTAATGGGAAGATACGGTCCTGCTATTAAAGCGGCCGTGTTATGGACTTCCTCACGTGGTGTGTGGTGTGTGCTACAACAAATACCCTAAGATAATTCAGATATGTTACCGCAGTGATGGAATGTGGGATAAAACACATGACATTTAGGCTACAACAGCGAACTCAGGCCATGAAGACCGTCTCGTGTCTTATAATTTGTAGTGCTGCTGAATCTCGTGCAGTCCCAGTTTATTGGTATAAAATTATAGCATATGGTAGGAAGAAGTCTGTTCCGTTTATGTGGTTTAGACAAAGAGCTTGTCACTTAGGCGGACATAAGGCTGAACAATCTTTGTGGGCTCTCTAACAGCATTTTTGAAAGAATGCAATCTGATCTCAAGTGTGTTGCCGTCTTCTGGAGTGCCACTGACAGATTTCAACAGCGTTGAACATCATGTGCAGATGCCGCAGCCGACGGGCAGTTCCGCGTTTGTATCTTAGCAACCGCATCCTTGCTCTTCAGTTGCTTAGTAACCACGGGTTACATACAGGTAACTGCCAATATAAAGGAAAACTTGAGTAAATGAGGGATGCAAAGTATATTGAAAGCAGGTGCTTCCACACAGGCATGGTTCCTGAGGTAATTAACATCCCATCATCAGTAGGGAAATGCTGCGCAGGCCCAGATACCCATTATTGTGGATACCATAGCTAGAAAAAGAGATCTCAGTGACTTTGAAAGTGGGGTGATTGTTGGGGTACATTTGGCATTAGCTTCAGTGACAAAGACTGCTCAATTTGCTAATGTTTCATGAGGAACAGTGGCTAAGGTGATGTTGGCAGGGAAGTCTGAGGGAAAGGCATCATCAACTACGGGAAACTGTGATCGAAAGCACATACTCCTTGACCATGATGTCTGTGCATTGGTTCAAGATGCAAGGCAAAACAAATGAGCAACTCTGAATCAGTTGACTGCAAATATCAAGGCAGGGCATGAGCAGGCAGTTTCATCAAGAACAGTCCACCAAGAACTTCACAGAGATACAGGGATACTATGGTGGGGTTGCAGTGCATAAATGCCTTATTACGCTAAAACTGCATGTTTGCGAGTAAATTGGTGCAAAGAACACAGGCAGTGGTCTGCTGTGCAGTGGGAAAAGGTCATATGGTAAGATGACCCTGCTCACCCTGATCACCCTGCTCTCAACAAGCAGACGAGTGCATGTGTGGCGGACACCGAAAGAACCATACAGGCCTGAGTGCTGGTGAAGGGTTCTACCAGCTCTGTTATGGAGTGGGGTGCATTTTCCTGCCATGGTTTAGGCCTACTCAACCCCTTAGAGGATAAGGTAAATGTCACCAAATACAAAGCCATTCTAAGTGATCACCTTCATCCTATGGTGAAGCATTTATGTCCTGGTGGGAGTGGTCTTTTCCAGGATGATAATGCCCCATCCACAGGGCATGAGTGGTCACTGAATGGTTTAATGAGCATGCAAATGATGTAAACCATGTGCCATAACTATCTCAGTCACCAGATCTCAACCCAATTGAACACTTATGGGAGATTTTGGAGCAGCGCCCGAGACAGCATTTTCCACCACCATAAAAAAAACACCAAATTATGGAATTTCTTATTGAAGAATGGTGTTGCATCCCTCCAATAGAGTTCCAGACACTTTTAGAATCTATGCCAGAAACTATTCTGGTGCTGATGGTGGCCCAACACCCTATTAAGACACTTTATGTTGGCATTTCCTTTATTTTGCAGTTACCGGCTGGATTATATTACTTGCCTCACATGACAAGTCTGCCCTTATCACTGCCCATAAGCATCAGTGTAAGTTTGGATGAACAATACAGATTCCACACAGAAACTATTTGATATGTGGTGCAATAAGATCAATTATAAATGTTATGCGGTGAATTATGTGTGTATACAATTTTGTGTATATGAATATATATACAGCCCTTAATGCCCCTGAAGTTAACAAACATTTGCAAAGTATTTGTATTCCTCAACAGAATTGCCCTAAACAGCAGGAAATCTAAACCCCTGTTGTCTCTGCACTAAAGTATGATTTTCACTGATCTTTGTCAACAAGCTTTCCTTCACATCCTTTGGAAGAGACATGGATTATTTGTTTTGTTGATTTTAAATTAAGTGTTTTTTTTAATGTAATGCCAAAAGGTCCAATGGACATGACGTGTGTTTTCCCAACTTGTTCTGAAAAGCCAGTCAAACCCTATCTATGTGACAGGATCTGTCCACTTTCCCCAGACTGTAGTCAAATAGACACGTATAAGTGCAAGCAGCACTTGGCAACCCCACCATATGAGGCTGTTGTTGCTGCTCGTATAACCCTTTTCGGTACTGTCAGAACCCTGGAACTGCAGGACCCATTAGCAGACCAGAGCTTGAGTATCCTCAGCACATACAGTTCTGGTCAACGTTATTGGCACCCTTGCATTTTATGTAGACGATGTACAATATCTTCTGAAATAACTGGAAATTGAAAGAACATTCGGTCTTCACGGGTTCATCTGTTTGATTTACAACAGCACACGATCAAACAATGACAATGACAATAAAAAATAAATATTTTATGGCTTCAAAATTGAAAAGTGGCAATGACACAATTATTGGCACCCTTTAGAACAATTTAAATCAATTTGGTTGGAGGAAATAGATTCTCGTTTGCAGTGTAATTCAGCTCAACTGTGACAGTTGCAGGTGCCCGCATGGTATAAATGAACCAATTATCCATTTTAAAGTGAGAAAACAGTCCGTTCTGCTACCCTGTTCCTTTGTGACAATGGCAAAGAAAAAAGAGCTGTCTGAGGATGTCAGAAAATCTATCATCATCAAACATAAGCGTTCGTAAGGTAATAAGGCCATCTCTAGAGACCTTGGCATTCCTGTTTCCACAGTTTGCAATATTATCAAGAAGTTTACTGCTCATGAAATTGTGAAGAATCTCCTGGGACGTGGTGGTAAGAGGGGAAAATTGATCTCAGATATCATTGAAGGTTAGTGGGAGCCATTGAAAAGACCTCGCATGACATCCAAAGATCTCAAGGCTGACCTGGAGAGGTCTGGTTTCAGCCCGTACCATACGAACCAAGAGGGGCTTTACCGTCGGAGGCCAAGGAAGACCCCACTGCTGAAAGAGAAACAGAAGAAGACCCGATATATTTTTGCCAAGATCCACTTAGACAAACCTAAATCCTTCTGGGAAAATGTTTTGTGGACCGATTAAACCAAATTAGAGTTATTTGGCAATGCAGATCAGTGCTGTTTACAAATGACAAAATTATGCTTTTAAAGAAAAGAACACCCTACCTACAGCCAAATATGGTGGACGTTCCATAACACTATGGGGCTACTTCGCAGCCTCTGTTACTGAATGCCTTGAATGTATTGAAGGCATTATGAAATCAGAGGATTACTAAGGCATTTTGGAACAAAATCAGTATCAGAAAACTGGGTGTCAGCCAAAGATCATGAGTCCAAGGACAATGACCCAAAACACACATCCAAAAGCACCCAGGAATGGTTTAAGAGAAAATTTTGAACTTTTCCCGAGTAGCCAGTGATGGGTTCTGATCTTAATCCCATTGAGAACCTATGGCGAGACGTGAAATCTGCAGTTGCTCAAAGGAATGCTTCAAACTGGAGCAAGTTATTGAAGAGTGGGAGAAACTTCCAGCAGAAAGGTACAGGAAGCTTACTGATGGGTCACCAGAAATGCTTGGAAGCAATCATTATTGCCAAAGGCTGTGCAACTACATATTAGACTAGAGAAGGGTGCCAAACAAGTTGTCAAGGCCATTCTTTCAGTTTCTTCAGTACAAATTTCTATTTAAGTTTAAACATTTGTTTTGTTCTATAATTGTTAAAATCAAATAAAAATCTTGTGATTGCCAAAAGTTGATTTAATTTCCAATTATTTTATCTACATAAAATGCAAGGGTGCCAATAACATTAGCCAGAACTGTATTTCACATGAACATATCCATAGGCGTAGGTTTTGGAGATGTTGAGGGAGCATTAAATGACCCCCCTCTATGATTTCTGTACATTCCTAAAAAGAGAGTCAATCTTTAAAAAAAGGAACGGGCTCTGTACACAACTGTTGGATTGACGTGATGTGATTTACTTTCTCAGAGTGATCAAAAAGATGTTTCCCCAAGAAAGCTCCCTCACTGCCTCCCCAATTGTGTAGACAATAATAAAATATATTCTTTCATCCTTTGCATGGCATTGTCTTTTTTTTTTAACAAAGCCATCTTCATACTTTCCTGAGATACTGATGTAAAGCTATCGGGACATACATACATCTAGGTCTAAAACTGTTAAGAAAACATGGAATTATCCTCACAATGTGGTGTATTAAGTTTCGTTATGAAAATAAAAATAAAAACAAATCTAGCCAGTCAATGACAATTTACATTTTCAATTAATACTGCAACAAGGGATTAAACATTTCAGTGGGCAGGTACTTGAGTTTTCACTCAAGCTTTAAATAGCTTGAGAGAATGACTGGGAAACAGGGACATTGTGCTAATTACTAGCATGAGTTCAAGGTTCATGTACAAAATGGGCCAATTGTACTTTCCACAGATGCGAATAGCCTTTACTGTGTAAAACCTCATTTTTTACACGCTCCCCGTGCTTTCTACGTTGACCAGCCTGCTTGCTTTACCCTCTTGTCAGTGCCCGAGTGCCATGTCACCGTTTATCAAGAGTACCGGCTGTGGTCCACCATACTCGGGAGAAACATGCCGATCCAGATTTTTGACTCCGCCGGCGACCTCTTAAGACTCACGGGGTACAGATAAAATAATATTCTTTTGGTAATTTTCCAGTACAAAGAGACACTATATATAGGAGGCAAATAAGTATCCTTTCCCATGATTCAGACGCTGGCCGTTCTTTAAAAAAATAAATCGCCCGGAAAGTAAGCTGTATTGCTGTTCCCGTCTTAAATTTAATCTGACAATTACGGAGCATAAATCTCGCTACTGACAGCGACGTCTACGTCACCGAGTGAGCCTTTCTTTATTCAGGCACGTCACAATAAACAAACAGCTAATGCATTAAACATCCGGCGCCCCCACACTCTTGGATTGTCACTAGTTCGTGCCTGCGTCATTTTGCACCCGTCGATGCCACGCAGTAAAATTACCGCTCTGCTTCAAGGCTGAGTGCATTTGACTGCATGAAAGAGGGACACACAGGCAGCTCCAACAGACAGGACAGTTTATTGAAAATGATGGGGGGAAAGAAACACATTGGTCGTGACTATAAAACAATGGCTAAAAGAGGTATTGGCAGCGGGAGTAAGACAAGGGTTCACAGAGCTCGAGTGACAGGTTAGCTGGTGGGGAAAGGGTGAGCCTGGGCGTCACGGTTATCTGAAATCTCACAGGCTCAAGCAGTTATGCGTTCTGCTTTGCGAATGAGCATTTTAGACAATCGGAGATCTAAACCCACAGTTCAGAGCAATTTGTAGCAAGAGCACTCTGGTGTTTCTAAGGGACTCTGAGAAATGTTTACATTTTAGAATGCGTAAGCGCTCTACAGTCCCAGTCAGATACTGTACACTCAACCAGTCTTAACATATTAAATATAGCTAGTGTTCCACATTTTAGCTGGACATGTTCTATTGAATGTACAGAATTATTTTTTTCAGAGAAGTCATCTCTAGTATTGCACAACAAATCTTTACTTCGGCAGCAAATTTTCAGTTAGCCATAGCAGGGCAGGTCGTGCTCCGTTAGTGTTAAGCACACTAAAACTAAAAATTCAGTTAAGCTTAATGCGATCTGAAAGGATACATCCAATAACAAAAACACATTCAAAGTAAAAACTAATGACATCATTTTAATGAGAAATTTACTTCGCCACGGTAGAAGAAACACTGGGTAAACAGCAGCACCTTCCACGCACAAAATCCATTCAAACAAAAGTTATGATTGAATTACTATTTCAGATAGCCCAATGATCCAATAATGCAGTAAAATATTTGAAAGGTAAATGTAAAGCCATCAAAAATGCAGAACATTAGACAATTTCAGAACATTTAGCACTGCCTACAAATGAAGGCCATGCGCATTATTATTTAAAAAATAATCTTTTTTTGGCGATATGCTTGTTCACGTTCAGCCGTTCAATGACGTCTTGTTCATGAAAATGATCTGGGCCGCAGAGGTTTGACCTTAGTGAAACCCTTTCCAACCAGCTAAGTGTTACTTGACCACATCTTCCAGCACAGAGGTAAAGAATAACAGAAGAATTAGGGGCATGGCTTGCATGCAGGTTCACAGGCGCAATAGCGTGTATGGTGACAAAAAAATCATATTTAAATCACAAAAAGAAAACAATTTGTACCCTTTCGTTTGTGTCAATATGCTTTAAATCTGATTACAACTATAAGCTTAACCACCAGACAACCAGCAAGAATACTCACTTTTAATATGCCTAACAATATGCTTTAAAATTACATCTGTATATATAAATAAGTATTAAAAATCATGATCACATTTGAGGCCTTGGTACGTATATCGCTACTGAAATATCGTGCTACTTTTAAATCGAGACCAGATCTAGATTATTATAACACTACAAGTGGATAAATGTTTTTATTTTTTTCATTTTTTTTTTTACTTCCAGACAGCTCTTTTCAAAACTGCCATTATACCGAGATCCAAATCTACCAACTACATACCATTACTGCACAGAATCATAGAGAGGCAGCCCCTGGAATAAGACTTGCTCTATATCACAAGCACAAGGAGCCCAATGCACAAATAGCTGCACTTAGGATAAACACAATTACAAATGTGAGATAACGGTGGTAAAGGCGACAGATGAAGGCAAACGTAGTAAAAAAATAAAAAATGTAAAAAAAACACTTTAGGCCTGGCATGAGTTTGGAGTACAACTCGGAATTTCACATTGGCATTATTATCAAAGCTGCTACCTAACAAGGGAAAATGACACACCTGGTGTTAGCATGGGAGCATGCAGCAGAGAGGGTCTCTCTCTTTGGGACACCTGCAGGATATTCGGTTTGGCCCAGTGGAAGAGGAGCAACAAATACCATATCAACCACGTGTTGACTTGGGCAAAATAAACTTCTCGATCATAATATTGCTTGCCGCTTGGTGATCAATATACATCAACACACAGGAAGCCTGGGATAGAGGCCACACTGACTTGTCCTCAAGATTTCTTTCCTGTGAGGATTTCAGAAATGGCTGTCGATGTGATAACGCACGCATACACTCACACACAACTGACAGGTTAGGCTCGCGTGCAGCTACGGACTTGAGGAGTTAGGTATGGCTGGTTCTGTAATAGAACAAAAGAAAGAGGAAAAACAAAAAACAAAAAAAACGTTGGCATATCGGAGAGTGTGTGGGGTCAAGGAAGGAAAGGAATAAAATAAAGCATGAGTATATAACATGTATATAACACAAGGCTATGAAGTAAACATCATAATAGCTACCATAAATAGTGGTATGCGCAGTGGTTACAAAAAAAACGAGAGCTGAAAAGTCCACTGACACCCCAAAACCATAGAGTCTGATCCTCTCAAGATTACATTAAACAGCTTATCCTTTTTAAATTGGCCACCATCTTGGCTCCCACCATCTTGGCTCAGGCTGGTATTTGCTGGAGTAAAGACTTGTGAAAGGGACAAAAGAGAGGCAGAGGTACTGGCCTGTGATGCCTCACCAATGGCACGCTCACCGATACTCAATCGCTTGGAAAAAGATGCTCTTTGTTTTTTGGTTTTTCTGGAATGATTAAGCAGGCATGGCGATGAACTACATGTACTTAAAGCAGAAAGACCGTAATAAACATGATATGGGAAAATTAAAACCCGAAACACGTATAATGTGCAGTACAGTACAAAGTGACGGTTGGGGGGGGAGGAGGAGAGAATGGTCAGTGAAGAACAGTTCCTTCACAAAAGATTCATGATTCAACTGCGATTCAATCACATTGGCAACATCAACATATTTTAGATTCGGATGGAATATTCGTGCCTTGGAGCAAATGGAGGGTGGGAGGAGTGAAAATAAAACAACGTAAAAAAATAATAATAATAAAAAAGAGAATACAAAGATTAAAAGTTGCGGTTTGTTCTGGCACCACGGGTGGGCTGGCGGAGGAGGAGGAGGAGGAGGAGGAGTGGTGGTGGTCCGCAGTGTGGAGAGCGGCGGCGGGGGTCAGTTCTTCAGGACGGAGTCATACACCTGGTACACGTATTGGGACACTTCTGGAGCCCGGCACTTCAGGGAGAGCTGGGAGAGAGAGAGAGAGATAGAGAGAGAAAGGGGGGGGAGGGGGATAAGAATACGTGTACACAAGCTTGATGACCGAGCAAGAAGGAGACTGATCAGAGAGTTTTCACTTGGAAGTTGTCGGGGAAAATGTGTAAATAACGGTGGAAAAAGTCCACCATTTAATATGTTTTAATGTCAGACTGTAAGGCTGAGATGGGGTGTAGACTTTAAAGGGGCACTGTATATAAAGTAAAAACAATAATAATACTAATAGTTGACCATGTCTCATTGCACACTAATGCCCCCCTCTGGTTAACTGGGCTCCTGCAGTCTGCTTGCACAAGCTGCACATGAGCGTCCTCCTCTGATGCGACAACTATGTGAGCTTAACTGGAGCAGCGTGGAGTGAAAAGAAGCAGCAGCCAACAGAAGCTTGTCAGCGTGCTCCTGAATTGAGCGAGGAGATCGCAGCAATGAGGCTGGCTAAAGAATACAATTTGGCATTAAAAATTGGAGATACAATACAAAATTTGGGACAAAGGTTTGTGTAGAGAGAAAAAAAAAAAAAAATAAAAATAAGAATATAATTTTTTTTTTTTTAATTGGCAAATATGTTTTTATATTAAATCATACTAACACTGTTTTCCACCATTGGTACTTCATCAGTTTTCCCCAACTAGGGCTCCAGACCACACAAGTTCAGTACATTTAGCACATCAGACAGCAAGACAACTCATTCTCATTCCAGCAGAGAACTCTTTTGTTCAGCGTTACTCTATTCAACACCAAGATTGATTTATGCTTTTGTACACTTCACCCTCATGAGTTCCCGCCATAACTATTCTATTTTAGTGCCTTTCAACAACACACATTGTGCCAATGCAAGGCCAACAGCCGCTTGCGCGAGTTTACACATTCATTAGAAGAGCTGTAAGGCACCCTTTCCCACTGACTCAATAGCAAAGTCTGAGTCATCCTCGGGACAGAAGGATCTTCTGATAGTTCCTATCCATAAGTTTTCATAAACTATTTTTTCAGAAAAAACATTGCTTTCAAATAAATAGGCTCAGCAACATGCATATTTTAGAATAGCTAAAAAAAAACCCATCGTAAATCAGAACCGGTTTATCTGTGCTTAGACTTAATATTGTTGTGCTACAAACCACATCAAGTTGTGATGGCTGATCAGAGAACAAGGCTGGGAAGCGCATTAGGCAGAAGAGGTTTAGAACTCCTTATGCTACAGGGGGATAAAAAGGACAATCCTGAGTTATGTGGTGATTTATTTTTCTAACCATCCAACTCAAGCCCAGGAAACAGTATATATGTGATAGCATTCAAAATAAGTGCCTCAAGAGGTCCGGAGTGGCTGAGGCAGTAAAAGCACTCACCAGGAGCATAGGCTGAGCCCTAGCCTCGAACTCCAGATTCTCAATCTCTGATGTAGCGTCTGGATAACAATAACAATAACTTTTCTAGCCTAGGCCTCCTGTGATCTGATTAGATTAGTCAGAATGGGGCCTCCCGTGTGGCCACGGCGACCGGGGTTCGATTCCCCGTCGCGCCAGAGTCGGCTCTGGTCGGGAGTGCCATCGGGGCGGCAATTGGCTGTCCGCCCCAGGGAGGGGGGAGGGAAGCCGACACACACAGTTCGCTGCGCACAGGAGTGGTTCTGGGGTACCGGAATTACAGTCGACGGCACGACGAGTGTTGTCTCGGAGGAGGCAGCGATTCGCCCGGCAGCGAACTATGAGGGAAGGGGGATTGAACTAAGCACACGGGTAATTTGCTACCAAATTGGGAGAAAAACGGGGTAAAATCGGAAAAATAAAATAATAAAAAATAAAAAAAGATTTGTGAGAATGGTCAAGTAGTAAATGGCCACTGGTTTATCAGCAAAGCACATCCTCTCGGAAGTGAGTTCAACCCCATTGGAGTAAAATGCTAGTTATGAGCCTGGCAAGTGAGGCAAGCTGTACCATATAGACTGAAATTCAAAGTGCATAAAAAAAAGGCATTTCAATTACGGAGGTGTACCGTAAAATCAGATCCACCCTAGACACTGGCTTTCTGCCTAGACGTCTGACAAAAGCTGTCACTTTGGCCTTCAGCAACGTGACAAACGCCTCGACGTGCTAGCCTTTCCCCGCAAGTGCTCCTCGCGGCCCTGTGCGTTATAACCAGCGGGCTCGGATGCCCATTAAAAACAAATTAGATGGTAACAAATGGGGCCGTCGTCGAGGGCCAAGCTGGGCCTACCTTCGGGGACCCACGGTAATCAAGCCTCTGCGCAATTACCAAACAGATGCCTAAAAAAACAATTAGGACGAGGACGCATGCAATCTGGAGATTAACATATTTAGCCGCCGCTCTCTTGTGTCCACAACCGGAGCCGCCACGGCCTCCATCAAACCCCTCATTGGGACCGGCACCCCCAATCGTCATTTGGCGAACATCTAACGGAGAGACACCGTTCTCCCCTGTCTGAGCTCTCAAAGTCTATGGCAGGGTTGATCTGCTCATAGATCACTACGTCTATGGTGGGGAAGAGCTGCTCAGCTCATAGATCACTACGTCTATGGTGGGGATGAGCCACAAAGTGACATAACCCCCGCAAATTAAAAACAAATAATGATTTGACTCATTGTGACTGTTTAGTAAATGCGACATAGATATTGCGACCTTGTAGCGACTATTTTGAGTTCGAAAAGCAGTCAAAATCCTTTAGTGAATGGTGTTAATGGCTGGATATCCTCTGTGACAAAGAAATGTATCATGCAGGGAGAAGGATGAATTCACCAAGGAAAAAAAGGTACGGTAATTTGCAGTCCAAATTACAATCAAGTTCCAGCCACCAGCCATACTCTGAATACATGTGGCCCTGTGGATTTGCAGAAGAATATTTTGCTTAAGAGGATACAGATCCTTACACATTACTTCATAAGCCAATGTATGTTCACAAATCTACTTTAAAAGTAAGGATACGTTAAGGTTTAGGTTGAAACACCCAGACCTGAGCTTAAAAACATTTGGCCATTAGTTTTTTACGAATGTAGCTCTCCACCATTCATCCTGATGCAAAAGTGCAGAAAATCAACCAAGATCCTTGGTCTTAGCACCAAAAATCTTGCAAAAAAAAGACCATGTCAATACTTAAGGACATGCAGGAAAAGGCTTCATCTTCTTTAGCGTCCTACAATGCACTGGCCACGCTTCTCCCTTTAGTGAGAAGTATGGCACTCTTGAGCTTCACCTCCGACTGGGGGGCTGGCCTGGCGGAACGCACACGGTTCAAGACCACCTATTCATCAAGGCTGAGAGTGGCAGCACATGATTAACAGGACTTCTTGGAAAATGTGATGGTAGGATGGGAAATAGGACAGGGTTCAGTGGGTTTGAGAAAAAGAGAACTCCATTTGGCATTTTTCTAGCCTTCCCGAAAAAAGAAGAAAAAAACCCTCCACCCTCTATAAAACGGCCGACTGGCCGTGCGCAGGACTCTATAAAGCGGTTGCCGTGGTGAGGAGAGCTGCAATCAATCATCCATGAGCCATCGCTCGCACAGTACAACATGCCATTTAGGTATTAACACTGAAAGTCGAGAGAGGGTGGTTGGAGAGGCACATATTGTTCCTGGAAAAGTTTCTCTTCTCATTGTGCTGGCCTCAGTGCTAAAGAGGAGGGGGAAAAGGTGGGTAAAGGGTGCGAGGTTACCGTGTAGTTCGGGTTGCCAGGCTGGATGCGGAGCTCTGCCAGGATCCAGATGCCGTTGGTGAGTTTCAGGGACTGGTACAGCATGTCTTGGCCCTCCACGTTTCGCTTGGCGATGGTGTAGATGTTGTTGTTCTGTAGTTTCCCCGATACGGTATCTACAGGCCCAGACAGACACAGATGAGCATCAGCTTCAGGATGACCAGGATAACCAATGTTCTCACAGAGGACTGATGTCATCGCTGAGTTAGTTATAGTTACGGACAAGTCAGGATAAACAATGGGCCTTTTTTCCCATTTTTCTCCCAATTTGGTTGCCAATTATACCCTCTATTTATTTAAATTCCCCACCCCCACGAGTCCGCCGCCAGTCCTCCGGGAGCGAGACACACATTCCTGGCCGATTGTTCCTGCCTCTTCCGAGACGGAAATTCTTCCACGGACGCCTTTTACCTTCTCCTCGACGGACTCGTGCCGGCTCACCCTCCCCCCTCCCCCGGAGGCGGGCAGCCAAATGCCGCCTCCGATTGGGGCTGACGACCAGGGCTGGTCTGGTAGAGACGCGGGTTTCAAACCGCGTCCCTGACAGGCAGCGCACGCCACACCAAAGTGTGGCGCGTTGGACCGCTACGCCATCCGCCGCCCCTTTTTTGCAAGACAGCTAAAGATTATACAATTAGACAATCATATGAGACCAAATATTCTACTCCCACCAGCTGATATTTATCACATGAAGAGGTGCAACAGGGACCTATGATATAAATTGACTTTTTCCACTTTAAAAAAAAAGTAGTTTTCAAACGTCTTGGCTCAGCAGTTGCTCACCATCTGTAACATTTAACAAATATTTAACAAATTGGTAAGTCTAAAGAATGTTATAGGATAATCAGTGGATACGAAATCTGCCACTGGCAGCATTGCCAAACCTCATGTCTCATGTTAGGACCCACAATACCCTATGCTTTGAGTTTCTGGGTGACTGCAGACAAACACTGAATGTCTACAAATGCACTGCAACTCATCTAAAGTGATTAACAGGTTACTAGTTGAGCTACAACAAACCTCTGACCCTGACCCTGGACGTCCTGTACAACTATTCGCGCAGAAGTCCCAGGGTTCTTAGCAGTGGTCTTGCTGTCGGGGGGGTGGGGGTATGGTACACTCTTTAAGAGTAATCTATCTGAGGGCCTGTGGACCGTGAGGAACCGTGCTGGACATAGGCCTCTGAAAATGTGCTGAGATAAACAGATGTTAGTCAGACTGAGGACCTGAGAGAAGTCCAGATAAAGAGAGGGAGGAGAAAAGAGAGAGAGCAAAAAAGTAGGAGAACCAGAGAGAGGGAGAGTGAGACAAAGGGAGAGAGAGAAAGAAAAAGGGAGAAAGGGAGAGAGAATGAGAGCGAGAAGAGGGAGAGAGAGAGAGAGAGTGAGAGAGTACTGGAGTGGAAACTATTTGAGAACAGGAGGTTTCCACACCCTGAAGTGACAGGTGAGAAGAGGAGGCTTTATTAAAAAACGGGGTTTTGATGCATTTCAACAAGCATGGGTGATGGGAGTTTTCAGGGGCTTTGCGACACCCCCACACACTTGACTGTTTTGAAAGCTCTGGACAGGCTTTCAAAATGGCTATGGGATGAGCATCGAGGTAAGACACCAGTTCTCACCCTGCACGAGTCCACAGACAAAAAAAACTGGCACACTGAAATGCAAAGGTTGTGATGATAAATAAAACATACATTTAAAGGATACCTGTGATAATATCTGAACCATTTGATGGGGAATTATGAAGAATCCATTATTCTACTATGAAGCTGGTAAAGTGGAAGCTCATTATTTTCTCAAGCCTGTACATTCAATACTGGGTAGGCTTATCATGTAAAGCAAGCTCCACCGCACCGGAGAGCCTTGATTAGACGAAGGCTGACGTGTGAGCGCATTACCTTGTGTCAGGGAACAGATCAAATTTTGTTTGTTTCGAAATTCTGGGTGTTACTGATCTAAATTAAATTGGAATGAGCTCCGGCAACCGTGTTTTTTGTTTTCATTCAATGATTCAGTCAGGTTCCCTACATTTTCTCATCTGAAGCCCTCTGCCTCCTTTGTGAATTTAGAACATACACCCTGTTAACTTGGGGAAGCAGGGCCCAACCAAAGGGACCAAAGCCCCCCTCGTTTATCTGAATATAAATCCAAAGGGAAATCTGGGGACACACCTGTCCTTCTGTTTCCATAAATGTGTCTTTCATTTTGGCTGCAGCCAATCTTATTAAAACCAAGCAGTAAAATGAAAAAAATTAAACATGAGATGTCTACTGAAAGAGCTCATTCTCATGATAAAATAATTCAAATGAACACTACTACTGCAAAACCGCTCTCCATTTTGATTGAGTCCCAAGACTCATTTTTAGTTCTCATTTTTGGAGACTGCGTTAATTATGTGATCAGTGTGTCCTGCAGACCACTGTTCCCAGAACAAAGGCTCCCTCACACAGCTCTCCTCTAACAAACACCATTCTAGAGATGCACTGCTCCAACACCAAACTGTACATGCACTCTCACGCACACTCGCACTCCCACGCGTGCACGTGACCGAACACACACTTCCTGCTCTGAACCACGTAAGCAGTACTTGGCACTACATCACAGTTCTGGCTACTGGAGCAGTTATGAGACCGCCGAAAAAACCTAACCTAAACCTAACCCCTTTAAGAAATGACTGTGAAATATTTTCATTCATCTCAGGTGCAACCAAAAATAAAACGATAACAAAAATCCTGACAGTTGCGGTGTCTTGACAGCTTGTCAAACAACAAAATATGAGAAGTAATAAATGAGAGCAGAAGTTGGTATTAAATCCAGGAACAGATACTGCCCTCATTCCTCACCCCTGGTCTGAATGGATACGGAAACTTGACCACACTCAGTTAAAAAGAACCGGCACATCCTCTGCGCGTGTAATTGGGAGAGAGGGTAGAGGAGATCCAGGACGCGGGGTGGGGGCGTCCGGACCCACGGAGCAAGACCACCTCCTTCTGAATCCCATCACTCTAGAACAAACATCGTTCCTATCCCTTCCCTACTCTCACCCGCAGCAGGTTTAGCGTTCAGTGTGAAATTAATTGGCTTCAGTCTGATGAATATAGATGAGGGGCCTGATGGAGTGTGGACAAACCCAAGCTGTGTTGGGGCTTGTGCTGACACAGGGTACTTCATCATCAAATTACATTTTCAAGGCGAATAATCAATGTGAGAAAGATATGAAAGACAAAGGGAAGATCCAAGATCAGTATTTATTATTTTTATTTTAAGAGATTGACTGGAATAAACAACCTACACTAACTACAGAATAGAGTGCCTGCCAAGTCTATGCGATTTCATGATGATCATAACACAAATCAGTGAAAACTTTAGCCTGCACTTTTGCTTTATACCACCTGGTTGTTCTGAGACTGCAGCCGACACAACTCTCTATATAAATATTCAGGATCACAAAATCTGACATAAACCCTGTTGTCCTATCTGCACACACTGAGCTTGCCTCACCTGAAGAGTGTTCAACAACTGCAGCTGTGGGCAAATGGTCAGTCTGAAGAGCGAGTGAGTCAGAGTGAGGAGAGCTCGCAATCAGGCTCCACGCTGAGGAGGGTGAGGGTGATTTTTTTAAAGTACGTGAATGTGTGTGTGTATGTGTGTGTGTGTGAGAGAGAGAATGTGTGTGAGATTATGAGTATGAGTATGTGTGTGTGTGAGTGAGTATGCAAATGTGTGAGTTTGTGTGTGTGTGTGTATGAGAATGTGTGTGAGAGTATGAGTGTGTGTGTGTGTGTGTGTGTGTGTGAGTGAGTATGCAAATGTATGTGTGTCTGTGCATGAGTGTATGTGTGTATGTGTGTAAATGTGTGTGTGTGTGTGTGTATGCGTGTGTGTGTGTGTGTGTGTGCGTGTGAGTATGTGTGTGAGTATGTATGTGTGTTTTTATGCTTGGGAGTGTGTCTGTATGCGTGTGAGTATGTGTGTGTGTTTATGCCTATGAAGATTTGGTATTGTTCCTCTTCCTCACCCTCCTCCTTTGAATATCATGCTGTCACTGTCACTGTTCCATGTAAACTGCACATCATTGTTCTCTATCGCCCACCAGGTCCAGTGGGGAGTTTCCTAGATGAGATGGATGCCCGACTCAGCTCCTTCCCTGAGGATGGCACTCCCGTCCTACTTCTCGATGACTTCAACCTACTGCTGGACACCCCTCAGTCCTCCGCCTTTCTCCCCCTCCTTCAATCCTCCGACTTCACCATGGCTGAATCCCCATCCAACCACAAGGACTCACCCTCCCCTCTGTACCTAAACCCTCTTCACCTCCCCCCACTGTTTCTTTCGTCGCAACCTCCGCTCCCTCTCCCCCACAGCCCTGTCAGCTACTGTTCTATCATCCCTTCCCCCTACTGATACCTTCTCTCAGCTACCTGTTGAGTAAGCCCCATCCACTCTGCTATCCTCTCTCTCCTCCTCCTTTGATTCACTCTGTCCTCTCTCCACCAAACCTGCTTGTCTCCTAACCCCCACCCCCTGGCTAACTGACTGCATTTGCACTGACCAACTCAAACTGTGAGCGGCAGAAAGGAAATGGAGAAAATCCAAATCCCCTGTTGACCTGACTGGCTACCTTTTTCTCTAACCTCTCCTCTGCTAAATCTGCATTTTTCTTCTCCAAAATTCAATCCTCTGCTTCTAACCCACGCAATCTCTACTCTACATTTTCCTCTCTCCTCACCCCTCCTCCTCCCCCACCCCCCTCCTAACTGCGGATGACTTTGCATCCTTCTTTCGCAAGAAAGTCAATGACATTCACAACTCCTTCTCCCCAACCTCTCCTGCACCTACCCTCCCTCACCCATCTCACAACCCAAACCTCTCGCCTCCCTGTCTTCCTTCTCACCCCTTCCTGACTCTGACATCTCACAACTTGTTCACTCCCACCGTCCCACCACCTGCCCTCTCGATCCCATTCCTTCCCCCCTCTTTCGGTCCATTGCTATGGACATCCTCCCCTTTGTCTCCAATGTTATCAACTCCTCTCTGTGTGAACAATGATTGATCATACCATGTATAAATGCACATCCGGTAAGTCGCTCTGGATAAGACTGTCTGCTAAATGCTTAAAATGTAGTGTGTGTGAGTATGCGTGTGAATATGTGTGTGGGTGAGTGTGTGTGCCTGTTTATTGTGTGAGTGTGTGTGAATATGTGTGTTTGAGTATGTGTGTGGGAACACGAGTCTAGCTTCTTGCTGCAGGGCGAGGCTCCATTGTGCTCAAAGAGCCTTTTCAGTATGAACTGCACTCAAGTGCTGCTGGACTGCACCTCAAGGTCAAACCACAACGGCACAGATGTAGCGTTTTGGTTCTCCGACTGCCCGCCTGCAACGTCACGGGACTAGCCAGGGCCTCACAGTACGTCAGCCCTGGGACCTCTACTGCTGCAGAATATTAAACTGGAGGTTGATTTCTATTGATCATTTTTAATGTGAAGTACATTTGGTCACTTGTTGCTGTGCCTGAGTGTAACAATAATGTGGGAGAAAGCACATATATTGTTTTAATATTGTATAGTTTTTTCTTACATTCATTCCTTACCAGGGAATGGAGGAACTCTTCCCTAAGGAAGCAGCTCACACTGGAGGCTTGTCACCATCTACAAACTCCCCTCCAGCTAGCTAGGAATAGCTTACAACAACTTTGCAACTGATTGTGCAGATAGTTAACTACACACAATTGTGTCACCATTCATTAGGAACAATTCTGGGTTATCTTACCTAATAGGTTTTTTTTTTTTTTTTTTTTTTTTTTTACCTTAATGGTGACTACTGAAATCCATTCATCTAGAACTAGCTGGAGTTATTTGGATCTTTCAATCCAAATAACTGGATTAAAAGTACTTATTTTTAGAAACAAGACTTCAGTGAACTACAAGTTCAGTGAATTACCTATGAAACACTGTCATATTCTGATAGACCAGGTAAGGCATTTTTGATGCTGGGACTACAATCCGCTTGACTGAACAGTGTTTTTTTTTTTTACGGTCTAAGGATCAATAATTTAATCCAATCAGATGACAATTTTATTGGATTCATTGTGCTGTGTGAGGGGGAACAACTGTGTACCTGCAGTTAGCCAGGCGAGCTTGCAAAGTTAGCTTGATAAATTGGATTATTAATTTTGACTATATTCTATTTGTTTTGTACTCTAAATCTAATTCAGTGAGTTGCATCATTAGCCATACTTTTAGTCGGCAAGCTCACTAATTTACATTTGAGCAGCTAACTTGCAGGGTGAATCCAGTCTGCTATCCAGCTGGAAAAACAGATGATATGAATCAGCATGGCATGAAATAAAGACAACTAGTCTGGCCGCCCTACGGATAACCTTGTTATATTTTGGTGGTCTGCCACAAATTCAGGTTTTCCCAAAGGACACGAAGACAATAAAATGCTAATGAGAATTTTTATTACTGAAAGACATTGAGTTAAAAACCTACACTGGTCCTCTCATTGGCAATCCTCCGAGACTGGGATTTGACCCACGGACACAAAACATTTCTGCGCACTGACTTGTTGATTGGTCATGAACCAACTGATTGCATTTAAAAGTTTCTAGTTGTCGAGCCCCAATTACATTCCCATATCTTAAAAGCCTGAGGAGATTATTCAAAAGTAGTGAAAAAATAAATAAGATCCTATAAATAGCGAGCTGAAGAAGAAACAAGCTTTCGCAGCCGAGCGATGGGACTTCATTAACACCCCAGTTTAAAAATAAGGCTGACAGATTTAAATAAAGCTCCTGGCTCCGGTCCACCAATCCCCTGGAGCGACACGTCTCTCACTTCCACTTCGGATGCAGCCAGACACTGACTCCACCCACTTGCTCACCATCTGGGCTTTTTCCACAGTACCAAGAGCCATTCTAAAAATGCAGATGCAGCGAGAAGGCCCAGAGGTTTCGGGTGGTACCTGGAACTTGAGACCTGGAGCCCCCACCCGTGCTGGTCAGCCAGCCAGTACTTTTAGCCCGTAATAGCACATCAGTGGTGCTTAACTTTTCTTGGTCTTCATACATTCTCACTCCGTTGACCCCTTACCTGCATTTAGGTGGCATTCCTTGATCTGGTACTGAAGTTCGTTCTCGTTGGGAATGTCCTTCCACGTGGCTAGGAAGACTTGGCGCTCTGCGACAGGAGAGAATCGTGACTCAGACTGGCACCAGACACTGCTGTGATTTTACCATCTGAGTCATTAGTTATTATGCAGAATTCCAGGGTCACGTGTCAAATTCCTGTTAACCAACAGAGCTGGATGCAATTACTACCACCAGGCTTACTGGAGGAGAGCTAGGGTCACTTTTTTATGGTTTGTTTTTTACATTTCAGGCTGGAAACTCACACAGTTTGGTATTCTGTAAGATACCATAGCTTGTTAAGGGAATGGTCTTTGATAAACTCGTATTTGACAGATCTGACATCCACACCGGAGGAGACTGAAGTGATGAGACCAGCTTCCGAACACAACGGGGCATTCCAAATTGGAAGAAGAAGGAGAGGTGACTGGATTAGGATCACAAAAATTGGACAAAAATCTAATTTTTTGAAACGGGGTGCCTACTTGTAACTGCCACAATAAAGGAAACACCAATCTAAAGTGTCTTAATAGGCCACCACAAGCCGCCAGAACAGCTTCAATGTGGTTTGGCATAGATTATACAAGTGTCTGGAACTCTACTGGAGCGATGCAACACCATTCTTCCACAAGAAATTCCATCATTTGGTGTTTGGTTGATGGTGGTGGAAAATGCTGTTGCAGGCGCTGCTCCAGAATCTCCCATAAGTTTTCAATTTGGTTGCAATCTGGTGACTGAGACGGCCATGGCATATGGTTTACATCGTTGTCATGCTCATCAAACCATTCAGTGACCACTCATGCCCTGTGGATGGGGGCATTGTCATCCTGGAAGAGACCACTCCCATCAGGATAGAAATGATTGACCATAGGATGAAGGGGATCACTCAGAATGGCTTTGTTTTATTGGCGTTTACCTTGCTCTATAAGGGGTTGATTGGACCTGAACCATGGCAAGAAAATGCACCCCACACCATAACAGAGCCAGCAGAATGCATAATTTACTTGTGTTTTCTTTAGTTGGCAGTTGCCAGTATCTGATATTAAACTAATAGAAGGAACCTAAATCACCCAAAAATAATGTCCTCAACACACACACAGACACAAAAAAACATTTTACTTGATGACACTAGGTTTTAATGTCTATATTTTGACATTTCAGACCCTGCGCATTACAAGTAAAAAATGTGTGTGACTGAGCGGCGTTCAGACGGAGTTTGCACGTACCCATTTTGCCATCCTCCACAAAGAAGATGTTGAGGGGAATGAGGCCGCTGAAGTAGAAGACGTCGATGTTATTCTTCACAGCCACCTGTCAAGGAAAAGCAGGTACGAGGTCTTTAATAAAAAAGTCCCTCGCAGTGGAAAGCCTGGCTCTTCACAACACCAGAGGCAGATTAATCAGGCCCAGACAATGCCTCGCGCCACTCTTTTGGAACGGATGCAATCTTGCTCCTGTTTATAATGTGATTAAAACGCAGGCTACAGTGGAGCAGCTGGGGCATTTATTTATTTTTTTGACGCAGGCCCACTGGCTCCCTCTCTCGATATTAAATCTCGATATTAAAATCTCATTATTCATGGCGCGGATCCATGGCGACAACCGGCAGTGGGACTTCGGGACAGTCTTCACCCGGGGGTCTTTTAACGTCGGGACGGGGAAAAATATTTCTGTTGGACAAGTGGAGGAGGGTGGGCGGTGTGTTTTAGGAGAGGACTGTTTAGAGAACAGCCGCTCTAAACCCTGGGCGTGGCTCGTGCGAGCTCTCTCTCTCACCGCGGGTCTGGGATTATGACGCCCGGCCTCCAGAGAGGGCTGTGGGTACTGGCGGCTCCTTGCATACAGATGCCCGGTGTGCCTGAGGGTGACGAGCTTATTGTGACGGATGCAAGCCTTGGAGAGTCGGAGGAGGGACAGAGAGGAACGTGGACTGCTGCACTCTATTATGTATGTCTACGGCCCACCCCAGCTGCCCTTTTCCCACATCAAGAAATCACTTTCAAACCTTCAATAAAACCGAGCCGTCCCCAAAGTACTGACTCAACATCATCAAGTTCAGAACACATGCAGACAACTCCTGCTGGGATATAATAATAATAATAATCATTAAAATAAAATAAAAATAAAAACTTTCGGTGGTAGACAGAGTATTCCCTAAATTCAATAAGCATCAATGCAGGTATCCTGAGGGTATCACGTTCCTTAACCCATATCCGCCGATCTACTGGATTTTCTGTAGACCGCGCAAATGCTACATTCGCCAATCTACGGAAAATCCTGTAGCAGAAATTGCAACTAAAATGATGTCATTTGAATATTCCTTTCACCCATTGAACTCTGATCCGATATCCCATTTGCCATTTCAGTACCCGTATGATGTCATTGTATACTGCAGCTTTCTACCGATCGAAAAAGCCATCATAAAGTGATGTTTTTCAATGTTAGTTCCCAGGATATTGACGCGTTTCAGTTCCATGTCTGTTTTGTTCCTATGACTAACATACAACGCCGCTTTTCGTGAGACTCGGTGAGAATTTTTTTGCAAGAATGTGATACTAAATATGTAGCAGAATAGGTAAAACATCTCCAAAACATTTTTACATGTTTCTCAATCATTTGAAATTCAGACATTACAATTAATTTTCCTCTTTCAAATTATTGACACTTATGGACATACCTATGAATCATATATCATTTGAAAGGTAAAATGCTGAATATGATCAGTATGGCTTGTATTTTTCATCTATGATTAATTATGACCAGACCATACATATTTTCACATTTTCATCATTTGTATATGACTTTTTTCAATTGAAACTTTTTTGTGATTGGGCATAACACATCAAATAGAATACAATACAATACAATACAAGATCATTTCATGCTCTTTCCAATGATGTATAATTCATTTCCAATAAGAGGGAAGTGTTAGACTGAAGGTCGACCGAGTGTGAATGGGTGTGTTATGTGGCTAGGCACACACCGTGTTAATACAGAATAATGCATTAGGCGGATAAGGGTCAAAGCTCCCTCAGTGAAGCTACTCAACGCGCCTGCTTGAGGAGTCCGAACAGTCAAGAGACGTGGCACCTCACGACCCCAGAGAGCCTCCAGCATGTATACGAGGCGTGCAGGGACAAGCTCAGGCCTCACGGAACACTTTAAAACAGACTGACTAACGATCTCCCCAGTCTAGATTGGGATCGGCATAATAAAGAATGTGACATCTCTCGGCCTGCGTCACTCCCGTCGTGCGGTCACTATGACGACCCGCGAGAATAATCTCTCGATATTGCCTTTGCATCATTTAGAGGCATACCGAGGCATTGCCCGGTACAGGCACATCGCCACATCTCGATGACACAGACACAGAGATGTAGGAAGGCACTGTCGATTCATACTAGAAAGTTGCCCTTTGCAGCAGCCCTTACGTGTGTTAGTCTGATATGAGACCCTTTTCCTCCCTCTCTTTTACCATCTGAGGGAGCTCAGAAATGTTCCAGGTCACAGCACTGGCATACTGAGTCTTGGATTACTTGTGTCGCAGTAACTGTAGACCCTCTGCAGTGAGTGCTTATTTTTTATTCATCCATTTAAAAAATGATTTTCTGCATTGCTGACTCTACTGCGTTAAACATTAGTGCAGCACTGAAAATTTAATTAGCAAATAAAATTTTTAGAGCTTCCAAAAGGGACCTCCCACTGCCTTTGCGATGTCATCGAGTGTGCGGACAGAAATGAAAAAACGATTTAAGGTGCCGTTCTTTTAAGAGTCACAATCATGGGGCCAGGGTTGTGGCTCCAGCACAGGCCAGACCTGCAGGCTGTTCGACAATCCCCTGTTTATCGCAGGTCAGCCAGACGCCTGTGGCTTTCTCAATCTTGCACAGCGAGCGAGAGCAGAGAGAGAGGGATGATGAATCATTGTGGGCAAGCTGCTCTCCTCGGAATGAGGGACGCAGCCTGGGTGGCACAGCTGGAGCGGCTGCCAGCTGGGTTTGGCTGAAAGGTTGTGCCTTTCTCTTTTGGACTTAGTGCGTAGAGATGGTGAGCTCTGCACAGAGCCTAATGAAGCCTGTGCTTGCTTTCTGTATAAACAAAGGCCAGGGGTAGAGACAATTCAGTTTGGAAGGCTACTGAGTGTGGCTCTCGAACCTGCCTCTAAATAATAATAAATCTTGGTTATGGCATGTTGGATACACACTATTTTTTTAAATTTGTTTCAGATTTTTTCCTAGTTTCTCTCCCAATTTAGTAGCCAATTATACGCTGTATTTATTTTATTTTGACTCGCCCTCCACCCACAAACTCACCGCCCGATGATCCGCCTCATCCGAGACGGAACTCGCCCACCTACTTCTGGAAACACCGTTAGCGCTTCTCGGCAAGTTCATGCCGGCTCACCCTCTCCCGCCCCCTCCCCCTCGGGGGGACAGCCAAATGCTGGCCCCGATCGGGGCTCCCGGACAGGGCCAGTCTGGCACAGTCAGGTTTCGAACCGCGACTGCAATAGGCAGCTCACACTCGCAAAGCACCAGTCAATGTGAGTGCGTTAGACAGCTACGCTATCCTAGGCCCCGTTGGATACACAAGTCTGTGAGGTAATAAAAAGCAAGGTTCTAGAGAGGTATAGTGGTTCAGGAACTGGGTAACCTTGAAAAGGTCCTAACCCTAAACAGCTTAAGGAAAATCCCCTCAGTATAGTTCCAGAGTCTAGGTTTGACCTTCTCAGTCGAAGCCCATAAACTCTGGAACAGCCTTCCCATTGCGATCAGAGCAGCGAATTCTTTGACCTCTTTTAAAGCACTCTTTTAACAACACATAAAAATGGGTACGACCGCATATAAAATTTGAGCTCTAAGGATGAGGGAGTCTGCTAAGAAAAGAGAAAATAAAAATAAAAAGACTTGTTTTAATGTCAGTGCTGCGGTGTGGGAATAATATGACCGGGTTGTGGTGCTCCAGTCAGGAGAGCAGTTCATTTTACAGCTGACTGGCGTCTCCCAGCAAACCTCTATTAAACCCACCACCGTGACATGCACAATCAAAAAAGCACTGACGTGCTTTATCCCGCCCTCGAGCTCGCTATTCACCCCCATCTCCATTCACTCTGCGAGCGCCCTCGCCTCTGTAACCCTTTCAGTGGCACGGCAGGTTGAGGAGCCGCAGCGTTGTGTGCGCAGGGCTCCTGCTCAAATCAGCTTCATATGGCATTTCAAAAACACTTACAGTGGGTATAAAAAGTATTCACCCCCTTTGGTGGCATTTTTCATATTTTATTTTCTTAATGGAATCAAAATGGGTTCAATTGGGATTTCTTGCCACTGATCAACACAAATACTCTATACTGTCAAAACGCTTTTTCTTAATTACAAATAAAAACCGACAATAATTGATTCCATAATTTGGGACATCTCCCCCCGACAGTGGAATACTGGACCACGTTCCCTGTCTTCCGACTTCCCATGACAAAAATATTTTAAACAATTTACAAGGAAGGGGTTACCTGCAGGTTGTTGAGGGGGTCCATCTTCATGACAGGCCCAATGGTGTTCAGAGGCAGGGAGATGTCAATGCTCTGGCTGGGCATCAGCGGGGTGTGAACTGGCAGGGGCGTAGTAGGGATCACCCCAAAACTGTCCAGAAACAAACACACACCACAGGTGAGGAGGTAGGTACAACAGGGGGCGGCTTACAAAGCCAAACTGAAATTCAATTTGTTGGCTATATTATCGGTTTTCATTTCTCACAAGAACCAGCTGGCAGGCTTATTCCTGTGAACAAAGGCACATACTGCAAGACGCACCTTAAGCAACCAGGTGACTATAAAGCAAAAACGGTTTATAAGACGGGGAAGAAAAAAAAGACAAATTGATCAGTGGCTGACGTCTAGCATCTGAGCGAGGCCACAGACAGGACAAGGACGAGGAAGCTGAATGTGGTAAATTTAGCACACTGCAACATCAGCAACTTCCGTGTCGGGCAGTGCAGCAGCGTAATGCAGTACAGGCAGTAAGGGCACGGTCATGGGCCCCTCCCTCACCTGTTCTTGTTGAACTGGATGGCGAAGTCGGTCATGTGCTGCAGGGCCTTGTTGATGAAGGTCATGTCCATGTACATGTGGCCCTGTCGGCGAGAGAAGGTCCCTGCGATCTCCAGGCCTTTGGCCTTGACTGCTGGCAGCCATACCTGCAGTACGGCCAGACAATGACATCGGTAAGACAGACAGAGATATACAGACACAGACACACACACAGACACAGACACAGACACAGACACAGACACACACACAGACACACACACACACACACACACACACACACACACACACACACACACACAGATACACAGATACACAGATACACAACAACTCCAGCACCAAGTTGGGACCAGAGGGCCACTTAGTAACCCTGCAAATGAGATCTGGAGGGCATCACAGCTTCTGTGAGGCATGAAATGCCACATAATGATGAACCGAAAGGGCACCAGCGAGTCAGGGCACACTAATAAACACCACAGAGGTCTTCAGAACATCAAGCACATGGCCTCCGATGACCTACATAGAGCAGCTGCTGAGCCTGGCGTAATACGTTTGTAATGATCATGTCTTGGCCACCCCCCATGCACTTCATTGCTATATTTATGCACTGCCCTAGATCAACAGAAAATGACGTTGCCGACATGCTGGCCTTTTCGCCGAACGAGGCGGACGGGGCCCGGTACTCACCGCTTTAGGAGACACGTAGCCGCCAGTGGTGATGGCCATGCCGGTGGAGAGTTCGAACAGGTCGTTGAGCCCGCTGCTGAGCGCCGCTGGGGTGGGAGAGGGGGCAAACGTGCTGGGCACCGAGGACGGGATGAAGTTCTGTCCCACCTGAGACACGGGGGGCAGCAGCGTGAGAATGTGGGGGTCGGCCCAGTGCTCCCAGATTCCAGAGCAGGGCCACTGCTCCACAGGATTCCATTTAAAAGTTCAAAGGAACCCGATTAAGGTTTTAAAGGTTCCGATGGCGACTCTACAGGAAGTAGGTTAAAAGGACAGGTTCTGGTTTTGGGTTTTGGTTCTGGTTCTACACAAACCTGTTTAAGGGTTTAAAAGTTCGAAATCACCTTGCCTTAACACTGACTTACTTATTGATCTTTCTGCAGTTCTGTCCACATTTCCTGGTACTATATCTTTTATTCCCCATTTTTCTCCCTATTTTAGATGCCAATTATACCCCTTTATACTCTTTATACTGCTGTAGTCCTGAGACCATTAGTGGGCGCTGTTCCGCACCCACCACGGTCACCGTAACAAACAGCACCACTCATATATGCAGCAATCTCATATCGGCTTCCCTGGCCAATTGCAGCCCCCTAGTGGCACTCCCAGCCAGAGCCGAACTGGCATGACCTGCAGTGGGCAGCGTTGAACGTTCTTACCGCTACACCACCCAGGAGGCCCCCTGGTACTATACTATAAACTCAGGACTCCAAAACAGGAGGATCAAACAATGCAACTCAAGCATCGCCATCATTTTCAAAATGATTTGTATGGATTGCTGGTAGATTGGGAATATGTACACAAAAAGGATTGCATATGATTGACAGAACAAAATCAGATCGGCTCCGTTTGTTCAGGGACAGAATAAAAGACATATCTGCTTAATGTTTTGCCTCTGTCCAGCACAGAACCTGTGTATTTAACCTTTAAAACATGCAAGAAGGTAGACAAACGAGCAAAAAGGAACGTAAGGTGCCACTTACTGCTGGACTTCCCCCAACACCTCCTCCCAGGTCTCCCCCGAGCTAAAAAAGAGAAGAAAAGACCCATATCCAGACCCACACAGCCATAGAGAGAGAAAGAGAGGGAGGGAGAGGGGGAGAGAGAGAAGGAAGAGAAGGGCTTAGTATCCAACCCTTCTATCAGCTGTGAAACCCCACACCCAAAGGTACTTCATTTGCTGAGAAGAACATTTTTGACATTTTGTATCTGAATGGGCGAGGGGATTAAAAAATAGTTCACATTAGAGCAAGATGTTAAAAGAAGCCCCCACAACCCAGCCATCAAGCCCACCCAGTCATCACTAACGGACACTCGCAACGACGGCTCGACCACTTATGGAGAGCAAACCTCAACGGGCAAAGCGAAATGGGTCGGGATGAGGGAACGCACAGCTGAGAGCGTGTGCAGAGCCGTCCCTCACTTATTTTATTTTAAAAAATTTGTTTCTGATTTTATCCCATTTTTCTCCCAATTTGGTAGCCAATTAGACCCGCTATTTTTACGTCAATCCCCCCCTAGTAATGTGAGTTCGCTGCCGTAGTCCTGTGACCGGTAGTGACGAAGCGAAGTGACGCCTCTTACGAGACGGCACCCGCAGGCCGTCGACCGTAACCCGGTACTACAGGGCCACTATACGCAGCGAACGTCACGTCGGCTCCCCTCCCCCCTCCCTGGGGCGGACAGCCAATCGCCGCCCCCTGGTGGCACTCCCGGCCAGAGCCGACACTTGGCGAGACGGGGAATTGAACCCCGGTCTCCGTGGCCAGCGTCGGACGTTGTAACCACTGGACCACGCGGTCCCTCACTTATTACACAGGATTGGCGCTGTTCAGAAAGCATCCCGCCACCCAGTGTTTGATGGAATTGGGCCTTCGGGTTGTTGTAATACACAGGTGTCCATTGGGGTAGGCTGATGTTTGGATGCCATTCCAGGTGTTCAATTGAATTCCCTCCCTGAGAGATCAGGAAGCTCTGGGGATGAGCCCGCCCATCTGTAATCTATCTGTGCGGTGAAGGACCACATTTTATGGCTTTACTTTCTGCCTCTGTATGACTGCCTTCCAAGTGCACTCAAATGAGAGGAGGAGCAGTCTGGAAGAGCGCATGACAGCATTAATGCAATTGAATATTAATCACTAAAAATCATGACCGTCGTCTTTAAGTCATTCATGAGATCCGTAGTGTCACCTTGATGGACACAGGGGGAATAATTAATGGGACATAATAACCTTACAGCTCAAAGCTGGTTCAACGTGGCAGTTTAAACTGTGTGACTACAGCGTTGACAGAGGCGGTCCTGAAGATGAAACCTTCCACAGGGCATTTACGGTCACAGGTGACAGGTGTGTCCACCTGGGGCGGGACATAGGCTAGATGCCAGGAATATAGGGACTGAACAAAGATCAACTCTGCCCCTGATGTTTAGGGCAATAAAGGAGGGAAATGCCACAGCCTGGTACTGCTGGGGTCTGTAAGCAATGCTAAATGAATCCCACTGTTGTTGCCAAGAGTAAAACCACTGCGGGACATTGGTGAGTCTAACAGCCTCAAATCCACAAGGACTCTCAGGTCTCTTAAGAACAACAGTAAGCTTTGAACTTGCCAAGGTCCATTAAACAAGTAATCCGTTCCTCAAGGGTTTTGGGGGAAATGAGAGAATTCAGAAGCACAGTAGTAGCTGCTAATTTGTAAACTAAAAGCCACAGAGACGTAAGGACGTTCCAAGAAAACGGCTTGCTTATGAGAAGGAGACAAGCCCAAGAATTACCCATTTTAAAGCTCTCTTTGACTTCCACTGCTCCAAATTCACAATAGCTTTAAGAGCACCGTTTTTTTGTATTCTTTTTCTATATTGTTTATTATATTATATTTTTTTTCCCCTCTCCCAATTTTGAATGCTCAATCATATTAACATGGGCCTGTCGCAGCACTTCACCTTCCTCCGACAATTTGGGATCACGCAGGCAAGCACTCCTCCCTTTCAGAAGCGCAAACCCGCCAGCTTCTTCTTCTTCTTCTCACTCTGCGTTCCACTCACTGACCTGTGCCTTCACTGCGTTGGAGCAGTACACTTCACGTTAGCATTCAATTCTACACTGTGGGGCGTGACTGCAGGTGCCTGACTGACCAGAGGAGATGAAGACAATCCTGTTAACTGAAGCCCTCTCTCCCTGAGCAATAATGTGGCCAGTTGTGCGTCTCCCAGCATGACACGGTCCGGGACACGGTCATCAGCGGTACTGTAAGTATCCGATTCTGTACTGTGGGCCGCATAACTACATCAAGAACTTGTGCTTTAAGGAGGTTGCCTTTAAGAAAACCCTATTTTTTAATCTTTCTCCACTTGCTTTATTCCTCCTGTGCTTCCGGCAAGACCTTTTTCCTTTTTTCAACCGCTGAACCTTTTTGCAATTCTCTGCAGAAAATGGAGGGCAGGACATCTTGCCCGGCAGCAGAAACAAGCACACATCGTCCCGTAGAGCCAGCACACATCGTCCCGTTAGAGCCAGCACACATCGTCCCGTAGAGCCAGCACACATCGTCCCGTAGAGCCAGCACACATCGTCCCGTTAGAGCCAGCACACATCGTCTCATAGAGCCAGCACACATCGTCTAGAGCCAGCACACATCGTCCCGTTAGAGCCAGCACACATCGTCTCATAGAGCCAGCACACATCGTCCCGTAGAGCCAGCACACATCGTCTCATAGAGCCAGCACACATCGTCCCGTAGAGCCAGCACACATCGTCTCATAGAGCCAGCACACATCGTCCCGTTAGAGCCAGCACACATCGTCCCGTAGAGCCAGCACACATCGTCCCGTTAGAGCCAGCACACATCGTCTCGTAGAGCCAGTACACATCGTCTCATAGAGCCAGCACACATCGTCCCGTAGAGCCAGCACACATCGTCCCGTAGAGCCAGCACACATCGTCCCGTTAGAGCCAGCACACATCGTCTCGTAGAGCCAGCACACATCGTCTCATAGAGCCAGCACACATCGTCTCGTAGAGCCAGCACACATCGTCCCGTTAGAGCGGCGTCTAAAATTGTGGACCACAGCCTCTGAACTTGTGAAGCAGCAAGGAGCATAATGTGAGCGCAACTGTGGACATAATATAGAAAATACATGTGCATATGCATTTCACTTCAATTGCACAGAGACTTAATACCCCCCTTTTACATTACAATAATGTGTTTAAAAAAAAGAACGGTCTAAACTGGTAGTCTGACACAGGCAGGCTGTTTTACGCTCTGCCCTATACTCAAAGGGGAGAGACCTAACACTCTCCCTCTTCAGCCTGAAGCTGCACTTGAGTAAATGAAGGGTTCTGGCGGCTCTGTTGTGCTGTGAGGTGCATTTTCCTGATAGGAGATATGCTGATAGGAGAGGTCTCTTCCAGGATGATATTGCCCCCATTTACAGGGCACGAGTGGTCACTGAATGGTTTGATGAGCATACAAACAAAGTAAACCATACGCCATGGCCGTCACAGTCACCAGATCTCAACTCAATTTCACTTCCGGATTTGAGATTCTGGAGCGGCGCCTGAGAGGGTTTTCCACCACCATCAACAACAACAAAACACCAAATTATGAAATTTCTTGTGGAAGAATGGTGTTGCCTCCCTCCAAGAGTTCCAGACACTTGTAGAATGCCAAGCCAAGGTGCATTGAAACGGTTTTGGCGGCTCGTGGTGGTCCAACGCCCTTGTAAGGCCCTTCATATTAGTGTTTTCTTTATTTTTACAAAAACCAGAAGCACATCGTATATGTGGCCAGCTGTCCAAAGAGGTCCGTTTTAAAAATTCAACCCCAAAGCCCTGACAGTGCATGTCCGACTGCATGTACCAATCTGTAGGGCCTTGACCTCCCTGACCCGAGTTCCCCTCAATGCACAGCTTGCCTCATGCCAAAGCTGCTCCAACAGGTTCACCAGGGCGTGGACAGAAAAATATCCAATGTGTGCTGCTTGCAAGCTTATAACATTTCCATGACTGACCTTTAAGCAACTTGTGTTTCCCTTTACTTTATTTGTGTTTTTTTGTTACACTGTTACACACCCGCATTTAAGCCCTCTGAGTTTGCACACACAAGGTGCAGACTAGGCAAAAGGCCAGCCAGATATTGCACTTCCTAAGAACCATGCAGAGCCACCTGCCATCCAGACAGAAAGTGATTGCTTTGGGAATGAGGGACGGAATTAAACAAACAAACGAGATTGGTTCCCTTTACCCAGTTTTAAGGATTTCTCAGTTGTGTTGCATTATATTCTGTGTTTGGAGCTTTCCTAATCTGGTCTGGACTGCTATTTTATTTTATTTTTTACATAGCAACATCGGATCGATGAGCCGATCAATGAGGATGTTTTGCTGCACTTAACTGCGTGGTATTATTTACCATCCTTATTTTGCCTCAGTCAAATAAATCCAATGATCAATATCTGAACTGCGTCAGTTATCTTGCTGAAAACTCTGAGTGGGCCTTTCAAGTGTGGCATTCAAATTCAAGCCATTCACCCTCTGATGTGAGAAATAAGTGCGAGGAATGTGTTTGGCTTCTTCATGTTTGAAAGGTTAACAGGTTTGCTCTGTTTGCTGCGCTCAAGATACGTGACACAGATTCTGTACTGAGCCAAATATTCAAATGAGCTGCTCAGGAAAGCACAGCCTACCTCGGTCAGCTCACTGCAGGAAAACCACCTATTCTGTTGAAAAACAGATGAGCCACAAACGGAAAAAAAAGGGGGAGGCAGTGATTCGGATGCCTTTGACGAGATTGGGCTTGGGCAGACGTGACGCACGGCTGAAGTTTGACGGTGTATGTGAAAGGCCCTCAAAGAAACAGCAGCACAGCACACCGTGTTTTACGAAAACTTCCTTAAGGCAAGAGCTTCGATTTATAGGGGCTCTATCTGGCAATCTGGCGGAAATGCATGCACATTCATGTGTAAAGACATTTTCTTTATGTATTTATTGATCCTTTATTTATCCAGGTGAGTCCCATTAAGATTTTTTTTAAATCTATTTTTCAAGTGAGCCCTTGCCAGGGTAACAACATGGGGATTCTCTCTATCATGCAGTCATGGACAACTGCTGTCAACGGACAGAGCACCGGAAATTTCAAAACTAACATACAGTAGATGCAACGCGAAACGATGCAAGCACAAACAATGCTCTGACTGACAACTCAAAAGCTTCATATGTCAAACCAATACTATATGCGGATAGAACCTAAGCTCTCAAAGTGCATTGAAAAAGTTTAAGACTCCGAGGCAGAGCTGCATCCTTTGTCTCAAAATTGTCCCCTCTCCGGGCTGGCTTGTCCAGGACTCACCCTACGTCTGCACAGGACAGGCTCCAGCACATGCAAGCGGCTTTTCTCACGCGGTGCACAATTCGAGGATCGGGTGGGTTGTAATTGGATGGGATTGTGCGGCATTAGCCGGCGTCAGGTCCATTTTGCGATGACAGCACATGACTTTATATTTACAGAAATGGAGACTAAATATAGTCGGGCCACTTTACGTGGCGGTGGGCGAGGCGCCCTGGCCCATTTAATGCGGCTGTCCTGCCGTAGATAGAATCTGTCCTTCTTCATCGAATTTGTTCAGGGGCGGCGGGACCCGCAGAGCTGGATGCATTGTTGGGGAGCGTGAGCTGAAAAGAGGTCTGGAGCAATAATTCCACTGTGCCCTCTGCCAGAAAGGGGCCCGTAGGGGGGCCAGACTCTGCTTCAGCCACGGCGTCAGCGGGGACTCGCCCCAATCGGGTCGTTAACTGCGCAGAGATTGAGGCGCAGAGGAGAGAAAGCCCCTGCGGGACATCTGCGCCATCTTAAAGGAGGAGGCATCCCCCCTCGAGGACCACAGAGACGCAAATGCAATTACTGCTCGGAGGAAGGGAATCAAAATCTTGCCTTCTCTCCGTTTCTGTGGCAGTGTGTTTGTCTTTTGGTTTGAATTAGAGTTTTTTTGGGATAGGGTGTAAAAAACAAAACAACCCCCCCTCCAAAAAACCTATTTGGTTATATTAGATACCCAATAGATGCGGTGATGGTTCTGATACGATTGTTCCTACTTTACGTTGCAAGCTGCCAATGGGGAGCCGTTTGTATATTCTCTCTCTCATTGACATCTCGACTCTTTTAACGAGAGGGACAGTAAGAGCGGAACCCCAAAACAAAGCCCTGAAGAGATTCTATTCAGGCACTCAAAGAATAACAGAATATACCGCCTAAACTTGGGAGGAAGGCATGCCAGTCTGACATTCCTGAGCCTGTCTGAAATGACAGAAAGGTGCTTTATGTTTTTTGCTTGTGGCTGTCATTAAAATCAAGCTGGTTCTATTAATTGGTTGGCTAGCAGGAGCACAGCCATGGAAGGGCTTATTGGAGAGTGGCCAGGCTTAGGTTCACATGAGCTGTATTTGCTCGTAAGAGAGGCTTAAAAAGCTTAAAAATGTTGAAGAAATGACCGATTGACCAAAGGATTCTAATTAATCCCAGAATTTAGACAGATCTGTGGCCAGAACTGTGATTCCCTGGGCTGGAGCAGCAGGATTTTTTATTCAGGCATCATTTCTCAAAGCTTTTCTGCCAAAAGAGGACCTACTTTTCACTAAATGAAACTCCAATTAATTTTCACCAAATGAAACTCCAATTAACTTTCACTAAATTAAACTCCAATTAATTTTCACTAAATTAAACTCCAATTACTACCCGCCTTTCCAATTTCGTTATAAAGGGACATTATGTGCTTCCGAGTCAGATACCGCGGTAATGTGTTAAACCATGAATTCCCCTGAGCTACATTTCTGTGTTATTTTCAAGAATTGGAGGAAAAGATATATGTCCTGGGAAATCTGGGGTCACAAACAGCAAAGTAGAAGCCACCCCTCCCAGGCCCGGACCCCCCCCTTCCTGGGCTTGAGTCCTGCGAGTAAAGTAGGTGCAGTGGGGGGTTGAAGGACCAAGAGGCAGCCAGTAGCACAGCCCCAGTACAAAGGACAAGCACAAGATTGAGCTCCTTCATTATGTATCGCCTCCCATTTGCCCGCCACCTGGCAGGCAGTGTGGTATAATGGTTAGGGAACTGGGCTTGTAACGTTAAGGTTGCAGGTTCAATCCCCAGGTGGGACACTGCTGTTGTACCCTTGAGCAAGGTACTTAACCTGAATTGCTTCAGTTAATATCCAGCTGTATAAATGGATTGTAAAGAAATGTAAACTGTAAGTCGCTCTGGATAAGAGCGTCTGCTAAATGCCTGTAATGTAATGTAATGTAATTTGACAAGGAAAAACACAAGGAGGATAAGGAAAACGAGGTCAAATCATTACAACCTCTGCACGCCCCTGCCATGGCCACTGTTAGTTTTGACAGTTTATGTACTTTAGATGAAAAGTTCTTGTTTTTGAATAACAGAGAAAAACAGGAGACGGTCTATAAAGGCTTGCTCATTCTAGAAATGTGAATCATGCATAGCAATACAGTAATAAAGCATGCTGTTTAATCGGTTGAAACCATTCTGGTACTAATCAAAGATCTAAAAGCAAACATACTGAGAGGTATGACTCTGCAAAAAATACTGCTGGCCAAAACGAGCAAGAAGCCAGAAAACAAAAAAAAGTCTTGTGAAAGCAGCGCTTACAAGGGCACCGAACGTTTTCACCGCTGACGCAGTTCTGCACTCTCACATCAGAGCCTCACGAGTGTTTTGATTTACAACAAACATCGGACTTCACTATTAAATGCCTTTTTTTTATTTTTTATACACCGTGCTGTCAACCTCCAGATCCTTGTCAAGATCTCAACCTCTGCCGTGGCCGACTACTGATCACTGTCGCTCTGCGCGTGCCAATCCTCTGCCTGAGGCAGGATAAAAGATAGATCACGGATATTTTAAAAAGAAATCAAGCAATATTCCTCTGCCTGAGGCAGGATAAAAGATAGATCACGGATATTTAAAAAATAAATCAGTTTTCAGCAATATTCTTAACAATTATTTTTTTTTGGGCTAGCAACACGTTTCATTGAAAATTGTCAGGGATCCACAGGAGCGGTTTCAAGTCTTTCAATGGCGTATTTGACCCAGATCTGTTCATTACACGCAGTACTTTTCAATCACCATCTACAGTGCATCCAAGTTACTGTGAGTGATCGGGTGGGTGGGCTGGGAATCAGTCAGAAACGGAACATCTCAACAGACCTCTGCCGTGGCCGACTACTGATCACTGTCGCTCTGCGCGCGCCCATCCTCTGCCCGAGGCAGGTTAAAAGAGGCGCATGTGAAACCACTGCTGATCCAATTCACTTGACGGACCTCAGCAATAATGGCCTTACTTACCCTCTACGCTGACGTCACAGGATCAATTGCTTCATATGACATATTCATCGATCTGTTATTAGCATTTCGCTCCTGCACGTCAAAACCGGCCCTTTGCGCGTCAACCGGGAAGGGGCCGCCTCAGGACGAAGCTGTTAATATTTACACCGTGGACTACAGAGGCAGGGCCTGAAATCGACGTAAACTCTGAAAACACTTAGGGATCGTCGAGCGGCTCTGGTCCGCACATCCGACTGCAGATATGGGCGAATAAGAGCCCGCCGTCCCTCTTATGCAAGTGTGTCATGGGCGCTTGTAGCGCGAGACTTGGCTACTTCTGCGTTCGGCCGCAGGTACTCACCAGGCTGTCCAGCCCTCCGCCCAGCAGGTCTACTGCCCCCATCTGCATGGAGGACACCTGCGGCACATTGACCGGGGGGCCCAGGTCCAGGTTGAGCAGGTCTCCCAGGAGGTCGCCCTGAGAGGGGATGACCTGGGGCTGGTCCATGGGGGCTGCCGGGCCGCTGCTGACGGGGCTCTCCCCTGTGTCGATGCTGAGACAGAAAGGCGAGGTCACAATCACACTTTTTATTTTTATTTTTATTTTTAATAATTTTTGTTTCAGATTTTTCTCCCATTTTCTCCCAATTTGGTAGCCAATTAGACCCGCTATTTAAGTCAATCCCCCCCCTAGTAATGTGAGTTCGCTGCCATAGTCCTGCAACCGGTAGCGACACGTGACCTGACGCCTCTTCCGAGACGGCACTCGCCCGTATCAACGGTAACCCGGTATACTGCAGGGCCACTCTTATGCGCAGCGAGTCTCATGACGGCTTCCCTCCCCCCTCCCTGGGGCGGACAGGCAATCGCCGCCCCCGGCCAGAGCCGACTGCCAGTGGCCAGCATCGGATCTTGTAACCACTGGGCCACGTGGGAGGCCTACAATCACACATTTTAAAAAAACAAGCAAGCAAACTTTTTTTTTCTTTTTTTTCTTTTTTCCTGTCCCCAACGAGTCTGCCGCTCGTCTCTACAAGGCAAGCTAATTCTCCAAGGGCAGCAAACTCCACTTCGTTCAAGACGGAATTCGACCACCCACGTTCTGGAGACACCATTACGTGCTTCGCGGGGGACTCGAGCCGGCTCTCCCTCCCCCCTCCCCCAAATGCCGCCTCCGTTCGTGGCTGACGGCCAGGGCCGGTCTGGCGAAGATGGGTTTCCAACTCATATCGGACCAGCCAAGATACGGTGCGTTAGAGCGCTACACTAGCCGCCGCCCGCCAACATTCTATAAAGGATTCTGTACTGATGTAGCCTGGAGGCTATTACTTCGCCAGGCAGAAATGATGATACCGATTCATTTGGGGGGGAATGATGCATTTACGGTGAAACAGCAGTAGCTGTCATTTCAAACAAATGGCCAAAAATGTTGCTTGTAGACTGCAGACTGTACACATTCTTTGACATAGGCTTGATGTATGATGCTGTCATACCAACAATGCTGGCAAATGTATATTCTAAAGGAATGCACTGTGCAAAGCAAAAAAAATAATTTGACCCCCTCTGTTATTATGATGGATTGACAGTTTATATAGCTTTACATACTTCATCTTACACTGAAAGAAACCGTAAATAAACCTCAATCTATTAATGAACAGGCCTGGGTCATATACTTTCTTTTTAAATACCTTAACCCTTTAGTCATAGCAAACATTCTATAGATCATCGATATTTTAAAAATAAATCAGTTTTCAGCAATATTCTTAACAAAATTCTTTTTTTTGGGGCTAGCAACATTTAAAATTGTCAAGGATCCACAGGAGCGGTTTCAAGTCTTTCAATGACGTATTTGTCTTAGTATTAATTAGACACAGTACTATAGCGCATCCAAGTTACTGTGAGTGATCGGGTGGGTGGGTGGGCTGGGCGCAGGTGAGAGGGGAGGCAGCCCCGTACCTGCCAGGCTGGATGGGCAGGTGCTTGCGGTGGATCCCATGGCTGCCCTCCACAAAGGCGTTGGGGGGCTTGTGGTAGACGGAGGCCAGGGACCCGATGTGGCAGATGAGCTCGTCCAGCAGGGTGGGCTCGATCAGGTCTGTCTCCTCCGAGATCAGGGGCTTCTCCGATAGCACCACCTCCTTGGCCGTCACTGGGTCGGTGGACAGCAGCCGCCAGTAGATGTAGCCACGATCCCTCAGGTCGGGATTGTCGGAGTCCTGTGAGGACATTCGCATTTTACATTTAGTCAATTAGCAGACGCCAAATCCTTTGTTTCCCAACCGATAGTACGTGCCATTACGCAACCAGTGGCGTCATTTCAGCAAAAGCCAAGGTATGGCAAGGGACGGGGTGGTGGAATTTTTTTGTCAAATCAGTTGTGCAATAGTCAATTTTGGTGAGTTGTTTTTGGAGACAGCTACAGTATGTAGCCTAACTAGTAAACCAATTTTTTATTTCCAGTGGATCATAATGACATAGTGTTATACAAATATTTTTTTAGTGAAATGTAGTGATAAGCGCTACAGGACCTCATCAGGGTAAGGGACGTTAGCTAGCTAGCTTGATAGCTTCACAATCGCGGGTGACGTCAAGTCCGGTTTTTCACTAAAATAACATATAGAACGTGTTCGTATTGACACAACATGACATGGACTTGTTCATGAATATGTTACATTTTAATTAACAGTATTATGGCGTTTATACCATTTGTTTAACTCACCTGAATGAATGAGAATAACGGACAAGGTTTTTGAGTTACCTTTGTGGAGCGGATAAAATCACATAAAATGACAAAACGTAGGCTATTTCAGATTGATTTAAAATAAGAAATGTGGCTAGAAGCCAAGGTATGGCGAGTGCCATACCTTGCCATACCAAAACGACACCCCTGTATGCAACTAACAACATATTGTTAAGTTCTGAGGAGTAGGCGAAAGGAGGAGTCAGTGACATGCTGCAACGCTGCATTTTTGGTCAATGCCGAACGATAGATTGCATTTATATAGCGCCTTACAAGGAACTCATAGCACTTTACAGTGAAGGGGCGAAACTGACCTCAGTCACCACCAATGTGCAACATCCACCTGGGTGATGCACGGCAGCCACTTTGCACCAGAATGCTCACCACACATCAGCTTAGGTGGCGAGAGGGGGAATTGTTGAGCTAATTACACTGGGGGGTGATTCGGTGGCCAGGTTTTACCAGGACAACATCTCACCCGAAGGATGATGTGTGTCCTACAGCACAGTGTTCCCATCACTCCATTGAGGCATTTGGGCTTATTTGGTCCAGAGGGAAGACTGCCCTCTACTGGACCACCAACCCAACTTCCAGCAGCAACTTAGGTTTTCCCATTCCCCAAGCCCACACCTGCTTAGCTTCAGCCATTCAACAGTAGCAGGATACAGGGTGATATGGCTACTGACTAGAATGGATAGAAGTCTAGCAATGTGAAGACTGCAAAGGTGAATGAGTGAGTCAGTGTGTACCTGAGTAAGTGTGTGAGAGGGAGGGGGAGGGTGGCCATAATGTTCTATAAGGGGGTGCATCAATGAATGACCTGAATTTCAATGATTAATTTCCTGAATTGACTAAATCAAAACAGAATTAACCCCAATCCTGATGTCAGTCTCAGGAGCATGTAGAGGTGAACAGGGGAGTGAGTACCTGAGGAACTGTGTGACCTGAGGAACTGTGTGTGTGTGTGTGTGTGTGTGTGTGTGTGTGTGTGTGTGTGTGTGTGTGTGTGTGTGTGTGTGTGTGCAGGGAGGTGGATGATGATGTCTTTCTCACCTGTGTGGCCAGGCTGAGGACCTGCTGGACCAGTTCCTGTGTCTCAGAAGGCTTCTTCAGGAACAGCTTGACAATGGCTGTCAGCAAGGTGAGCTGGACCTACATCAACACGCACATGATTAAGACATAAACATGACAATGGCCAATAGCCACTGAACTACCTGGCTGACTGATGCTCACTGACTGATTAACTGGCTGGCTGGCTGACTCACTGACTGGTTGGATGACTGGATGATTGGCTGATTGGCCGATTGGCTGTCTGCCTGGCTGACTAATTAACTGACCTGCGTGCTCTCGTCATGGAAACCCTCCAGGAAGCTCTCCAGCAGCTCGTCGGCATTGTCGATCCTCTCGGCGTACTCTCCCACGATCCAGATCATGGCCGCGCGGGCGTCAGGCTCGTCCAGGGAGTCCAAGTTCTCACACAGCGTGGCGATGATGCTCTCATACCTGCGGTGAAACGTGGCATATAGAAGTGTCACGTCTCACTACTGGCAAGGGTGTCAGCATCCAACATGCCATCACATCTCCGTTATGCACAACCACCACAAGCATTTGCTATTTGGAAATGCAATAACTCCACTACCACGGGCCACTTACTTGTTAGGGTACTTGCGGAAGATATCCCGAATAACTACAATGGCCTCCTGAACCACGTAGTTGACCTTGGTCTGGATGAGGTCCAGCAGAGTGCTCACACAGCGTTCTGCAGATTGCTATACGCACACGCACACACACACACACCCACGCACATGCATGCATGCATACACACAAACACAGGCGTGCACACACACACACACACACACACACACACACACACACACACACACAAGGGATGCTGAGTCTCCACTCCCACTTCTGTGCATCACACAAAGTTACTAGTACAGAAAAGTTACATTATCCTGCACAACTGGCTGTTGACATTGAGAACCACAAAGGCTTGTGCCATACGGCATGGTGATTTCAGCCTTAAGAGCTGCATTAACTAACATCCTAGGATTAGTAACTGTATGCATTCCACAGGGCAGCAGGAAAGCTTATGTGGGCCCTGGAGTCGGGCTGGGCCATGGACCTGACAGGAGGTGATCGAGTGGCGGGACGGGCCGGCCGCGGCTCCTTACCTCCACTTTGATGGCGCAGCGCCCAATGGCCCGTACAGCCTTGCGCACAAAGTCCACATCCACCTCTGTGGCGTACTCCTTGAGCTCAGCCAGGACCTGCAGACACAGCGAGGCAGGGGCAGGGGGGGGATTAGGCTTTTGAGTCGAGAGTCCCAAGTCTCAAATCCCACATTGCACAGGGCGCGCCCTTCCAAATGGAAACACTGAGAAAGCCAACGCCGTACATGGACTTCAACTCTAGTTCAAACAGACAGGATCATTTCCTCGGTCTGGATTGTGAATTACCCCCCACATGAGATGAAAGACAAGGAGTTCGAGGCCGGGTAAACAGGAGGAGGTGTGTTCGTTTTAACGACCTCCGCGAGGCGGAATGTTTACCCAGCGAGAATGCGCTTACTCGCGTTTGACCTGGTCACCGACTCAGGCAGGCCCTGCTGCCGTTGAGCGCGTGATTGACACCAGACGCAGTGGGCCTGTCTGAGCGTGCCTGGTCTGATATTCATATCAACACCATTCGGGCCGCCCGTAACGGCACAACATTCCACCAAATTCAACAGACTGTCTCTAAGACACGCGGAGCCAGGTAACAAACGGTTACAAACAAATTCATCTCAAGTGTTGCAATAAATTATGAGAAATATGTTAAGTATGTCATAAAGGAGGTTCACATTATTTAATCAGTCAAGAATTACTTCAAGAAACAATGGCTCGTTGGTTCCCCACATTCTTACTTTGGACTACATTGTTAAGTATGCGGGACATTCTGTAGTTAATCAAAATCAATCAAGATAAATCACTGACATAGAACAAATAAATACTCAGATCACTGGGAGACACCATAATGTTTGAGTAAGATGTACCTGGTAGGGTTAAACTATGTACCGATACCTATGGTGTACCGTGATACCAAAATGTGACGATATGTATAATGTTCAAGCGAGTTCAAAACATTTAATTGGTTGGATTTTTATTGAGATCAGGTTGTTTTTTTTAACAAATGACAAAACAAATTTTGCCAGGAACGTGACAATATTAAGAATTGTGATATTTGTACTGGTGTCGTATCACAGGTAAAATGTTGGCATCGTGACAACACTAGTACCTGGGCGATGTTGGCCTGGGAGGCCAGGCGAATCATGATATCCAGCTTCTCCAGCTTGACATAGATGGGGTCGTTGTACTTAACAAAGAACACCTTGATCTCCTGCTTCAGGATCTCAGGCCTGTGAGAACATCGAAAAATGGTTTAGCAGCGGTGGGATTTGTCTGTCAATCATTTCACTTGACTTAATCAATCACTCTGTCAATTTCCAATGCAGTCAAACACACACAGGCCGTTTCTCTCAAAACCTGCGGAAAAGTACGCAGCCTCAGATGACTCAGATAGCAGGAGACAAGAGAAACCGGACACAGCTGCAGACAGACACAAGAGGAATGCTGTCATCTAGTGGTGGAAGCAAAAATCTGTTTGAGTGATATTGTAGGCGCAGAATACACACACACTTCAGAGAGCAGAGATGGATAATGAGAACTGTAGCCTTGAGAGCCAGGTTTTTTTTGTATCCTTCAGATATAAGGCTTGGCTTGTAAAAGCACTGTGTTCACCTGGGTCCATAAAAGCACCGTCCACATTGCAGGGTGGAGCTCTGTTGATCCTCCCGTTCATGATTTAATATGATGAATTACGATCCCTTAGGAGATGAGTGTTCTAACAACCAGCCAACAAAAAGTACTTGAGAAATCCTGAAGCAGAACTCAAAAGCTATGATGCTGTTTTCAACTTTTTTTTTCTTCTTTTTATTCCTCATTTTTTCTCCCATTTTCAGTAGCCTAAAAATGTAAAATTGCCAACTATACCATTATTATACCATGTAAATTACCCCCCCCCCCATATGAGAGCTCGCTGCCGTAGTCATAAGACCGGTAGTGGGCACTGCACCACCTCCTGCGCCTGCGAGCCGGCACCCGCCAAGCCGTCACTGTAACACACAGGACCACTCATATATACAGCGACTCATATCAGCTTCCCTCCCCCTCCCTGGGGCGGACAGCCAATTGCGGCCCCCTAGTGGCACTCCCTGCCAGAGCAGAGCTGGCGTAACCTGGTGGAATCGAACCCCAGTTGCAGTGGGCAACGCCGGACGTTCTTACCGCTACACCACCTGGGAGGCCGTTTTCAACTCATTTAAAATGAGAATGAGACTACGGGAGCTGAGCCCTACTGGGACTGTGATACATTATGGGGCTTTCCTGCATGCTGCGGGGTTCAGGGTTCAGGGCAAGGCTCACCTCTTCTGCACGATGAGGTTGATGTTCCTCAGGGCCACGTACTGCACCTCGGGCTCCCCGGAGAGCAGGGTGACCAGGGGCGGGGACAGCTTCTTCAGCAGGGTGTTGTAGTAGTCTGAGTCTTTGGGCAGCAGTTCCAGGAACTTCATCAGCACCTTCACTGCTGACAGCACCACGGCCGAGTTGGCATGGGACAGCCTGGGGGTCACGCGCTCACAGATACTGGTGGGGGGGAGGCGGTGAGTCAGCATAGCATAGAGACTCTGTTTCTCCTCTCTCGCATCAGACTGAAGGCTGAAGTTTGCAATAGCTCAAGGAATAACATTATCACTTGTAAGATGCTCTATTATCAAGCAGCACGTCTTTAAAATTAGAACTATCTAGTGTTCCTTTTTTGCTTAAATTTAAAGGGACTTTTGCTTGGACTAAGATATTGGGCAAGGATGTTTTGTGGTCCCCTCAACCCTCGTGTGTCCTAACCGGAAATTACGGATTAGTCTACAATGACTGCATGGTTTTTAAATTAATTATGGATAAAATGTAGTCAGAAACTGATGGAAGATGTAGGAAAGAAGACACAGGTAGTAAGAGTGGACGAGGCCCTGGTAAGGAGAAAGGGAAAGAGGAGAGGAGGAGGGAGAGAAGGAGAGAGACTACGGATTACATGGACTCCTACCTCTGGGCCTCGCGCTCGTCTTTAGGGTTGTAGTTGGAGAGGCAGTCCAGGATGAAGATCTGGCCCCACTCGGTGCACTCGTTCAGGGCTGTGAGCAGCTTGTTGATGTTCTGGGGGTTCAGGTCCAGCAGGTTGCTGTTGGGGTGCGACTCACTGATCTCTGACAGAGCAGCAACAGCGTTGGCCACCACCTGCGGAGACGGGAGTCAGGCTCAATCCAAGTGAGGGGGCGCTAACGCCCCCGAAGGACCGCAAATCCCTAGTTTTAGCATCCCTTGAACTGAAAACAAATAAATCCCACGCAAAGTTTATTGCTCCCGAGAGCAATTTATTGATCGTACAGCAGGGACATTTCGACCGGGTAGGCCTTAATCTTAGATATTCCTCTGCCCCGTGACAAAGTGGTCTCCGATGGCTAATTCTGGCATGAATCTGTAACTTTATCACCCTTTAACGACGAGCTGCGATAACGTGTTTGGCGGAGCGGGAATATCGCCTCACCCCCTCAAAGGCGTGAGCCTAACAGACGGGAGGATAGAAAACATACCATGGGGTTGGAGTCGGCGATGAGGTCTCTCAGAGAGTCCAGGAAGCCCTGGTCCTCCACCATCTGGGCGTTGATGTCGTGCAGCTTGGCCACGCACACGGCGGCAGTCTTGCGCACGTACGGGTCCTCGTCCTTCAGGCACTTGCGCAGCGGCTCGCACAGGTACTCCGTGATCTTGTCCACGCGGATACAACCCATGGTGCGCACGGCCAGCGCCCGGATCAGGGGGTTCGGATCCTCACAGTCCTGGGAAAGAGGGGCGTTTAACCCTCTGAGGAGCACTGGCACACTATGATGCTTATTCTAGAAGATGCTGTAACATTCTAGCAGATTCTAATTGATGGCATCATAAAGGGCTGCTAATGGCATCCAGAATAGAACACTATGAATTAGAACTAGAACTCTCAAAGAAATTGGTCATCGAAGGGTTAACACTGGAGCTCACAGACTAGCTAAAGCAGTGGGTGCCATGGTTTTTGCAGCCGTTCCTATGACTAACACATCATTATATTATATTACAAGATCAAATACTGTACATCCTTTAAATATTTATTAGAACTTAGTTCAATCAAAATCAAATCAATCAATTATTATTATTTTCTTTTTTTGTTTAAAAACCTAAGAATGGTTGCAGAATGCTCTAGTGACCAGCTTGAAAAAAACATCTATTACACTCATTAATTATGACAGAGACCACAAGCCTTCACTGTCAAACAGAGGGGACCTTGCCTTGACAAAGCTGTTCACAGCCATGATAGCCATGTCGGGCTGGCTCTTGGCGTAGTTCATCAGGTACAGGTACACCAGCTTCTTCAGCTCCAGGTTGTCCGTCTGCATGCAGTTCACCACGTCTGGAAACAGGGAACTGCAAGAAGGGGCAGTGGACCATGAACCACATTACAACGGCCTTGTGATATAACAGAGACCACAGCTTCACTGTCACAAAGCTGGAGAAACTGAGGTTGCAGTTCTGAAGGACTATCCTACAGGAATATTTATATCTTTGTTTAAGGGAGTCAAACATGTAGCTTTTGAACAGGTTCTGAAATGCAGTGTTTGCCCAAAACATGCAAACATTGCTCTAAAGTGCAATATATTGACCGCATGGCACAGACAACGTTTCGACCAGTTAGGTCTTAATCCTAAAGTACCTTAATGCCCCATGACAAATCAGTGTCCAATGGCTAAATCTTGCCTCTTTGTATAGATAGATAGATAGATAGATAGATTGTTTATTGTCCTTTTCAGGAAATTTGTTGCCACAAAGAAAGCCTCACATAAATTACATAAATTACATAAATACAAATATACACACCACTATTACATACATACATTAAATATGCGCCCACATGGGTACATCCACATTTTTACCAACATACACAGTCATATTCATCTATACATGATTTTTACCAAGGTATTTTGTTCAATGATGCTATGGCAGAGGGGACAAAACTCCTGCCAAAGTGTGCCCGTTTCCAGGCAAGGGTTCTGTATCTGCGACCTGATGGAAGTAGTGTGAAGAATGGGTTGAGGGGGTGGCTGGGGTCATGTGCAATGGTACGTGCTCTGCGTGTAATGGCTCTGCTGTTGAGGTCTGAGAGGTTGAGGTGGGGAGGCCAATAATTTTGGAGGCATTGTGTGTAATGGGAGATGGAGTCTTGGTAACCTAAAACAGATTTATTGTCATTGAGGAGTGCAAGTATGACAGTATCATCAGAGTATTTGAAGTATGTAGTGATGGATGAGGAACTGACACAGTCATTGGTATAGAGGGTAAACAGGAAGGGGCTCAGGACACAACCTTGTGGGGCTCCGGTGTTGGTGATGGTGGTTGAGGATGTTACAGTGCCCACTCTAACGGTTTGTGGTCTTTCACTGAGGAAACTGTGTATCCAGTGAGTGAGAAGTGGACGGACATTGAGGTGGTGGAGTTTCCTAATCATCTGGTGGCGCTGGATGTTGTTAAAAGCAGAGCTAAAATCGATGAAGAGGAGTCTGGCGAAGTTACTGGGTGATTCCAGGTGTTGTAAAAGGGAGTGGGGAGGCATGCCACAGCATCCTCAGTCCCTCTTTTGGCCTTGTAGGCGAACTGGTTGCTGTCCAATTGTGGTCCGACAATTGGAAGGATGATGTTAAGCACCAGTTTTTCCAGGCACTTCATAAGTATTGAGGTGAGTGCAACTGGCCGATAGTGGTTTAGCTCTGAGGGGCGGGGTTTCTTGGGTGGATGTTTTCCACAGCGTGGGCACTGAAGCACAGTGGAAAGGAAGAGGCTACATGAGCTTGACATGCATTTCACCCTCGCATTTCCAGCCACGCTGCAGTTTACATGGAAGCGGGAACGAAAGAGCTTTGATGACCACGAGGAAGCAATTGAATTCCTGCAAGCCCACACCATCGATGCAGCTGCCGAAGGACACTGAGATGCATCGATGTCAGACTTTCAATCTGCAAAATTGTCAATGTGCGCAGTCCCGGCTAGCTAGCAAATAAGGTGGTTAATCTCTTGTACTATTGTGTAACAAATCATCAGATGGGTGGGTGGGTGTTCCGGTCGCTGCTTATTACAGTGCATCATGGACTGTATTTTGAGGGAAGCTTCTCCAGAAGAAGAGAAGTGAGAACACGGGGTTATCGTTCGCCTTTTTGAACTTATTTTCAACTTTTCTGATTTTTTATCTTTCTTAACTTTATGGTTTGTGTGAGAGTTGCAACAAACAAGGTTAATACAGTTGATGGTTCATACAGCTTCTTCCACCTAATATGTAGACTGTAATGGCTAATAATCAGGTTACATCCTGGAATATTAATGATTCCCAAAACCCAATTAGAATTGTATATGTATCTGTCCTCTATCCGCTAAACCCGCTCGTCTCCGCCCCCCCGCCCCCTGGCTAACCGATTCCATTCGGGCTAACCGTCTGAAGCTGCGTGCGGCAGAAAGGAAATGGAGAAAATCCAAATCCCCTGCAGCTCTGTCTGACTTCCACATACTCCTGGCTTCCTTCTCCGCTAACCTCTCCTCTGCTAAGTCTGCATTCTTCCTTTCTAAGATTCAATCCTCTGTTTCCAACCCACGTAAACTCTATGCTACATTTTCCTCTCTCCTCACCCCTCCTCCTCCCCACCCCCTCCTCTATAACCGCAGATGACTTCTCATCCTTCTTTCACGAGAAGGTTGAGGTCATTCGCAACTCCTTCCCCCCTACCCCTCCCTCTCCCATCCCGCTACCTAAACCTCCCACCTCTCTGTCCTCCTTCTCACCCCTCCCTGACTCGGACATCCTTCAACTTGTTCTCTCCCACCGTCCCACCACCTGCCCTCTTGATCCCATTCCTTCCCCCTCTTCCAGTCCATTGCTATGGACATCCTCCCCTTTGTCTCTAATGTCATTAACTCCTCTCTTTCCTCTGGCTCTGTCCCCTCCTCCCTCAAATGCGCCCAGGTTGTCCCCCTCCTCAAAAACCCTCTCTGAATCCTGCTGTCATCTCTAACTACCGACCTGTCTCTCTCCTCCTTTTCTCTCCAAAACGTTAGAGCGGGCTGTCTATAATCAACTGTCTGCTCATCTCTTACAGAACGACCTGCTTGATCCCAACCAATCTGGGTTCAGAGCCGGCCATTCCACAGAGACTGCTCTCCTTGCGGTCTCTGAGGCTCTTCACGTCGCTAAGTCCCGATCCCTTAGCTCCGTCCTCCTCCTCCTTGACCTGTCGGCGGCATTCGACACCGTGGACCACCGGATCCTGCTCTCATCTCTCGTCGAGATGGGAATCTCTGGATCTGTGCTGACATGGTTTGAGTCCTACCTGGCTGACCGGTCCTACCAGGTGGCCTGGAGAGGATCCCTCTCCTCTCCCCGCACCCTCTCTACCGGTGTCCCGCAGGGCTCGGTGCTAGGCCCTGTCCTATTTTCTCTGTACACCAAGTCACTTGGCTCTGTTATTTCTGCTCATGGTTTTTCCTATCACTGTTATGCTGATGACACTCAACTGTTTCTCTCCTTCCCTCCATCTGATACCCAGGTCCCGGCACGGATCTCTGCATGCCTGGCTGACATCTCCGCATGGATGTCCACCCACCACCTGAAGCTGAACCTGGGGAAGACAGAGCTGCTCTTCCTCCCAGCGAAGGGCTCCCCGATGATTGATGCGTCAATTACCGTGGAAGGCTCCATAGTGTCTCCGTCCCAGTCTGCCAGGAGTCTCGGGGTAACCTTGGACAACCAGCTGTGCTTCTCGAGCCATATTGCAGCGATCTCCCGGACCTGCCGTTTCTCCCTCCACAACATCCGGAGGATCAGACCGTTCCTCACCCAAGAGGCCACTCAACTCCTGGTCCAGGCCCTGGTGATCTCACGTCTGGACTACTGCAATTCCTTGCTGGCAGGCCTTCCGGCCTGTGCCATCAAGCCACTGCAACTAGTCCAGAACGCTGCTGCTCGCCTGGTGTTCAACCAGCCGAAGTTCACCCACGTCACCCCTCTACTCTCCTCTCTGCATTGGCTCCCCATCGCAGCACGCATCAGATTCAAGTCACTGGTGCTTGCTTTTCAAGCGGCCAGAGGTACTGCTCCCCCATACCTCCAGTCACTCATCACGCCCTACACCCCGTCCAGACCCTCCCGCTCCGCCTCCGCTGGCAGACTGACTGCCCCATCCCTCCGGGCGCCTGGCAGCCGCGGTCGCGTCTCGCTCTTCTCTGTCCTGGTCCCTCGATGGTGGAACGACCTCCCGCAATCGGTCAGGACTGCGGAATCACTTCCAATCTTCCGCAAGAGACTCAAAACCCACCTCTTCAGACTCCACTACCACTGAACACTGTCCATCTAGTCAATCTGTCATCACCACTGTTTACTTGTTCAAAAAAAAAAAAAAAAAAAAAAAACCCACTAACCTTTTCTTTCCCAATGTTACAGGTATGATACGCAGATGCCTGCAATGATGTCTTTTGCCGTTTTACTGCACTGATCTTGTACGCTAACTTTGATTGTTCTCACCTTGTATTAATGCACATCTTGTAAGTCGCTCTGGATAAGAGCGTCTGCTAAATGCTTAAAATGTAAAATGTAAAAATGTATATTCTATCTGATATCAAAGCAGGCTGACATAGTATTTATTCAGGAGACACATTTAACTGAAACCAAGGCACCTATAATGAACAGGGACTGGGTAGGCCAGGTTTTTCATATCTTATTTGCCAGTCAATATCAATACTCAAAGTGTCAACATTGGTGCATAAAAAAATATTTGGTCATGTTAAAAGAGCACAAAGACATGGTTGGGCGGATGATATACATTGAAGCTCCTAATAATGGGTGAAAAATAAATCTGTGTAACATAGTAAACTCACACCTTGATTTTTTCCACAACCTTGTAAAAAGAAAAATGCAAGTAATATCCCCCCCACACACCTGTTTTCAGTACTTTGTGCACTCTCCCCTCACAAGGATAACACCACTAAGTCGTCTTCTATAGTGTTTTATGAGATTGCTGAACATATTGAGGGGGATCTTTGACTATTTTTGGCCATACATTACCATTATCTGGGGATTGGAATGAGCTTGAACTTCCACATTATTATGAGTATTAATATGGCCCGACTGCAAAGTTAAGACTAACTCAGATTAGTGGAGATTACTGACAGTTACCTTGTGGAGGAACATTAATATAATTTAAATTGGTGATAGCATTGCAATTTAATTATGTATCTCTGAGGCTACCAGTACAAATCTCAATATCAACATTTAGACAATATAACCAAATTATTAGGGAATTCCTTTGGGATGGTAAGAGACCTATGATTAATATAGCAGCTCTGAGTGACAGAGGTGGACTGACACTCCCAGTGTAGAGCTTTACAATGGGACATTTGAGTTGCTTAAATTAACGAGACACTGGGGGGACTATCATTCTAATTTGCCATTGGTTCAGATTTAAATATTGTTCACTACTCTTTTAAGGCAGAAGAAACTGGTGCCAGGACAGGAAAGCAATGATCTAAATCTTGCAGCACTTGCAATAAATTTGGTTAAAAATACAATAGAATGCTCAGAATTTCTCAGTATAAACACATATGCAGCCATATGGCACACCTCAGCAGTCTACATAGGCAAGCGGTTTGGTGGGAAATATGGTCTGGAATCTGAATACACAGACTTTGTATGTTTATAAAGATGGTGTGTTTATGTCATTTAAGGTGGTGATGGAAAATGCAATTTAGTTGACAAAACACTTCTCGACTTATGGGTTGCCTCAGGGCAACTATGGGCTTGCATCGACAGAGAGACGATAACTTGGTAGAGCAGCATTTTGCACTGCCGGATGCATCTCACTCTGCATCAGCGTGTTATAGGATGGTCTCAAAGGTGCAAGGAATTAAGGAATTAAACAGTGAGTTTGGGAAACTATTTTATCAAACACAGGATCGTATATCAGAGAGGTAATGGGTAAATTCATACAATACAAAATGTTTGGTTCAGAATAATAATCATTTATGCTGGAAATGTGAGAGGGATCCTGGCACTTTTTTACATGCCATGTGGGATCCCAATTCGGAAGGGAGTTCTGCAGGAGCTGGGGAAGTGTCTGGACAAACCAATCCCGGAATCACCAAGGCTATGCTTACTGGGAGACGGATCTGAAATGCCAGGGATTTCAAATGGAGAATTTGGTCTGGTATCACTGGGCTACATGACTGCCACTAGACTGATGCTACAACATTGGAAAAGCCCAAGCGGGTAAGCCAAGGGGTTAATGAGTGGATAAATATTATGGTAGAAACTGCATTTTATGAGTTAATGTAAGCCAGCTTGTCGGACAAAAAAAGGCAAATGTCAGGGTGTTTGGAATCGTTTTTAACCACATTAAGGTGAGAAATATGCATGTACCTCCCCATGAACTGAACTGTATATTTGGTGCAAGGGTGCCGTCTGTATGACTGTAATGTATTGAATATTTTGCTATTGTATTTAGTGTGACATGTTCAAACCAATAAAACATTAATTACAGCAAAAAAGTAAGAGGTACAAATGAAATGAACTAAGTTGAATAAATGCCTCTGCTCGTAGCTCGTAGCTTGCTGTTACTGAGAGAAGAGACTTGTCATGTGATGTCAAACCTGGATAAGTACACCATCAACAGCTCAAACAAACCTGGCTACGCCAAAAGCTTCGTTGGAACAGAAACCTGCATGCACGGGGTACCCAGAGGACCAGGGTGGTGGCGCACTGCCTTAGAATCAGGGGCTAGGGAGGGAAGGCCTGTCCTACCTGACATCTTTGCCCACAGTCATGGCAGCGATGACCTTCTTCACCGCCTCCTTCCTCTTCTCTTTCTTCTCATTGTTCAGCTCTGCTTTCAGCTCAAAGATTTCTCCTGAAACAGTGTCCAGACACCGCGTCAGCACAAATCCAGTATCAGATCACATAGAACTGCCACTCACTGCTTTCAACAGCAGAGGCTCTCTCACACCCCTCACCACCACAGTCAAGCCGCTCTTCCCCCTTCCCATTCCATCCTATTAAACAAACTCAGTGTATGTCATTAATTCCTTTCTGCATAAATTAGAAGCACATCAGCCCTTAAAAATGAAGTCATGGGAAGACATGCACAGTAACAGTACAGTCTGCGGCAACTAATCGCATGACCAAAACATAGGCCTAAATGGAACATGGAGAATAGAGGGATTTATGCAAGATGGTACAAAGAGAACAGGAATACACACACATCGGAAAACATACACACACACACTCACGCACGCACATTTCAATGAGGTCTCACCTTTTTTATTTGTGGTAAAGTATTTTGAATCCGTCATTATTGCAGTTTTTCCAACTCAGCTGTCAAAAAACGAATTAAATGCATACAGGATCAAATATACAGTCAGTGGAGGGAAAAATACAAAACTTTTCACAGCCCAGCTAACATCGCATAAAAATAGACAAAGAACCAAATGTTTAACGTTGCATGTTAGCTACAGAATTCCTAAGAAAATACGAGAACTACGTTAAAATGAATATGCATTAGGAACAGGCAGAAAGCACGCATACATATTCCCACAAGAGCCAGCCATTGCCTAACATCTAATAGAAGAAATCATATCAATGCACTGAAACGTACTCTATAAGCATGGGAGTAAATCACGTAAAATTATCAGCGTTGGTTAAAATCCACATTTATATCCAAGTCATCTTCATCTGGCAGATACTCATTTCGAAATAACAGATGAGATTGGACCGACCACACGATCTTAAATGTGCCTGGCTAACTTTACGGAATCCCTGTATATTTTTTCATTATAGAATCGTGCGCACGTGACGGGGTGATCTTGCAATATTCGTACAAATGTACAGATGGATTATGAACATTAGACTACGGATGACTTGTTAGTAGTAAGCATTCAGCTGCACACACTACGTGTATAGTATGTATAGTACAGTAGTTAAGATTAGTGCATTAACGGAATTCATGGTTTAACGGAATATGATAGTCTGGGGTTTTTATTTTTTATTGGGGCTAACGTTACAAAGCGAAAACTGAGGATTGGCATCATTGACACTAGCCTGCTGCATTACCAAAGATAACGTCGGACTACATTTCGCCTAAACTAACTAGCCACATGCGGACCTTTTGTGGAGGGGGTGTCCAGTGTATTTAGAAGAATTGTACGAATGTCTCAAAAATGTGATTGCTAGCTAGCAAGCTACAACTGTAGCTAGCTTGCTGGCAATATTGCAGGATACGTCACGAACACCCCCACACACTGACTACGTGAAACCATTGGTATTGGGCTAGCTGCTTAATGCAGACTTCAGGATAGATTGATTCTGTCTATTGAAGAGATAGATAGCATTAATCTGTTAAACATGTAGTCACACTTAATAAAGCTAACGTTTAGAGCTAATTCGCGTAAATAAAGCAAGTAATAGTGTTCCAGGTCATAAATAACGCAACTCAATCATTGGGTGTGACCCCTTCAAAGCAGCGGGTAGCCTAATTCGTTAGCTAGCCAGCTAGCTACTATTGGGGGAAAACACGACCCTTTTCCTGAAACAAAAAACACAATTAATGTTTTTAAATGTGATGTTAGCAAACGTATGTTATGCCAATGATGTGAAGGACTTACGGCTAGCTAGGTGAAGCTGTTTAGAATGACGCTAACGAAAGATGCTGCTTGCCTCCTTTCACTGCGGCGGCGGAGCAACCGAGGACGATGGAGCTCTCCCGGAAAAACAAGATGAGGAAAGGGGCAGCGGAGGAGGAGCGGCGTTACAACGGAAGTGAACAACGATCGACCGGAAAAAACCTTCCGGACCACTTTGAGACGAGGACAACACAGTGCTTCCTTGCGACGTGTACCAAAATAACTAAACTCTTTATTTGTGCAGAAAATACATCGTTAGTTCACACAATGCGATTATTAAAAATAACTCTACGTTCTATAGTTTTATCTACCACTGCACAGTTCACGTACCTCTATTTATTATTGCTTCAAGAATAAGTGCATCCGGTCGTTAGCACTTTAGCCAATGCTAGCTACTTTTCGTTTGTAAAACCTGTTGGAACTCACTGTTGTGATATGGCAGAACGAGGCGCCCACCTTACTACAGCCACTGCAGACGATGGACCCTCGATTTTTGAAGTCCTCGCGCAAGACTCATTGATGGGCTCTGTCAGACCTGCCTTGCAACACGCAGTGAAGGTTGTTGTTTTGTTGTTTTTTCTTCAGTATAGACACATTTTACACCAAACAACCGGAAACACTGTTGCAACGACTTAATTTGGCCTGTTATCTAGCTAACTAGAAATATAGATAATTAATTATATTTCGTTCAACATTAACGTTTTCCATATAGCTAGCTTAAAACTACATTTGAAATAAAAATGTATCTAGCTACTATAGTTAAATAGTATACTTCGAATTCAGTTGTACAGCCATTTAATAAATCAGTATCACGTAGCTGATATTTCCTCTGCGTAGCCTAATGAGAGGTCTGATATACTGTTGCAGGTTATGATGTTAAGAGTATGATCAAACTATTTATTTCCATGTACTGTCTACTTCCTGCAGGTTCTGGCAGAGTGCAATCCTTCACGCTATGGGTTCCTCTGGCGGTGGTTTGACGAGATCTACGCAACTCTCGATTTGCTGCTACAGCACCATTTCCTGTCAAGGACTAGTGCCTCGTTTTCTGAAAACTTCTATAGTCTGAAGCGTGTGGTAACCTCAGGACCTGCGAGGCCAGCCCATCTTGGGCTCCTCCGAAAGCAACACTGGCGCTCTCTGCTCCTGTTAGCCCTCTTGCCCTACCTGAGGGCCAAGCTGGAGAAGATTTTAGCCAGACAGAGGGACGAGGACGATTTCTCTATCCAGTTGCCTCAGTCGGCCTGCCGCCGGATGTATAGGGCCTTCCTGGCTGCCTACCCCTTCCTCAGCATGGCCTGGGAAAGTTGGGTCTTCTGCCAACAGCTGCTCTACATCTTTGGCCGGACGTCACGCCACTCGCCCCTCCTGTGGCTCGCTGGGGTCAGGCTCCTGCACCTGAATGCACGGGACATCCGTAACATGGATCTGAAGCCCAGCACCCCTTCCTCATCTGCCAGCCAAAGGTGATTAAAGAATTCAATTATTTGAGCGGCGGTAGAGTTTACAGGTTTGTTACGTGTAACTGTTACACTTAAAGCTGTTGAACTTGGAGTGCCTTCAAAAGGCACAGCATCACAAACTATTTTATAGAGAGCATAATATGAGGGTAAAGTCTTGAGATTTTGATGCGTGTTTAACAAGCACTGCACTCTACTTCCCATTAGCACCTTTGGAAAACATTCTATGCCAACAATTGAACACACCCCTGTCTACTACTTTGTTGTAGCACTGCCATTTGTGTAAGTTCTCCTCCATTGCAGATTTTCTTTTATATCATTCACTGACCTATGGCACTTTCCTCCTTCCCCCAGTGTTGGCCAAAGGTTCCAGCAGCTGTTGTCGACGGCAGTGGGTGGTGTAGCCTTATCCCTCTCCACCAGTCTGTCCCTGGGAGTATTTTTCTTGCAGTTCCTAGAGTGGTGGTACTCTTCAGAGAACCAGAGCACGATAAAGTCCCTGACTTCCCTCCCCACTCCACCACCTCCTCTCCACCTTGACCAGGACCAAACTGCGTTGGCAATAAACAAAATCTGCCCACTTTGCCATAAGGTCCGTGCCAATGACACTGCTCTGGCAACCTCCGGTTTTGTGTTCTGTTACCGTTGCATCTACATCTATGTCAAAGCCCACCAGCAGTGTCCCATGACTGGGTATCCCACTGAGCTTCAGCACCTAATCAAGATCTACTCCCCAGAAGGGTAGATGGGCAGGTGTCAAATCCGTGATGTATTCACCTCATCTTTAGGTCTCCATTAGCCTTGCAAGCTTTGTGAAGGACTGTACTGTACTGTCAGGGAATGGTGGAATGACAAGATTGTTGCTGTGCGACAACTACATGTGAACATGTCTTGTGAACAAATGTTCAGTGGGATAGGTTTTCTGTTCTCCAGAATACCGCGGTTATATTCTGTTTCCAATTTGTAACTGAAATATATTACAGAAATTTTTCATATAATGTCTGGGAACTACCTATCACTAGACCTAAGTGTACTTTTATCGGAGCACATGTTGCGGGTTCTCTAGTGCAGTTTCAATCAATTTAGGCAATTAAGACATTCAATTTTAACATGTCGATATGCTAAAAAGTTTTTCAAATCAAAATAATTCATTGATAATGATGAAATGGTTGTGATTATTTTGTTATTTTGTTAACAAAAATACACTCAATTGCTCTCACACAAGATGTTCTGAAATTGGAATTCTACATTTTAAATGAAAATATAGCAAATGTATATGGTGCCCAATGATGTCTGGGTCTAACTGATATGCATGTCGATTTCCATGTGTTAAATATTGTATCTTCAAACATCTCTTTATATTAGACTCATTGTAATGCTCCCCATGAAGCATGCCTGAAGAGATTGAAAAATCAGTTGTACCTAAAAAAACAAAAATAAAGTCCAGTTATTTTTGTGATTCACTGCCCCAATGTAGACTGATGTGAGGGCTGGTGTGGGCCAGCAGCTGCTTTTGAACATCTGCCAGTAAAGCTTGACTTGCATAGCAACAGCTACTAGGAATTGAAGAGGGGCCATTTCTGCGAACAGTCAATTATGAAAGCACATCTCACCAAACAATAACAGGATTCTGAATTTGGCTGCTCCTTTTTGGCTGATGGGTCGGAAATAAAGCACAGAAGTACGAAGAGGCTTATTTCCCCCAGTAGTTGTTCATTCAAGACCTTGGCGTGCATTTGTAAAAATGCCAAAGACATTTCTTTAGTGCCCGATTTGAAACAATTTAGGGAGTTCTTGGAAATTAAGACATAAGCGGTCCCATAAACTAGTCTAACATAGCACTTGCTCATGCTGATCAGTTCATTACACTGCATCACAAATGCATGGTTTGTTTTAATATATGCACAATTCATTAATGTACCACAATTGAGTTAATTCTAATGAAAACCAATCTTGCATCACCCAATGGGACTCCCAGTCAGTTGGGATTGGTCTGCACTGAGGCACATCACTGGATTTTCCTTTCATTTCTTGGCAAAAACCTTTAACCATGTATAAATTACATCAAAAGTTTCTCACACTTAGAGCTCGTCATGCAGACCTCGAGTCCCACCGATTTATAAATTAAGTTCACTTAATGTTAGGGTGAAAGTAGATTTGAATTAGGAAGCCATACTAGTATTGAACCAGCAGTGTCAAGTACTTCAAAACATTCCATTCTCATGTACACAATGGATTTAACTTCAGCACGTGAGATTGGAGAACAAGTGGAACACAAGCAAAGCCAATGCAAATGTAAGCAAATTGGATGTTTGCATATCAAGATCTCCAGACTGGCATCCAACAGCAAACTGGAGCAGATGTGCATGCAAGTGGAGATTAAAAGTCCACAGTAAGAGGTTGTAAATATGCATTACAAGCTTTGGCTTTATCAGCTAAAAGGGCTGAATTGTTATTCATTTCACATCGACTTGTGGGAATTTTGGCATGGCAAATCCATGGAATCCGGCAGGCATTTTGGCTGTTTTGCAGGAAATTATATAAAACAAATTTGAAAAATGCATTTTGAACTCAAGTAGCAAAATGGTCCAAAAATAACTGGTTCCTTTACCAATTTTGATTATATTAGGTGCGCTTTTGTACAGCTTTTTATTCCAAAACTGTAATGCAATTGTGAATTTACTTTAAGCCATTTTTACACCAGAGATATGCATTTCAGATTTATATGAAAACAGAGTTAGCAATTATGTATCAAGAGTGTTAGCATTAGTTAGAGCCATGTTTATAGGATTTGAATTTGTGACTTCCACTCCATATCAATCAACCTGCAACCCTGTTAGGAGTGCCTTTACTGTAGCCCAGAGCTGGTCAAGTACAAAATGTACCCAAGAGAAGGAGCCTGACAAGATGTAGGAAAGTGAAGAATCTTGGCTTTTATTACAGAGTGCAAGCAAACATTCAATTTAAATGCCTTTAACATGATTTGATCTAAATGAAAAACAAGGTCACTTCATTGTAGAGGATTTCAAGGAAAGGTTTGCCATGTAGACAGGAACATGTTAAAACCGTATGTTGTCCCCGGTTAAACTTTAAACTTTAACTTGATCTTTACCAAAAGGGTGGAAACTTTTTTTAGGCTGCATGGTTTAGAAATCTCAAGGGATTTTCTTCCCAAAACAAAACAGCCAAAGCAAAGATGTACAAGTAATGTTTAGATGGCACGTGGTGTTAAATTCCAATTTCGGAGGCCGAAGCTTCACATCTTAACCCTCACTTAGCCTTGAGTGGATTGGAATAGCGCGACACAAGAAACCCCATTGTTGATTTAAACCTCATGCTTGCTGGAAAGTACTTAAGCTGTTCAACAAACATATTAACCAGATTCATGAGCTATATTTATCATTTCACTATCCAAAAAGGTGCTTCTCATTAAACAGTCTCAGCAACAAATTAAATCTAGCAGCTGGCCCTAACCGGCATGCCATCTTGGTTGCTCATGATATTTTAACAGCACAGACATGTCACCCACATGGATCAATTACAATAAAGTTGACATTAAAATGGGGGGAAACTACACTAACTTTGAATGGAAGACCACTCATGCTACGAGTACAATCCATCCCATTTCTGACAGAAATAAACAAGAGGCCACTCCTTCCACTACAACTGTAGATGAAGGTTTGCAACGTCTCTCAGAGGCCCCCTTGGGTCCACATCCAGTCGTGGTTCCCAGGCCTTCACCAGTCCCTTGTGGCGCATAAGAATTCCAACTACCCAGCCTTGGCAGGAGAAAGGTCACACAAAGTGGCCTTTCCCTGAGTGAGGCTGGGGATTGGAAAAGATCAGTGTGATCAAACAGAACCTACATATTGGGGAACTGAAATTGTCAATGTCAACTTTTTGGATGAAACCACAGCCAAGAAGCCCTAGACTGGATAGTACACAGGACAGCCCCATGGTCATCCAGTGTGATGGGTTCGCCATTTGATTTAAAAAAAAGGTGCATCTGGGTTGAACCAGCTTTGCATGGCTCTTGCAGGCACTGTCAGGATTCAAATTCACTTATACCTTGTTCCCTGCGACCATAGAAGGGAAACGGCAAGTCAGGCGATTCTTCCCCTCATTGTTGTAGCCTTGCCAGATTTGTGATCCTAGTTATAGCTGGTTGGTCTCAAATATAGCTCCAACACTGACATGAAGCATATCGCAGGCTCTGAAAGGAATTTTACACAAGATTAAATGGGACACTGAAATGCAAACTGGCTGAACTAGTTAATGGCAGGTTTAAATTGGATAGACAATGCATGTATAAACATTCCCCTTAATTATCATAGCTCCTTATACTGCCAAAATCCCATTTGATGGTTCCAATCAGAAAATGAATTTACACTTCATGTCCATATTGAACCAATTAATGCTTACCCAAGTCGATAAGGTATTAGGCCTAGTTAATGTCCAGAGTCTGCATGTGACAAAACCCATGCTGGTCCAGATCCAGAAAATGTATTGAGTTGTCATGCATATTCACTCCTTTTATTCTGAAATACATGTATTATCACTTTGACACTGGCCATTCAGCAATTCCAACAAATGAAAGTGACACCCTTTTTACATTATGTATATATACATTAAATTTTTTTATTTATTTGTTTCTGATTTTATCCCATTTTTCTCCCAATGTAGCCAATTAGATTATTTTTAGCAATCCCCCTAGTTTGACACTGGCCATCAAACCTACAGAGCAACTGGTCTTCAACCTCAAGCTACAAATGAAAGTGACACTTGGCCGGGGAATTGAACCCCGGTCTTGGCCAGCGTCGGACGTTTAACCACTGTTCCACGCGGGAGGCCATCATCACTGAATTTAACATTGCACAAGACACTTGCTTACACAGGAACAATCCACATTTTAGGAAATACAAATTGCAGCCAAACTGAAGAGAGTACAAATGGCACCATCTAAAAATTAAATTAATAAAAAGGCCTACAATTTTACATATCAAATTCATGCAAACTGAACATTTTTATGCAGCCTTCTACACAGGTTCTACTTTTAATGGGTTGGGTTAGCAGTTTGGTGTAGCCAAACCTCTAGCATCAACTCAGAGAGAAGATTACACATTCAATCACACCTTAGTCAGCACCTTCACAGGAAGGCAATACCAAGTCAGGCGATTTTGCTCTCATCATTGTTAATTGCCCAGCTTTCCCAAACGTTTAGTATTACCATAGTTTCAGCTGATCTCTTGTAAATATTTTTGTATCAATTACACTGGTCTTTTTAGCAAGCAGATCAGTAAACATTTATAAACAGACCAAAGACCAGTTTTAAGACCATTTTAACCTGTGAAATACAGCATCCAACTGGATGGGCGTGGAAATGGTATTCTTAAACAGCCTGATTGACACACCCCCACCCCAAAAAGGAGGAAACGATCATAGCATTACATTTACTGCAATTCTTAGAACACGTTATGGTTATGTTACATGGCTTTTCACACAGATAACCAACCTTCGCTATTCTTACCAGCTCACTTTAAATACGCGATTGTACAAGGGTTACACCCATATAGGTGGCAACACAATCCTGAAAATGTATTATGATCCACGCTTATAGAATTACAAATGCATACAGTTACCTTAACCTTGCAGTAGTGTGGGTCGGCGCTTATAAAAGGGGATTTTTAAAATTTAGACAAATGTTAATTGGTCATGGTTCAAGAGGGGGGAAACAATTGTGAAACCTGTTGAGCAGGGGGTCCAATACTCAACATCAAATTACCTCGAAACTACATTGACCATATTTTCCATATTTTAGTCTTTAGTCATCCACTATTGACTAATGGATTTTTGACGAGTACACCTTTCAAGAATGAGGGGTTAACATGAATGGCATCGCGTAATCCTGAACGAAATCGTAAAATATCCTAGCCAATATTGATAAATTTGCCTCGAGTATTTTGAACGTCGCTCTTCAGTTAGACAACAATACACGAGGTAACGTTAGCGACTGCAACAAATCGCTTCGTCAAAATCTTAATTTTACATACCATTGTCAAGGTTCTGTCGACAGACCAACATTGGTTATTTGCCAACTTCCACAATTCTTGCGGTTGTTTCACGGGTTTTGTAAGACACCCACGTGAATAGCTAATTGATCATAATCGCATTATTTCCGAGAATGCAAGAATTTTATGCAAAACACGTGCGCGGACTAAGTCATTCACCTGCAAGCGCCACATGGCCTATCAGGGTTGTCAAACTCATTCCACCGAGGGCCGAGTGTGTGCAGGTTTTTGTTGCAACCAATGCACTACTCCAGGTGATTTCAATTAGGTCGCTCCCTTGGTTGAAGAAGTGTGCTAATTAGTGAAATCACCTGGTGTAGTGCATTGGTTGCAACAAAAACCTACACACTCGGCCCTCGATGGAATGAGTTTGACACCCCTGGCCTAGATCTTCCCATCAACCATCTTGTGCAGAAACTGGCAGTAATTCAGGTTCATTGTCAAAGCACTTCTTCCCAGGCTGCACTTTTAAAAGAACCGCTAATTTGTTGTATACAAATGGAAGGTAGGCGTACTGGTTATGACAAAATCAACACATCCTTGGAAACCAATTTCCAAGTGTTATATGTGGGAAATGTTCCATATTTAAAGCCCCATGGGGCATTATTGGTGTGGGTTGCGGTTGAACGGTAAGGCATCATGTCGGGGCGGTGCAAACCTGTAACTAGTGGGCAAGCAATGTCAAGGTGAGGATGGTATATTATGCCCCTTCATGATGTTATACAGCGGTACATGTGCGAGTCAAATTACATTTAATCCCAAGCCCCCTAGTGATTTATCAGGTACCGGCCAAATAATCGTGAAAATCCTTAAAATCACATTCGACAAACCCGCTGCAATTTCGCACAGGAACAGCCTTCACTCAACTCGCCTACAGGTAATTACACCGCATTAATTTACCGATAGAGGGGGACAGCTGTAGTAACTGCCAGGTACCTCCCTGTTAACGTTAGATAGCTAGAAAGCTGGCTATATCTGCTATTGAATTCGGGCGTGCGCTGGATTGCTAGCTAGCTCCAACGGCTGTGAAAATAATAGAAGGCATCTTTGAACAAAAATGATACCCACCGATTCACTGGAGAGCCAATGGATGGAAGGTTTTCCTTTTCACCTTAAAATCAGGAAGCAATCAATACCCAAGAAACCAGGTGCGCTGAGTTAATTGATCAATTAAGTGCTGAGTAACGATCTACACACACTGCAGCTCTCAGGGCAAAAGTGAATACCACTGCTCCAGATATTAGAAAATACAAATGATCACACAGAAGCGAAAAAGAGGATACGTTATTCCATAGAACTTGTTTTAATAACTGTTACGTGTAATTCAATTCAGTGAGCAGAGAATACGTTGCCTTTCTGTATTAATATCTAAAATATGTGGTACAACGTTACAGCATTATCAAAATTCTTTGACAAAAATTGACAGATTTATTTTCCCACTTAAAAGGTCTGGTGCTTGTAAAGTTATCCACAGGCACACAAAATCAGTTATTTTGGTCAAATTACATTGGCACATGTTAGGGAGCGACATTGCAAAGCGGTTAGGCCTCAACTTTAAGGAAACAAATTTAAAGTTGTTACATTTCTTCCTAAACTGATGTTAGCATTATCCGCTGGATAATACATAGGCAAAAGGTAAACCCTCCGGAAATACAAAATCCCTTGCTTCTAACCAAATGGCCAACTACATTTCGGTCACCTCCGTGGATTAAACTAGACTACAAGTGCACTTCAGCCTCCTCTCCCGTTAAATAAAGGAAATAAAGCAGGCATATCTTGGTCTGATAGGTAACGTATTGGAATGTCTTCCTAATCTTTTTCTTTGCAGATGCAGCCACACAATAAGATAATGGCCACAGTTATAGCTATTGTCCTCTCCCACCATTTATGTTTTACATGTAGAGCTGTATGTTTTAAATATTCACTTATAGTGCAGAACATTTATTTAAGCTGTGAGTTCAACAAACCTGTCAGGCTCCTAAGCACTCAATCAAAACTGACCTGTGTTGATACATTGCCCTTGTTTAGCATGTGACAGATGGGTACCAACAGCACATCTGCCTGTAGAACGTTACTAAATGTTGGGGAAACAGTGCTCCTGGAGGGCTGGCATATAAGCAGGTTTCCACCAATTACCCTGGCCCCAATTAGCTGTGTACACCAACACCACTTTGCTTGTAGATTAGACCCTAGTAAACCCTGGTTTAACCCTACCCCTTCCCTTTCTGCAACAAACCCATTAAAACTGCAACTCTAAAGAACCCTTTTTCCCTTTCTGCAAGATCAAGAAAAGGTTTCATTTTTTAATTCATTTTTGCATTTTTCATTTTGTTTCTGATTTTATCCCATTTTAGTAGCCAATTACACTCGCTATTGGACAGCCAATCGCCACCCCTGGTGGCCAGTGTCGAACGTTGTAACCACTGGACCACGCGGGAGGCCTAAATAAATTCATTTTTAAGTTCTTTACATATTCTCTTTAATTTAAGCAACTACTGAACTCCTGCTGCGTAAGAAAAAAAAAGTTGCTTAAATTTCTTTAGCAAAGGTTAGACAAATCACATTTTGTTGTCAGAATGAAAAGGCTTTAATCAGAGAATATAATTAATTTACCTTTGTTTACCTTACCTTTGAAGTTACCTTGTGTTGCATTATTTATTTGCTTAGTTAGCAAACATCCATAAGGTACTCATAGAGTACTTGACCAGAGATGTTCTGCTCACATTTTTTTTGGTTCTTGATTAGACCTCATAAGCATGTTCCTCTCCGTCTCGCAAACTGGACACAAGTCATTAGACACTTCCACCGTGTGTGAACATGCTAAACTAGAGCAATGTACATAGCTTGCATTTTTACATATTGACCTGTTTGGTTGGACCTTACTGAAGCCTAGCTCAAGACTACAATGGTGGTTTTCTATGCTAACCATGCTACTGACCAGAAATGGAAAGTTGACTTTCTGATTTGGATTCCACTCGGTTCTTAAACACTAAACATGGTTTACAGTAGCAGAGTGGGGAAGTAGCCACCATAGAAATAACAAAATTACAAAAAAGTTGGAAAAAAAATATACAAAAGCAAATTTAACTGAAAAACAAAATAGCCCTTGTTACCTGTAAACTTTATTTTGTCATATAGTTTTTCTGCTTCCAAACCCAGCACATAAACCAGACACAAGACTTGCACATCTCACAAACAGGGACCCTATTTTAGCTTAAGCACACACAAAAACACAGACACTGGACCTGGGGCGTCAGGGCCTGAGACTGACTCAAACCTCTGACACGAAAAGAGGAAGCGACCAAGCAACATTTACTTGCTTAAGAGCGGAAACGGATTCGAAGGTATCCTGGTTAACAGAGCTTTGTGAGACAAGCCGGCACAGGCTAGGAGACTGTGGAGCAGGACGGAGCAAAGAATTCGGTGGAGTGGGGATTCATACGTTCTGAATGCCACGGTCATGGCCATCCAACTGCACCTTGAGCTTGTGCAGTTCCTCAATCTCCTCATGGTGGCGCTCCGTCTTGTGGCGGACCAGCGAGCGGTAGAAGTGGATGGTGAAGACCACGAAGATTAAGCCCACGGGCACCATGATAATGGTGGAGGCGAGGGCTGCCTTAAAGCCGCTGTACCCAGGCTGTACGGGGCTCGGCGTGCTACAGTTGGCCCGCACGGTCCCTGAATCGACAGGCAGGAACTTGATCCAGCAGAGGAGCACCACCTCTGCCAGGAAGAGCAGGATTCCCAGGGCGGTGGAAAAGCCCCAGGCCAGCTCAATGTAGTGGTGCATGCGCTCGTGGGGCGACTCGCTGACGGAGTTGAGGTTGTGGATGTTGCTGACAGCCTCCACGTTGGGCAGGATGCACGTGCTGATGAGGAGGGCGAAGAGGTGCACAGCAACCAGGACGGTGGTGCACACGCGGGGTAGATACTGCATCTCCATCAGCACCATGGAACCTGGGGAGTAGTTGTACTGTCAACATCTCCAGCTGCACCTCCACCATGGCTCTGACCTGGTGGAATTTATTTTATGTTGCATGAATAAATAGTATTTGCTATCACCCCCCCCCGCAGTAGACTGATGCTAGCAATTTGTTCATTATAGGACTTTCAACATTTTTGTGTTGCCAATTCATGCATATGATCCATTCATCTATTGAATTCTCTTGAATTCATGGTCTACAATCAAGACCTTGATTAGTTTAATCAGGTGTTTAGTGCTGGGCTAGAACAAAAGCCTGCACCCACACTGGCCCTTCTCGGATAAGATTGGACACCCCTGATAAGTGTATTGCACTGATTCACTTACAATTGACAGGTATCATCCTTCCATATGAAATCTTATCAATACAAGTACTGAATTACTGCTATAGGTTCACTCTTAAGCAATACTAGTTTAAAGCTTGGATACGCTGCGAGTGCCTGTTTGATTACTTCCCATTAATCACAGGGCATACACTCTTAAACTCACCATGGCAAAGCCTGACAGTAGGGCAGAGGTGCGACTGGAGGCCTTGAGTTTGGCACGGCTCAGATAGAGCTTCCTCCAGGACAGTGCCTGCACGGAATGGTGGTTAGAGGTGACCAGCTCCAGGTAACTCCGGCGCACCCAGTCCCTGTAGTCCATCCCCCCTCCGTCCTGCAGGCGATCTGAGGCCCCAGGGGCAGGGGAGCCCATCGGCACGTTCAGCTCGCTGTTCATGGCAACTGTGAGGGCAGCATTCGAAAAGGTGGGGCCTTCGCACATCCAAATATATTTGGTTGCAGGTGTGTAGAAGTGGAAATCTCAAGCAATGAAAGAACTCCTGCACACGGCATTAACTCACATTTATTTGAATATGTTTTTGGTGTATGTGCATGTCATTGTATGGCCTGTTTGTATGATGATGCCTTAATGCTGTACACAAACTGCCTAAAAGCTTAGTGTAATAAACATCATATTTTTTGCAACTTTAATACAGTGCAGTTTTTTCTTTCAACTTTGAGCACGGCAAAAGGGCTGAAGTGACCACAAAGTACTTATTTTTAAGTACAGCAACTGCAAAAACTACAGTGGATGGCATGTTGCCTAAATAAGCACACTTTAAAACTCTCTGGACGTCAACAAAACTGCTGCAACTAAAAAGAGAGGTTGATTGACATGTCTGTACCTAGCAGTACACACCAACTGGAACAAAATCAATTCGGGTGCAAAATGCTTTCATGAGAGCCAACAGAAAATGGAACAGGAAACCCAGAACACACAGCCCTACACACGCACACCCAAATACAGGAAATGCCAAAGATCTGAGGTTTAATGACGGTGTAGTCTTAACAGAGTGCATTCCCTAATGACAAGAAATGTATCCAAATACTTACTTGGCTGTCTTTCCACTATATTGTTAGCGACTTTCATTACACATCTACAAAAAAAAAAAAGAAGGAAAAATACAGTGGAGATTAGCACATCACCAAAAGCATGAGCACTGGCGGTGTGCATGTTTCAATACACCTTCTATGGTTATCAATCTCAGTACCTAGCAAAGGTTTTGGCCATCCTGAAGAAAAGGGGAGGGCGGACATAAATCAAAATGTTGGCTAGCTAACTTGATGCTAAAGCCAACAAATAAATCAGAGCAAAAATGAAACTGATAAAATACTAAAAACAACACAAATTTGGCATAGTTGGGTTTAAATTGTTCACAATTTGACATTTACAATGATTTTTAGCATTTTCGTTACGTATAATTGCTCCCTGACTAGGCAGTTTTCGCTAGCCAACAACCAGTATTTAGACGTAACGTATGAGTAAGTTACTAACGTCAACTAGCTAGCTACATCATCAAATGGATGGGTGGGCGAGCAAGCTAGCAAGATAGATTTCAATGAAGAAACCATTTAATTATGCACATCCTACTCGTTAGCCAACATTTGATATATATACAGGTATTTAACTTCAGCCAGATAGCAAGATTTTCTAGCTAAATGACGTGAACAACTGGTGCTAGCTAGAACTAGTAACGTAATACTGGGCTGGGCTGGACACGAGCAAGCTACCTTTGAGATTCGTACAAACCTTCGTTATAAAACATGAGTTACTGTGCTAAGTTAACGTTAATCGTAGTAACGTTTGCTTAGACCGAGAAACTCGGTGATTTACTAGTTAGCATGTTAGGTAGCAAACGTTACCTCACAACGGCGGCTGATTCTGATATCAAGCATTTTATATCCACACAAACGAGTTTGCTACTTTAAATCCGTTTTTAAAAATTCACATTTTCTACGCCACGTCAGTCACAGATGAGCGAGCTAGCTTCAGTAGCCAACAATGAAAATAGCTAGCTAGAACATAATCACCAAGTTAACGTTGGCTGTAATATATCGTATATCTTATCACCTGTCATTTTTTATGTTGTCAAAATTAATTTCCAATAATGTGAACACTGTACAAATCGGACGACTCCACTTCCTTTGTGCGTTCACATTAGGGAGCTACGCACATCTCTGAAATTTCTCTGGGGCTATTGACAACTAACGTTATCGAAGTTAGCGACCACGACCTATGACAGACGTTAGCTCCGAAGATCTAACATGGCTGGTATATTTCATTTATTTACCTTATTGCCAAGAATTCCTTGGGAGAGTTTCATTTAGAAACCGGCAGAACCCCACCTGCTATAAAAAAAAAATCCAGATGCAATGAGATGCTGTGCCCACCTACGTTGACTGCAATATTTGTGTTCCGTTGTCCTTCCCCTTTTTGCACTCATTCTGATCACGTGACAAGGGTGTAGCCAACGCTGCAGCGAAAAAAGTGGCATTCAGAAACCGTAGTTCCAGATGTGACCAGCTGTCAGAACCACCGACACGTAAAATCTAACAAAAAAATCATTTTTCTTTCCTTTCAAATGAGATATCACTGTTAATAAACAACCACACAAATTGACAGGCAAATTAAATTGACAGGGAATGTCATTTCCTGTGTTGTTTACGTGTATTGGTACATTAATCTCTGTCGATATATAATCATAATTAACTGACGTTACTGTCTGTGTATTTAAATGCATTGGGCTACAGTGTGGTTCAACTCTCAAACATAACAAGCTGACCATAGGCCGTATGATCAATTAAAAAAGGGAGATTCCTTGGCTTTGGGGGGGTGTATATGAGGTACAGAAATACAATACACACTCCATGTGTCTGGATCAAAGCCTAAAACAAACACAGGACATTACATGATGTTGATAGACAAGGAACAAAAATTAGTTGTGTGTCTCCTAGCTGCAGATTCCTCCATTAATGGTTGATAAGGCACAGGCACATATACATCTAGAGCACCTACAACAAGCAGTATTATTTCCAAGATGTTTGTTTATGCCAGAGAAAAATACATAGTGTAGTTTTAGTGTAATCCTTGAAAAAAATGTAGTTTTCCAGAGCCATACTGAATAGGGAAATTGTACATCCTAGCTTTAAATATTTACAGAATGCAGGTATAAACATTGTAAAACAAAACAAAAATTAAAGTGAAACCCATTTGCTTTCATCAAGAATTTAATGCCCGAGAATCTATAAACATGTGACATCTATGGAAAACAAAAGTCAACAAATCAGACAAATTGTGTCAACCTTTTCATAATATAAATCTCACTCCATAATTTGGCCATATGCTAAAGAGGAAACTGTTAATTATGGTATGTTAGTTCTCATTATATGACAATAAAAAGCATATTTGCACAAACTTAATTACTTGAGCATTCAGTTAATGCGTGCCATTTCAAAAAAACAAAGCACCCTTTTAAGGCGATTCAACTTCTCCTTGATTATCAAATTCTATCTTCAGTCAGAATGTAGTTAAATATATTTGCCAGCAGGAGGCAAGCTCGGCTAACAAGTCTCCTGTTCTTAAAATGGTGGTTCTGAAAATTCTGAAAAGGAACCGGTGGCAACTCTTGCATCCTGCTAACTGATTATAAAACGTTACTAGCTCAAAAATCTGGGAGAAAGACTGCTCGCTGACATTCGTGAAACCACATTGCCAGTATTTACAATAAACAGTCATAGAATAAACTAGCTGTTGAACACAGGCAATATGCCAAGTGAATGCCAAATACCACATTGCCTATCCCAGCATATAACTTGCATTCATTTCAACAACTAATCATGCACTTCAAATACCTGAAGAGGTGAAGTTCATGTGCAATTACAGTCTGTTACCAGCTGTATGGGGTTCCTCAGTTTGTCGGAACTCAGTGACCCATTATCGGAATGTGAAATGTAGAATACCCACTGACAACTGACAAAGTTTTCTTATGAAAGAGGAAATCAACAACCTGTTATAAATGTTTACTTATCTGTGCAGTTCATAATCTGAAATTCATTAACAAAACAAACACACACAGATAATACTTTGTACTGTGGATTGCTTATGTTGTGACATCTTAAAAGGGCAGCCCTTCCCATTGATTCCTTGATGTATGAAGTATACACATTCATACATATTCAATATCAATTCATTCACTGCAACATATGCATTTTTTTCATTCAGGGTAATTGGGAAACAGCATGAACCACCTTGATTTACAAGAATAGCCCAAAACTACCATTGTTGAAGACTGAACAATGGAAACACTGATAATTAACACGCATGTTCATGGCAGGGAACATAAGCATCCATTGAGCAGCACTGGACCGCTCACAAATACTTTTTTGAGAATTGAAAAAACGGAGACAAAAAATTTAACTCCAGAGTAATTACCCTGTTCTGTGGTCAGCATTTGAATGTATCGATACACAGCAAGGTGCAGGAAAGGGGGAGATAGAAGCCAGAAATTCCCTCTTACACCCACACAACACAGGTAATGCACAAACAGTACATTTAGAGACAGTTCCTTTGCAAAGTCTCATTGCCACAGCCGAAGGCCTATTTTCTCCAGAAACAGGAGTGTGTCGATTGATGAGCAGGCCGGAGAGATCCACACGCGCCCGCTTCAGTTCTGCTGTCGTTGAGGGTCACCTGAATAGTCAAAGGCTTGGTAGTGTAAGAGGTACAAGCGAGCAGATCACCCCCACCCCCCTTTAAGGCTGAAGAGTTCTTTTCCACGACAGCAGTTCTAGGCATTACACAGATCTTTCCTCTTGGTGATCAGAATATTCACTAGTGAATGCTGCGCCCCCATATCGCAGCTGTAGAGAGACAGGGTTACACACAAACGGGAAAGCAAAAGCCTCTCCAGTAGCAGTCTTACAGTCAAGTGGGAATCAGAGCAGCGGACTGTTAGACGATGCCCCATTAAGCTGTGGGAGAACGATGAAGCATGAAACTGTGGCCGCCAGGATTCCACTGTTGCCGTCGGGGACGGGGAAAAAACGTATTCAGCTGTGCCAGGCCACGGCGGCAGGGGTTCAACCCAGGAAACGGTTTACTGGGCTGGAGCCGTGTCTCCCCAGCTGTGCAGCTGAGGGAGACAGTTGGGCGTGTGTGTGTGTGTGTGTGTGTGTGTGTGTGTGTGTGTGTAGTGTGTGCATGTAGTGTGTGCGTGGGGTCTCAAACACGGAAACTCTCTCCTCTGCCGTCGATGTGTCGCAGGCGCAAGTACACGTCGGTGCCGATGCCCTGCATGGACTGAATGGACAGGGAGCCTCCCAGGTACTCAGCGTATGCGCGCGAGGTGGGAAGGCCGAAGCCAAATCTGCAAGGGGGAGAGAGCGGCGGACACAGAGAGTGAGCAACTGCCCCATAGGCAGTCTGATGTACAGCTGCTGTCCTAACCTGGAACATGGGGACTCTCATCTCTTACCACAGAACAGTATCAACAAATCAGATCAGAAACAGTGTTCAAAATGCAGTTAGTAAACCCGTGTATTAACATTTTCCTTTTGTTCGGAACTAAGTATGGCGTTATTTGCAGGAGAATAATCGAATAGCTGCGTGTGCTTTGCGATTGCAGTGGGAGGACTGGTGGCATGCAGTAGAGACAGCAGGGGGCGCTGCTGGCACTCTTACCCGTGCATGGGGCCTGACTGCGGTCCACTGTTGGTCATGTTGTTGAAGAGGTTGCTCATGCGGGGGTCCTGCACACTCTCCTCCGCCGTGCTGAAGTGATAGTCCATGACCTTGGCCAGGATACTGTGGGGGATTCCACCGCCCCGGTCAGAGATCCTACAACGGCAGCGAGAACAGTTACACACCGCTCCGTCTCGACTCCAGCTTCATCTCCGATAGAGATAACTTTATTAACTTTCCTGGCCTTGGCCCCCATGCAATCTGCAATCTGATTGCTATCATTTCACACACTTTCTCCATCGAGGAATTTGTCAGTAGTAGCAAATGACCATTGGTTCATTAGCGAAACACATCCCTGGAAGTTATAAGCCAGAGTTATACCACATCAGAGCGAGAAGTTGGTCAGGCTCATAGTTATGAGCGTGAAAAGTGGGGCTACACACGGGTAACCTCTAAACTCCACTGGAGAACCATAACGTAGCTACTGATAACATAACTCCAAGATCAGTTAAATGCAGAAAGCCTCTCTCACTCACATCACAGCCATTGAGAGCAATAACAATTTGATTATCATCAAGACTGCCTTGACACTCTCGTTTTTCTTGTCTTTAAAGCCATCATCGCTACTTTTTCATTTAATCGTGCCACATAAAACATTTCTATTAAAGAAACTTGAAAAATGCTCTGAGACAAAGGTTAGGAATAAACACAATTAGCATATTGTTAAACAGCCTTAAATGTGACTTAATACTCACTGAACTCCCCTTTCCTGTGGCCTTCCCCCGACAGTCCTGAACATAATGCTACACGCACACATATTTCATTGTGGAAAAAATCCAAACCCATGGAAATAAGCAGACTGAAATGGCTGAACAGGGGTAAATATAGTACATTATAGTACACTATAGTTGACATGCATCTCATTTGAATTTGTTATCGGGGAAAAAAAGACAAAGGAGAATAAAGAGGCTAATGCGGACACAGATGGGGGCACATTAGGTTGGGGGGGGTCCTGCTGGGACAATGCAATCGGAGTACTCACTGTACAAGGCACACATAAAAATATTTCCAGACGACCTCTCATAAAAGGTCGCTTACGAAACATCCAAGCAATGTCAACACATACGGCAGATAGTTGAGCACAAAAGCTCTTAATATGCTGACCTGTACAGCACAAGCCAAACATTTTGGTGTGGGTAAATTTACTCAGTGTAAATACCCTTTCTGCTGCTCCCGCTCAGGGCATTAGTGCACCCTGCTGACTTTGCTTTCTGGGACAGGGGGGGGTAGGGACGACAGGTTCTTGCTCTGTTGTTCCCATGGTGACCACACGTTGCCAGACCAGGCTAAATCCCCTGCCCTTCTCTCAGTTACCGGGTTTGTGTGCTGTTCCTGGGCAGCTTCACGTATGTGGACACACTCACCTGATGACGAAGTCTGTTTCATTGTTGGCGATGGTGACCACTATGTCAGGCACGTTGTAGGGAGTGTCCAGGTGGCTCTCCATGGTTGCCCTGAGGACAGAGACAGTGGATGAGGAGCGGCAGGCAGAAGAAGGCCTTCTTTCACTGGGCCATCTGACTGCATTACAATTCCCCACATATGTGACCTAAAATAGCATACTGCCTTGCTCTTGCAGAGGCTGCCTGCCCTATTGTGGTCAGTGCCCCTTCAAACATACACACATACACACACACCCTACTTTTAGTAGAGCTTCAAAGACAAAAGAGTCTGCTAAATGGCATATATTATATGATATCATTATCTTTCTCTCTCACTCCCCGATTTGACAACGGACGCAAGTTCCCAGTCGTCAGTTCAGGCAGGGGCACGTAGAGGCCTCAGGGCCCTTCTGCCCCAGAGGCTGACAGGGATACCCAGTGGGCCAGAAAAAACAGAAGTTTCTTTCTCATGAGCTCCATTCAGACAGTACAAAGGGCAGCCGTGCCCTTCACAGAGCTTGTGGCTCAGCAGAGAAAGGCAGGGGAGGGGAGGTCCCGGGGCAGAAGAAAGCTGAGCTCATTTCGACAGAGCTCGGCCCGCTAACTGGCTCAGACTCGCTCTGTGATTCCACTATGCTGGTCTAATGCAGGTCAGGACTTCCTCCCAAGGTACACAGTGTTCTCATACAGACAGCACAAAGACAAGGACTGAGAGCCACAATACACAAATAATTAAAGTAGCTTGCTCCCGCATGCTGATACATCTTAGCCAATATGAAAAAGTTCTAAACAACCCACAGAAAGTCGTTCAAACGTATTTGCAATAACAACATTGGCAAGAAAGTGTCAAAAATACCCTGACGAAATCCACAAAAGAGCTCATAATGCTGCCATAAATTTGAAACATTTCACAATCTCAGGCCTCTCGATGTTGAGAAGGAACCAACTCATTTGATAAAATGTGATTGCGTCAATTTGCCTCAGTAACAGCGAGAAAGATCTATTGAAAGTATATAGTGAAAAAAAAATCTGACCAGACAAAATCACAATGTTACCCAGATAACATCTGGAGAGACTGCTATTAAAATGTGAGTCTCTATGCCGTTCAAAATGGCTGCTAACATGCCAATCACCCACTGATTTGTAAACCTACAGCCCTCCCTTGCTTTCAAGAACACACCTTCCTTGAGAGAAAACTAGCCATTTGTGCTTGCCCATTGCAGTCCGGAGTAGAACAAATTAGGCAACTGATGTCTGGAAACCTGGACAGAGCTTATAAAAAAAAAAAAAATGATTTGGAAAGAATTTGTTTCAGATTTTTCCCAATTTTCTCCCAATTTAGTAGCCAATTACACCCTCTCTTTTCATGTCAACCCCCTCATATTGTGAGCTTGTAGCCATGAGACTGGCCGGCACTCGCTAAGTCGTCAACTGTAACTCTGGTACACACAGAGCCACTCATATACGCAGCAAACTCATATCGGCTTCCCTCCCCCCTCCCTGGGGCAGACAGCCAATTGCCACCCCCTAGGGTGGCAACTGACTTAGCGAGTGCCGGCCAGTCTCATGGCTCACAGCTATGTGTCCTTCATAGTGTCTGAGTACAATTGAGAAAATTGCAGTTTTATTTTACAATGTACAGATTGTGATGTACTAAAGGTGTGATGCAAAATTCTCAGAGAAGATCCTGTTTTTAAATGCCCCCCCATACACCTCTTTAATATAAGTTTTGTTTTCATTTTTCCATGTTTTTCTCCCCAACTTGGAAGCCCTCTATTTATTTCGATTAACCCTCCCACACAAACTCGCCGCCCATCTCTACGGGGCAAGCTACTCTCCAAGGCTGGCGATGGTCTGCCTCGTTCGAGACGGAACTCACCGACCCCCTTTCTGGAGACACCCTTCACAGCGAGTTCGTGCCGACAACCCTTCTCCCTCCCTCAGGAGCGGACAGCCAAATGCCACCCCTGATCGAGGCTAGCGGCCAGGGCCGGTCTGGCACAGATGGGTTTCGAACCACGTCCCTGATAGGCAGCTCACACTCGTACAGGACCAGCCAAATACGCTACGCTATCTGCCAGCCCCCATACACGTCTTTTTAAAGAGGTGCATAGCAGTACTGAAGTACATTATGTCTTAAACTCACAGACACAGAACAGTGAACAGCCATGCCAAGGTTGCATGCCTGGCCAGATGACATAGAAATCAAAGTAGGAAGCTGGCTAGTAGCCTAATTCTATATCTGCCAAGAATGTTCCAAAGACAAATATGGGAGAAGAAATAAATTATGAGTTGAAGAAAAAAGACATTTCCATACCAGTTTATAATAGAAACCGACTCCCCCCCCCCCCCGCCCTAGATTTACAATACTTTCAACACTTTACAACACTGGGGCACCATGCTGGAGTAGTTACCTCTGTTTTACCCCACATGTGACTAGGGCTGACCCCATTTAGTCGACTGGTTGATTGTTTGGTCAATGGGCTGTTGGTCAACCGAGATTTGTTTTGGTCGAGCAGTCACGCGAAAATAAAAAATAAAATAAAAATTCTCCACGCAGCATGAGACTAGATTCGCGCCACAGTTCGGCGCGCTTGTCAGTAGAATAATCCATTCTGGATTCTGCGAGTATGGCAGTGACAGTCCTTCACTCTTAACATAGCTAGGCCTATATATGTTCTCTTTAAATTATATTAGGCAGTTATGGTACTAGTAATGTTGTGAATAATTATGCAAAACTAATAAAAGTAACATTTTATAATAAATGTGTTTTGCTAATTTTATGGTTTATATATTTATAACTAACATGCGTAACACCCCCTTTCATGTAGCCTATATTGTATCCTTCTTGTTTTAGGCACGCGAATGTGCATTTTAATTGTAGCCTAAGATTTGCCTACAGATAAGATTAGTGATATAGGCATACTTTAATTACTCATTTCGATATAACCTAAGAACATAATGTAAAATAAAAAATCTGGAGTATGGCAGCATTTCGTTTTATGGAATGTAAACTTTGCCAACGCGTTTTCCAAGGCAGGGTTTATCGTTAATAAAACGAGGAGCAGCCTTTTCCCAAAAATGTGGACAAGCTAGTGTTCCTGTGCCATAACATGAAACGACTGTGGAAGTATGCCATCGGATGGTCTCCGACTCAAGTAAGTTATTTTCGATAGGCTATAGCCACTTTATGTTCAGCTTTAGGCTACAATTTAAGACATTAGGCTATGTGTGATCATTCGTTTGTTAGCCTATTTTTTTGCAAAAGAGATTTTAAATCCCAATGAGACCAACCTGGTTAATTAAATAAAACATAGCCTACGCATTAGAATGTTATGGTTGTGGTCAAATAAAAGCATCAGCCTATTATGTGGCCATACCGCAACTTCACAAGCACAACAGCAGAATCTGCAAGGGCAGCATGAAGAGGTTTTTTTTCCTTTCAAGTAATCTTGAACTACGGCTCCATAAATGTATTAGCCTATTGTTAGTCATTTGTGTCATTCACTTAAGAAAGTTATAAAACATGAGACAAGTACAGTGTGCATATAGTTGTATTTATTAAAACAAATAGGGTGTGTCATATATTTTTTTTAAAGTTTCGACCAATCGGAAAAAACGGACGATTGTTAGTCGACCAAGATTTGTTTTAGTCGGGGACAGCCCTACATTT